>CM069903.1:179511015-179801176 GCA_036172215.1 Camellia granthamiana
AGCGATCCCGATTTTCCTTTTCTGTATCTGTTGTATTCCGAACTTTAGTTCCGTGGAGTGGTTAGTGGTATCCATCTTGTTGTCGTTCTTTAATTCCATTTGTTTGAGTTTTAGGTTGTGATGGACTTGCTTGTTACAGGTTGGTAAAGCTTTGGCTCCCATTGTTGTTGCTCAGTTTTGACTAGTCCGCTCGAGCGAGTCTTCCTGCGCTCGAGCGGAATTTACACCTTTCCAGTATTTCGTGTCCCTGCAAAACTTCTACAGGTGTGATTTCTACGCTCGAGCGGGCTTGTTGGCGCTCGAGTAGACAATACATTTTTGGTAAAAGTTCTGGGAGGGGGGAATTTGCACTCGAGCGGACTGGTTTTTTCATGCTCGAGCGGATGTGCTTTATCTTTGTGTCTTGGCGCTCGAGCGGGCCTTCTTGCGCTCGAGCGGGACCTTGTGTTTTGTTCTTGATGCTCGAGCGTTGTGTTTTCCGCTCGAGCGGACCTATCGAATATCAGAAGGCAGTTAGGCATTTTTGAAATCACTTTTTACATTCACTCTCTCCCTCTCTCTCTCTCTCTCTAAAAAGATATTTTGAGAGCCTCTCTCTCTAGAAACTCCCTTCTCTCTAGGGTTTGATCTAGTTAGAGTGCTTCCATTTCCTTTGGCCTTTGTAAAAGTTGTGTTGATCGTCGAGGCTTCGTTTTGATCCGAAAAGTTTGGAGTTTGGAGCACTTTGGTTTTGGTCTCTTCTCCATTTGAGCTCTAACTTCGAGGTAGGGATATCCTACTCCATTTTATGAGCTTTGTCTTTAAATTTTGGTATTTTGATATGTTGGGGGTTGTTGCGTAATTTCGAGAAAGTTTGGGGTTATTGTGTAATTTTCAAAAGAGGGGTTTTCAAAGTTTAAAACCTTTTTTGTATGTAATACATTGGAAAATGGACTTGATGTTGGATTAATGATGAAAATGGAGCCTTAGGGTTGGTGTTGTAATTATGGGAAAAAGCCCTAATTGTTGTTAAATTAATTTGTACAATTAATTTTGGGAAATGAGAAATTGAATAGGATATATTCAAATTGGAAAGGTATGGGGTTAAAGGATGTAATTGGATAAATTTATCGCTCACCTAGACGAAATGTTGATATACTATCCATTTGGTGCATTTATTTTCTATTTAGAGATAACTGCTTTGGGCTATCGGTGGAGGATAGTCTTGATTGTTGTAGACAATGCATGATGATTAGGCAAACTAAAACTAATCAATGGAATGTGTCATCGAATATGACGGTTGAAAGAATACATTAACTTTATGTATTGATTGAATATGTATATGATAATTGTTTATATGCATTGTGTTGTGTGGGAGGAGATAGAGGATGTACTCCACGGTTTAGGGGAAGATAGGGGATGGACCTCTAAATCGGATAGTGTTTGGGAGGAGATACGGGATGGACTCCGTAGATTACAGCTCATATGCTTGTCTATTGAAGTGTTGATACAGCTCATATGCTTATTTGTGGAAGTGTTGATATAGCTCATATGCTTATATATGGAAGTGTTGATATAGCTCATATCCTTATCTGTTGATGTGTTGATATAGCTAGTATGCTTATCTATTATGAAATGGGAAACGTTTAATATGAGTCATTATCTCAATTAAAGTGTATGGCCAGGTTCTGAGCAGGATTGTGAACTGAGAAAACAAAAATGAAATGTAACATGGACATGATTGTCATGAATTGTAATACGGTGTGTGTTGGAATATAAGTGTGGACCATCTGTCGAATGCTATTATTTTAGTCATTGCTTATAGTTGGTTTAGTATATTTCTGCTGGGTTGTGGCTCACCCTTTAAGGGACGTCATTTTCAAGTACAGGTAGCATGCCACCTCCAAGGACGTAGCTTGGGAGGCTTGGGACTGTGGGACTGTTTTGTGTTTTTGGTTGTATTACATGTAAATTCAAGCCAAGGGCTTAAGATGTAATTGAGTTAGTACTCTTCTTTTTGTAACCAAGTGTTGACTTGGAAAGCAGTAAGCCCGTAAGGCATTTCCTTTTGTTGTTAACATGTAATACTGTTGTAAGAACTACTCTGATGAATAGAAGGGTGTTGATTTTCTTATATCACTGTATGTCTAAATGATGGGTTTTTATGTATTATTTTTTAGGGCATTACACATACACTATGGCTTGTGATGAGATTGTTAAATTATTTTTATAAAAAAATCTTAAAAAAATAATTTTTATATTAAAAAAATATCTAAAACAAACCATAAATTCTTATTAAATCTATCTATCTATCTATCTATCTATCTATCTATCTATCTATCTATCTATACTATATATTAAGTAAAAGGGGTTTTTAACCTCAAGGCCTGTGGGAGCTTCAATATCCCAATTTCAAATTTCTAAATTTTTTATTAAAAAAAAATCAACATTTATTGATTTGGTCAAAATCTCCTAATCAGCATTTATTAACTTTTTTCAATCCACATGTCTTTCCACATGTCTACATTTATTGATTTGGTCAAAATTTCCTGATCAACATTTAAAATCTCCACATACAAATAATTATAGATACAATCCGTGTATAGTTATTGCAGTACCCTTTTACTGTTTGCATACGTGGTCACTTGAAGTTGAAAGTGTAGAAGTGAGAAGTTAAGCAGGAGAAAATAAAAAGGAGACTCACTGTTTTGCAATAGGTATGTGAAAAGTTAAAAAGAGTGTGTGTATTGGAGAAGTTAAAAAGACTTGGAAAAATTTAATAAGTGCTAAGTTTTTTTTTTTCAAAAAAAATCAAAAAAATTAAGAAATTAAAGTTCAGATATTGGAACTCACACAAAACTTGTGGGTTAGAGATAGATATAAATAAATAGATAAATATAGATATAGATATTTATATTTTTTTTAATTTTTTTTAATATACAAATTATTTATTTTGGAAAAAGTAGTGCAGTAATTATGAGATAAGTAAAAAAATCTTGTGGGTTGAGAGAAGTTAATAAATGCTGAGGTTGATTTTTTTTATAAAAAAAATAAAAAATTAGAAAATTAGGATTGGTATATTGGAGCTCCCATAGGCCTTGGGGGTTAGAAACCCCCTTTACTTAATATATGGTACATAGATTGTAAACACAATCCGTGCATAGCACGGGTGATATGCTAGTCTATACTATATATTAAGCAAAAGGGGATTTTTAACCCTCAAGGCTTGTGGAAGCTCCAATATGCTAATCCTAATTTCTTAATTTTTTGTTTTTTTTTTAAAAAAAAATTGATGATTGGTTCAAAGATTATACTTACACTATTGATAAATGGAGGAGATAGAGGGTGGGGAAGCACGACCGACTAGAATAAAGCAATAAATGAGAGAGAGAGAGAGAGAGAGAGAGAGAGAGAGAGAGAGTATGGCTATGTGTTTATGTGGTGTGTATATGTGTGATGATAAAAAAGGCATTTGCCTTTGGGACTACCTCCTCGGTCAAAGCCCCCAGGTATTTACACGCCACCACTTTTTGCTTCCCCAAGAGACCCATGTAATTATTGTGTCAATGGCTCTTAATTTTTTTCTCTCTCTTAGTTTATTTGTTTTTTTTTTTTAAAAAAAAAAAGCACACGTATTAAATTTTTTCAAATCTTTATAAGTTTTCCAATACACAAACTTTTCTTAACTTTTCATATACCTATTGTAAACAGTGAATCTCCTTTTTGCATCCTCCTTCTTCAGTTCTCACATCTACACTTTCAACTTCAGTGACCACGTATGCAAACAGTAAGTGTTATTTTTGTTTTCTCCGTCTTAACTTTTTCTTTTGTTTATTGTTTTAATATTATAGTTAATCAAAAATTAGTTCAATGATTTTTTTAATGTTATTTAATTTTTTTATTTACTATTTTAATTTTAATTTTGATTTTTTAATATGACTAAAGTTAGATAAATATAAACCCTCAGAAAAAGAAAAATGTGATTATAATTTCTCCTTCTTAACTTTTTCTTTTACTTACTGTTTTAATATTGTAGTTAATCAAAAATTAGTTCAATGGTTTTTTTTAATGTTATTTAATCTTTTTATTTACTATTTTAATTTTATTTTTGATTTTTTAATATGATTAAAGTTAGATAAATATAAACCCTCACAAAAACAAAAATGTGATTATAATTAGTTGAATGACTCTTTTTTTTTTTAATGTGATTGTAGTTAGTTTAATAGTTCTTTTTATTTATTTATTTATTTTATTATGGAAAAAATGTGATGTAATTGTAGTTTGTTCAATGCCTCTTTTTTTAATACGATAATTAAAAAATTAAAAATAAAATTAAAATAGTAAATAAAAAGATTAAATAACATTAAAAAAAACATTGAACTAACTACAACAATCATATTAAAGAAAGAGGCATTGAACAAACTACAGTCAAATTTTAATTTTATTTTTGATTTTTTAATATGATTAAAGTTAGATAAATATAAACCCTCACAAAAAGAAAAATGTCATTATATTAATTGAATGATTCTTTTTTTTAAATGTGATTGTAGTTAGTTTAATAGTTCTTTTATTTATTTATTTATTTATTATGGGAAAAATGTGATGTGATTGTAGTTTGTTCAATGGCTCTTTTTTTAATATGATTGTTGTAGTTAGTTCAATGGCTTTTTTTTAATGTTATTTAATCTTTCATTTACTATTTTAATTTTATTTTAATTTTTTAATATGATTGAAGTTAGATAAATATAAACCCTCACAAAGAGAAAAATGTGATTATAACTAGTTGAATGATTTTTTTTAATGTGATTGTAGTTTATTTAATAGTTCTTTTTTTTCATTTATTTATTTTATTATGGGAAAAATGTGATATGATTGAAAGATAACGCATAAAAATATTTGTGATTTATCTAGCGAATAAAAAATTATAATTTGATTTTTTAATATGATTGAAGTTAGATAAATAGAAACCCTCACAAAGAGAAAAATGTGATTATAATTAGTTAAATGATTGTTTTTTTTTAATGTGATTGTAGTTAGTTTAATAATTCTTTTTTTTCATTTATTTATTTTATTATGAAAAAAATATGATATGATTATAATTTGTTCAAATATCTTATATAGACGTAAGACTATTCACATAATATGAGTCTTATATCATATGAGACATGTGATGAAAAATTTTAATAAATTTTTTTGGGACTTCTAATATTATAATCGGCCTTAAATGTTCTGCCGAAAGGTCACATCATTCATTGACAACATTTATTTGTGAAGTTAATCGAAGAGGGGCCCGGAGCGTTGCTACCGCCTTATCTATATTTATGATGGTTGCCTCCAGCCTCCTGAATATTGCTCTAAAAGAAGAGAATTGTATTAAAAAAATATTAGGAATCCCAAATAATATATTTAAAGTTTTATCATATCTATACTATATATTAAGTAAAAGGGAGTTTTTAACCCCAAGTCTTGTGGGAGTTCCAATCTTCCAATCTAAATTTCTTAATTTTTTGATTTAAAAAAAATAAAAAACCTTAGTATTTATTAACTTCTCCCAACCCCTAAGTCTTACCCTCATAATAACACTTTAATACATTAAGAACAAGTATAATTTTTTTTTTGAAATCTAACATATATGAATTTCTTGAAAAGTCCCAACACATATGATTATTATCCCTCATAATAACACTTTAATGCATTAAGAACAAGCATAAAAAAAATTTCATGAAAAATCCAACACATATGATTATTATCAAAATATTAAAGTTTAATATAAAATAATAAAAAAAAAAGAAGACATTTAATTCCTTGAAAAGTCCAACACATATGATTATTATCAAAATATTAAACTTTAATATAATATAAAAAAGGATAAAAAGAAGACATTTAAAAAAAAAAATTTAAAAACCACAATTCCTTAATATTATATTAAAGAAGATTTTTATCCTTGAAATTTAAAAATTTTTAAAAAAAAATTTAAAAATTTAAATTCTTTGAAAAGTCCAACACATATGATTATTATCAAAATATTAAACTTTAATATAATATAAAAAAAGGAAAAAAAGAAGACATTTAAAAAAAAAACATTTAAAAATCACAATTCACACATATATAGATAATTGTAAACACAATAAAATAGGAGGGCATTAATGTCTACACATTTTTTTTTATAAGATCTCCTCCATTATAATAAGATAGCACTTTTTATTTCTCTCATCTTATATAATATATATATATATATATTATATTATCTATACTATATATTAAGCAAAATGGGGTTTTTAACCCCCAAGACTTGTGAGAGCTTCAATATCACAATCTGAATTTTCTATATTTTTTATTTTTTATTTAAAAAAAATCTCAGCATTTATTGATTTGGTCAAAATCTCCTGATCAACATTTATTAAATTTTTTCAATCCACATGTCTTTTCATATGTCTGCATTTATTGATTTGGCCAAAATCTCCTAATCAAGATTTAAAATCCCATCATACAAATAATTATAGATACAATCTATCTATAGTTACTACAGTACTATTTTCAACTTCTCCCATACACTATGGTTAGTGATAAGATTGTTAAATTATTTTTATAAAAAATCTTAAAAAACATAATTTATATATTAAAAAAAATCTAAAACAAATATAAAATATCTATAATTATTCCGTGCATAGCACGGGTGATATGCTAGTTTTTTTATATAGGTATAGGATCTATATAAATCCTACATTTATATAAAATATTTGACAAAAAGAAAAATATAATTATAATTAGTTAAATGATTCTTTTTTTAATATGATTGTAGTTAGTTTAATAGTTCTTTTATTTATTTATTGTGGGAAAAATGTGATGTTCAATGATTTTTTTAATGTTATTTAATCTTTTTATTTACTATTTTAATTTTATTTTCAATTTTTTTAATATGATTGAAGTTTTTACTATTTAAATTTTATTTTTAATTTTTTAATATGATTAAAGTGAGATAAATATAAACCCTCACAAAAAGAAAAATGTGATTATTATTAGTTGAATGATTCTTTTTTTTTAATGTGATTGTAGTTAGTTTAATAGTTCTTTTATTTATTTTTTTATTTATTATAGGAAAAATGTGATGTGATTGTAATTTGTTCAATGGCTCTTTTTTTAATATGATTGAAGTTAGATAAATATAAACCCTCACAAAAGCAAAAATGTGATTATAATTAGTTGAATGATTTTTTTTTAATGTGATTGTAGTTTATTTAATAGTTCTTTTTTTTCATTTATTTATTTTATTATGTGAAAAATGTGATGTGATTGTAAGATAGCGCATAAAAATATTTGTGATTTATCTAGCGAATAAAAAATTATAATTTGATTTTTTTAATATGATTGAAGTTAGATAAATAGAAACCCTCACAAAAAGAAAAATGTGATTATAATTAGTTGAATGATTCTTTTTTTTTAATGTGATTGTAGTTAGTTTAATAGTTCTTTTTTTCATTTATTTATTTTATTATGGGAAAAAGGTGATGTGATTGTAGTTTGTTCAGTAGCTTGTTTTTTTAATATGATTGTTGTATTTGGTCTAGCCAAAAAAAAAATTATAATTTGATTTTTTAACATGACTCGAGATAGATAAACATAAACACTCACAAAGAGAAAAATGTGATTGTAGTTAGTTCAACGGTTCTTTTTTTTTTAATATGATTGTAATTAGTTTAATGGTTCTTTTTTTTCATTTATTTATCTATACTATAAATTAAGCAAAAGGGGGTTTTTAACCATTAAGGTTTGTGGAAGCTCCAATATGCCAATCCTAATTTCTTAATTTATTTATTTATTGTTTTAAAAAAATTGGTGATTGGTTCAAAGATTATAATTACACTATTGATAAATGGAGGAGATAGAGGGTGGGGAAGCACGACCGACTAGAATAAAGCAATAAATGAAATGAGAGAGAGAGAGAGAGAGAGAGAGAGAGAGAGAGAGAGAGAGAGAGAGAGAGAGAGAGAGAGAGACTATGGCTATGTGTTTATGTGGTGTGTATATGTGTGATGATAAAAAAGGCATCAACAATGCTACATACACCCAGTACGGAAGACCCCCACCCCCCACCCCCAGTGACGTGGCGGCGTGGGGTTGGCCGAAAAAAAAAAAAAAAAAAACTGTTATCTCCTCCAACCCCCGGGTGACACCTCACTGGGTGTCACCCCCAGCTGGGGGTAGAGATCATTTTTGAAAAGGCATTTGCCTTTGGGACTACCTCCTCGGTCATGGCCCCAGGTATTTACACGCCACCACTTTTTGCTTCCTCCAGAGACCCATGTAATTATTGTGTCAATGACTCTTAATTTTTTTGTTTGTTTTTTAAAAAAATAAAAATAAACACTTAATAAATTTTTTCAAATCTTTATAAGTTCTTCAACACACAAACTTTTCTTAACTTTTCACATACCTATTGTAAACAGTGAATCTCCTTTTTGCTTCGTCCTTCTTCAGTTCTCACTTCTACACTTTCAACTTCAGTGACCACGTATGCAAACAGTAAGTGTTATTTTTGTTTTCACCTTCTTAACTTTTTCTTTTGTTTATTGTTTTAATATTATAATTAATCAAAAATTAGTTCAATGGTTTTTTTTTAATGTTATTTAATCTTTTTATTTACTATTTCAGTTTTATTTTTGATTTTTTAATATGACCGAAGTTAGATAAATATTTGTTATCAAAAAACAGTTAGATAAATATAAACCCTCACAAAAAGAAAAATGTGATTATAATTTCTCCTTCTTAACTTTTTCTTTTGCTTACTGTTTTAATATTGTAGTTAATCAAAAATTAGTTCAATGATTTTTTTAATGTTATTTAATCTTTTTATTTACTATTTAATTTTATTTTCGATTTTTTAATATGATTAAAGTTAGATAAATATAAACCCTCACAAAAAGAAAAATGTGATTATAATTAGTTGAATGATTCTTTTTTTTTTTTTTATGTGATTGTAGTTAGTTTAATAGTTTTATTTATTTATTTATGGGAAAAATGTGATGTGATTGTAGTATGGTCAATGCCTCTTTTTTTAATATGATAATTACAAAATTAAAATTAAAATTAAAATAGTAAATAAAAAGATTAAATAACATTAAAAAAACCATTGAACTAACTACAACAAACATATTAAAAAAAGAGGCATTGAACAAACTACAATCACATTTTAATTTTATTTTTGATTTTTTAATATGACTAAAGTTAGATAAATATAAACCTTCACGAAAAGAAAAATGTGCTTATAATTAATTGAATGATTCTTTTTTTTAATGTGATTGTAGTTAGTTTAATAGTTCTTTTATTTATTTATTTATTTATTTATTATGGGAAAAATGTGATGTTCAATTGTTTTTTTAATATTATTTAATCTTTTAATTTACTATTTTAATTTTATTTTTAATTTTTTAATATGATTGAAGTTATTTACTATTTTAATTTTATTTTTGATTTTTTAATATGATTAAAGTTAGATAAATATAAACCCTCACAAAAAGAAAAATGTGATTATAATTAGTTGAGTGATTCTTTTTTTTTTTTTAATGTGATTGTAGTTAGTTTAATAGTTCTTTTATTTATTTATTTATTATGGGAAAAATGTGATGTGATTGTTATTTGTTCAATGGCTCTTTTTTAAATATGATTGTTGTAATTAGTTTAATGGTTTTTTTAATGTTATTTAATCTTTTTATTTACTATTTTAAATTTATTTAAAATTTTTTAATATGATTGAAGTTAGATAAATATAAACCATCACAAAGAGAAAAATGTGATTACAATTAGTTGAATGATTTTTTTTAATGTGATTGTAGTTTATTTAATAGTTCTTTTTTTTTCACTTATTTATTTTATTATGGGAAAAATGTGATGTGATTGTAAGATAACGCATAAAAAATATTTGTGATTTATCTAACGAATAAAAAATTATAATTTGATTTTTTTAATATGATTGAAGTTTGATAAACAGAAACCCTCATAAAGAAGAAAAATGGTGATTATAATTAGTTGAATGATTTTTTTTTTTAATGTGATTGTAGTTAGTTTAATAGTTGTTTTTTTTCATTTATTTATTTTATTATGGGAAAAATGTGATATGATTATAGTTTGTCCAAATATCTTATATAGATGTAAGACTACTCACATAATATGAGTCTTATACTATATGAGACATTTGATGAAAATTTTGTTAAATTTTTTGGGACTTCTAATATTATAAATCGGCCTTAAATGTTCTCCCGAAAGGTCACGTCATTAATTGACAACATTTATTTGTGAAGTTAATTAAAGAGGGGCCCGGAGCGTTACTACTGCCTTATCTATATTTAGGGCTCTTTGGGGAACAACGTAAAAATTAGATTTTTGGCGTTTGGGAAAAAACGTAGGTTACTCTTTTTTGGTCATTTGGGAAGTGGTCAAAGTTGGTTAGAAAATTACAAAAATATCTTCAAAGTTGGGTTTGAATAAAATGTAATTTTTTAGTTAGGTGAGGATATTTTAGTTATTTTGGTGTTATGTGACACCATAAATAAATATTAATCCAAACAAAAAAGTAACTTTTTATCAACTTTCCAAATCTCTCTAAAAAAGCTTGGTTAAAAACAAAAAAAGCTAATTTTTACCATCTTCCCAAAATACCACTTTTGATGGGTAGCCTCCATCCTCCTGAACATTGCTCTAAAAGAAGAGAATTGTATTAAAAAAAATGTTAGGAATTCTAAATAATATATTTAAAGCTTTATCACATTTTTTATATAGGTATAGGATCTATATAAGTCTTACATTTATATAAAATATTTGACAAAAAGAAAAAATATGATTATAATTAGTTGAATAATTCTTTTTTTAATGTGATTGTAGTTAGTTTAATAGTTCTTTTATTTATTTATTTATTTATTATGGGAAAAATGTGATGTTCAATGGTTTTTTTTAATGTTATTTAATCTTTTTATTTACTATTTTAATTTATTTTCAATTTTTTAATATGATTGAAGTTATTTACTATTTTAATTTTATTTTTGATTTTTTAATATGATTAAAGTTAGATAAATATAAACCCTCACAAAAAGAAAAATGTGATTATTATTAGTTGAATGATTCCTTTTTTTTAATGTGATTATAGTTAGTTTAATAGTTCTTTTTTATTTATTTATTTTTTTTATGGGAAAAATGTGATGTGATTTAGTTTGTTCAATGACTCTTTGTTTAATATGATTGTTGTAGTTAGTTTAATAGTTTTTTTTTAATGTTATTTAATCTTTTAATTTACTATTTTCATTTTATTTTTGATTTTTTAATATGATTGAAGTTAGATAAATATAAACCCTCACAAAGAGAAAAATGTGATTATAATTATTTGAATGATTTTTTTTAATGTGATTGTAGTTTATTTAATAGATCTTTTTTTTCATTTATTTTATTTTATTATGGGAAAAATGTGATTTGATTGTAAGATAGCGCATAAAAATATTTGTGATTTGTCTAGCGAATAAAAAATTATAATTTGATTTTTTAATATGATTGAAATTAGATAAATACAAACCCTCACAAAGAGAAAAATGTGATTATAATTAGTTAAATGATTCTTTTTTTTAATGTTATTGTAGTTAGTTTAATAGTTTTTTCTTTCAATTTATTTATTTTATTATGGAAAAATTGTGATGTGATTGTAGTTTGTTCAATTGCTTTTTTTTTTTTTTTTTTTAAATATGATTGTTGTATTTGGTCTAGCCAAAAAAAATTATAATTTAATTTTTTAATATGACTCGAGTAGATAAACATAAACACTCACAAAAAGAAAAATGTGATTGTAGTTAGTTCAACGGTTCTTGTTTTTAATATGATTGTAATTAGTTTAATGTTTCATTTTTTTTTTTCATTTATTTATCTATACTAATAAATTAAGCAAAAGGGGCTTTTTAACCCTCAAGGCCTGTGGAAGCTCCAATATACCAATCCTAATTTCTTGATTTTTTGATTTTTTTTTTAAAAATTGGTGATTGGTTCAAAGATTATAATTACACTATTCATAAATAGAGAAGATAGATGGTTGGGAAGCCCGACCGACTAGAATAAAGCAATAAATGAAATGAGAGAGAGAGAGAGAGAGAGAGAGAGAGAGAGAGAGAGAGAGAGAGAGAGAGAGAGAGAGAGAGAGAGACTATGACTATGGTGTTTATGTGGTGTGTATATGTGTGATGATAAAAACGGCATTTGCCTTTGGGACTACCTCCTCGGTCCAAGCCCCCAGGTATTTACACGCCACCACTTTTTGCTTCCCCAAGAGACCATGTAATTATTGTGTCAATGGCTCTTAGATTTTTTTTCTCTCTTAATTTTTTTTGTTTTGTTTTAAAAAAAAAGAACGTTTATTAAATTTTTCAAATCTTTATAAGTTCTCCAATACACAAACTTTTCTTAACTTTTCACATATCTATTGTAAACAGTGAATCTCCTTTTGCTTCCTCATTCTTTAGTTCTCACATCTACACTTTCACTTCAGTGACCACGTATGCAAACAGTAAGTGTTATTTTTGTTTTCTCCTTCTTAACTTTTCTTTTGTTTATTGATTTAATATTATAGTTAATCAAAAATTAGTTCAATGGTTTTTTTTAATGTTATTTAATCTTTTTATATACTATTTTAATTTTATTTTTGATTTTTTAATATGACTAAAGTTAGATAATATAAACCCTCACAAAAAGAAAAATGTATTATAATTTCTCCTTCTTAACTTTTTCTTTTACTTACGTGTTTTAATATTGTAGTTAATCAAAATTAGTTCAATGGTTTTTTTAATGTTATTTAATCTTTTTATTTACTATTTAATTTAATCTTTGATTTTTTAATATGATTAAAGTTAGATAAATATAAACCCCTCACAAAAAAGAAAAATGTGATTATAATTAGTTGAATGATTCTTTTTTTAATGTGATTGTAGTTAGTTTAATAGTTCTTTATTTATTTATTTATTTATGGGAAAAATGTGATGTGATTGTAGTTTGTTCAATGCCTTTTTTTTAATATAATAATTAAAAAAATTAAAAATAAAATTAAAATAGTTAATAAAATGATTAAATAACATTAAAAAAAACATTGAACTAACTACAACAATCATATTAAAAAAAGAGGCATTGAACAAACTACAATCACATTTTAATTTTATTTTTGATTTTTTAATATGATTAAAGTTAGATAAATATAAAACCTACAAAAAGAAAAATGTGATTATAATTAATTGAATGGTTCTTTTTTTTTAATATGATTGTAATTAGTTAATAGTTCTTTTATTTATTTATTATGGGAAAAATGTGATGTTCAATGGTTTTTTTTTTGAATGTTATTTAATCTTTTTATTTACTATTTTAATTTTGTTTTTAATTTTTTAATATGATTGAAGTTATTTACTATTTTAATTTTATTTTTGATTTTTTAATATGATTAAAGTTAGATAAATATAAACCCTCACAAAAAGAAAAATGTGATTATAATTAGTTGAATGATTCTTTTTTTTTTTTTAATGTGATTGTAGTTAGTTTAATAGTTCTTTTGATTTTATTTCTTTATTTATTTATTTATTATGGGAAAAATGTAATGTGATTGTAGTTTGTTCAATGGCTCTTTTTTAAATATGATTGTTGTAGTTAGTTCAATGGTTTTTTTTAATGTTATTTAATCTTTTTATTTGCTATTTTAATTTTATTTTTAATTTTTTAATATGATTGAAGTTAGATAAATATAAACCCTCACAAAGAGAAAAATGTGATTATAATTAGTTGAATGATTTTTTTTTAATGTGATTGTAGTTTATTTAATAGTTCTTTTTTTTTCATTTATTTATTTTATTATGGGAAAAATGTGATGTGATTGTAAGATAACGCATAAAAATATTTGTGATTTGTCTAGCGAATAAAAAATTATAATTTGATTTTTTAATATGATTGAAGTTAAATAAATACAAACCCTCACAAAGAGAAAAATGTGATTATAATTAGTTGAATGATTGTTTTTTTTAATGTGATTGTAGTTAGTTTAATAGTTCTTTTTTTTTCATTTATTTATTTTATAATGGTAAAAATGAGATATGATTGTAGTTTGTCCAAATATCTTTATATAGATGTAAAACTACTCACATAATATGAGGTCTTATACCATATGAGACATTTGATGAAAATTTTGATAAAATTTTTTTGGGACTTCTAATATTATAATCGCCCTTAAAATGTTCTCCCGAAAGGTCACATCATTAATTGACAACATTTATTTGTGAAGTTAATCAAATAGGGACCCGGAGCGTTACCTACTGCCTTATCTATATTTATGATGTTTACATCCATCCTCCTGAATCAGTCCCATTACAGAGTTCGAATAATTCATGCTTGAATTTGGCTCGAAACCCAAAACGACGTCGTTTTGGGTTTTAATTTTTTTTTCTTCTCGCTGGAAAAGGAAGAAGAAGAAGAAGAGAAGAAGAAGAAGAAGAAGAAGAAAAGAGAAGAGGAATAAACCCAGCAAAACCTAGCAAAATCAAAATTTGAAACTCAAAAACAAAAACAAACCCAGCAAAACCAGAGAGAGAGATCAAATCAAAATCCAAAATCCAAAATCAAACCCCAATCCAGATGATCAATCCACTGGTTTCAGACAATCACGCTCTTTTTTCTTTTCTTTTTTTTCTCTCTTTGAAGATGACACAGAGAGGGGAAAGTCGAGACATCAACAACACTTTTTTTTTTTCGAATCTGAAAATAAAAAATTTCAACTACAACATCATACATTCATCAACAACAGCAATCAAAAAAAAAAAAAAAAAAACTAAAATTGTCGAATCCAGATCCACAAATCTGTTCATCAACAAATCATCAATCCAGATCCACTAGAAAAGAAGAAAGAAAGAAAAAAGAAAGTAAAGAGAGTAGTCGTGGTCTGCTGTCTGTATACACACACAGATCTTCCATGTCTTCCTCCTCCTTCATCATCGTCTTCTCTCTTCCTCTTCTTTTCTTCCCTCTTTTCTCCTTCTCTCTCTTCTCTCTCTCTCTCTCTCTCTCTCTCTCTCTGCATTCGAATGCAAGAAAAAAGAAGGAAAAAAAAATGAAACCCAAGCGACGTCGTTTTGGGTTTCGATCCAATTCGAGCCAACAGCATTTCGGGCCCTCAAACATTTTTGCTCCTGAATATTGCTCTAAAAGAAGAGAATTGTATTAAAAAAAATGTTAGGAATTCTAAATAATCTATTTAAAGTTTTATCACATTTTTTATATAGGTATAGGATCTATATAAGTCCTACATTTATATAAAATATTTGACAAAAAGAAAAATGTGATTATAATTAGTTGAATGATTCTTTTTTTTTAATATGATTGTAGTTAGTTTAATAGTTCTTTTATTTATTTGTTTATTTATTATGGGAAAAATGTGATATTCAATGGGTTTTTTTAATATTATTTAATCTTTTTATTTACTATTTTAATTTTATTTTTGATTTTTTAATATGATTAAAGTTAGATAAATATAAACCCTCACAAAAAGAAAAATGTGATTATAATTAGTTGAATGATTCTTTTTTTAATGTGATTGTAGTTAGTTTAATAGTTCTTTTTTTTTAATATGATTGTAATTAGTTTAATGGTTCTTTTTTTTTCATTTATTTATCTATACTATATATTAAGCAAAATGGGGTTTTTAACCCCAAGCCTTGTGGGAGCTCCAATATCTCAATCTAATTTTCTAATTTTTTGATTTAAAAAAAAAACCTCAACATTTATTAATGGGTTTTTTATTGATAAATCCATTCTAGAGTTGTTATAACCCATTAGGTCCACAAAGAAATATTATAACCTGATTAGTCCATAAACTTTTCTTTTTATTCCATAAAGTCCATTTTCCTAATTTAATATATTTACCTGGACTATTTTGCCCCCATATATATATATATATATGTACAGTGTTAATACGTATTTACGTATTACGTGCCTGTTTCCTCGCTGATTTAGTTTGGCAGTTTCTATTTTACGCTTTTCATCATCAATCCAATTCCGAGAGATATGTTTATGTTTTGCATGCTCGTTCCAAGGATTGGTTGTGCTAGGGTTTCATTCTTACTGTTGTAGTCTGGTTCTGTGGATTGTGAGTGAAGACAACGAAGAGGAAGGTGTTCGTCTGTCATATTTTCCGGACTAGAAGTAGTTCAAATCAGTTGTTTTCGACTTTCTGGACGATTATAGGATTGCATGATTAAGGTTAGTATCAATTTGGTTATGAATACATGTTCAGTTTATGGTTTCATTCATATGATGGATCAGATGCTCTGTTTTTGGATTGATATGAATTGGATGCTCTGGTTTTTCAATTATATGCTTTTTACGTGGTCCTGTGGTGGGGATTTCATTCATATTATGTGAAGAACAGTGTTAGTTCTCATTTTACTTGGATGTATGCGTAATGAGGCTCTCTGTGGATGATTTGATTATCAGTATATATATCAATGTGAATGTTCACATTTTGTTAATGTGGAATATGTGAAGAATGTGGATGTTCTCATTTAAAATTGATGTTTTGCTAAATGAGGCTCTGTGTGTGTCATATAATTCAGAGTGTATGTGTCAATGTAAATGTTCACATCTTGTTAATATTATGTGAAGATTGTTGATGTTCTCATTTTACTTTGATATTTGCCTAATGTTGACATATTGTTAATATCAATGTGAATGTTCACATCTTCGTTTTGTGAATTATGGATTTAGCACTTGAACTGTACGCGTAGTCATCTATTTTTTGCACAATGTGAATTTTCATATCGATTTTTTTTACTGTTCATTGTTGTGTTTTTGTGTTTTTACAGGAGATGGATACCTTTATGCTGTTGGTGTGTACATATGGTTGCAGTACAACTGTGATAAATGTTGCCCGCGTAATGTGTTATTCTCGTTTGGTGGAGTGTTTGTGTGAGAAATGGGATGAGTTGTCTGCTGGTTCTATTTCATTGTTCTGTAAACTACCTGGGATTAGTAAGTGTGATTTGAACAATGAGGAAGAATTTCAGAACATGTTACTGCTTGCTAAATCAATGGGGGTACAACATGTAGAAGTTGTGGTTGAGTTGAAAAGTGATATTGGTCAGTCAAGTAGTTTGGGATTGGTGCGTGTGGGGGTTGAGGAAGAAATTGATGCACTACAGAGATTTTGCCACCATAAGGAGAAGGTGTTGTTGTCAGCCCCTTGGGCAAATGGTATTACGCATGTGGGACAGCGGTTTGCTGGAGGTGCACAAGAATTTCGTGACGTTTTATGTAAGTATGCCATCCAATGGGGGTTTTAGTTTACATACGTGAAGAACGAGACAACAAGAGTTAGTGATGTGTGTGCGATGCGGGAGGAGAGGGGCTGCTTGTGGGCTATACATTGTAGAGCACAACGAGCAAATGATTTTTTCTACATCAAGAGTTTTAGTGATGTGCATACTTGTGGTACGGATATCCGAACATCGAAGAATCCGCGAGTTAGTTCGAATTTGGTGTCGAGTACCATATCTGAAATTGTGAGGAACAAGCCGTCGACTCGGCCGTGTGATGTGGTGACTATTTTGAAGAGGGATTATGGGCTAGATGTGAGTTACCATGTCGTATGGTTGGGGGTGGAGAAAGCAAAGGCTGGTATTCATGGAGATCACTTATTATCGTTTGACCAGCTGCGATGGTATTCAGATGCTGTGATGCGGTATAATCCGGGGAGTTATGTCAATATTGACTATGATGCGAGTAGTCAACAGTTTTGTCGTTTCTTTGTGTCATTCGCTGCGTGTATTTCTGGGTTCAATTCTTGTCGGCCTTTATTATTCTTGGATGGAACATTCCTCAAAGGAAAGTACAAAGGTCAACTACTTGCGGCAATAGCGAAAGATGGAAACAATGGTTAATATTTTTTTTACCTGTATATTCATGTCAATATTCACATTGGCATGCATAGTATGGACAAATGAGTGATTGAGAAATTATAAGTAATCAGAACATTGACAGTAGTATGCACTGATGTGAATGTTCACATCTGTGTCTGCTAATGACAGTACTGTGAACATTCACATTATTATACACTGATCCATTCACATCATTATACATCTGTGTCTGCTAATGACAATAATGTGAACATTCACATTCACATCAGTGTATACTACTGTCAGTTTATTCATTAATGAATAGTACTGTGAATGTTCACATTATCAATGACTGAACAATCAAAAATGAATTATTAATGGTTGTTAATGTGAATGTTCACATCATTGATGTTTATGAACTTGAATCCAGAAATAACAACAGTAATAGGGCAATGTAGATATAAACATTCATATGACCTGTTTAGTTTATATTGTTTTCTATTCACTTTGGAATATTGTGAACAACTGCGTATTGGTTTTGTGTTGTAGGTCTGTTTCCTGTTGCATTTGCGATTGTTGATTCAGAGACCATGGCGAATTGGTCGTGGTTCTTGCATGAACTTGGGAAGGTTGATGGTAAGCGCCAGATTACTTTTATTTCGGATCGTAATCTTGGCCTGTTAGAAGCTATGCCGAAGGTGTTCCCATCGGCTCATCACGGTTATTGCTTACAACATTTGAAGAGCAATTTAAGAGACTGGATGAAAGGAATTGATAATGGATTCAGGGAACACCTAGTAAGTAGTTTGGGTGATTGTGCTTATGAGCCAACTGTGGTAGGGTTCCATGAAAAGCTTGCAAAATTAAAAGAGGAGGGTAAACAACGAACACATGCTTTTTTCAAGGACTTGGCACCTGAGCACTGGGCAAATTCATACTTCAGGTAATAATAGTTTCATAAAGTGTTCCATTTGTCAAGTTTAGAATGGTAACGATATGAGTTTTCAGTTAAGAATTGTAAAAATCTTCCAATTGTGTTTCATGTTCAATGTCAATGATGTGAATGTTCACATCTGTTGTCATATTTTGCTGTTGTTAACACTCACACCATTCTGTCATTTAAGTTGATGTTAATATTCACATCTGTCTATCGTTTAAGTTGATGTTAATGTTCACTGCGAATGATGTTAATGTTTACATCAGTCAACGTGAATGTTCAGACCTGTTAAATTTCGTATTGTAAAATGTTTGTGATATTGTGTAGGGGCATGCGTTATGGGGAGATGACTTCCAATGCGGCGGAGTCATTTAATAACTGGATTAAAGAAGCACGTAATCTTCCTATCACTCAAATGGTGGATGCAATTCGTACTTAGTTGATGCGGTAAATGTCTGCACGGCGTGACCAAGCAAACAAATTGAATGAGCTTATTTGTCCTACATTCGAAACAAGGCTTATGGATTCGTTCAATGAAAGCAGGTCTTGGCAAGTTAGCAAAGCAAATGAGGATGTGTTTGAAGTTCATTCGATACCATCTGTTACTGTTGATGTTGCGAGGTGTAGATGTTCATGCTTCAAATGGAAAATCAACGGATTCCCATGTGACCATGCTGTTGTTGCCATTCAGAAGAGCCGCTACAGTCTCAATGATTGTGTGGAACATTACTTTAATGTACAGACATATCGTGCAGCGTATTCGGGTGCCATATTCCCTATACCATCGGTAGAGAAGCCGTCTTTTGATCCCATGGACTTCACTATATAATCACTAACCGTGAAAAGACCACCCGGAAGGCCAAAAAAGAATAGGATCCCATCAAGGGGTGAGAAACTGAAGCAAATAAGGTGTGGGAGATGTGATAAGCTGGGGAGCCATAATCGGAAGTCATGCAAGGAGCCGATATAGGATGTACATTTTTCATTTCAACGTTGTGTTTTACATTGGATTCTTATATTCATTTTTGAAATAAGATTGTGTTGTGTTGGCAAGCAAAATAATGGTTTGGCAAACTTAGTATTTCATTTGTGCTTTTTCATTTTCTTTTTGTGTATGAAATTGATTTTGGTTAAAGTTGTAATGATAAATACATGATGTGGACATTCACACTTACGTAAAAGAATCATATTATGTGAAAACTTGCAGATGGGTTGAACTTTTTTACCTTATTGTTGTCAATGTTGACATGAATATAAGCTGTGATGTGAACTTTCACATGCATAAAGATTGACTTGGTGTGAACATGCACAACTGTTATGAATGAAAAGAAATGTGAAAGTTCACATCAGTGTTGAAACTGTGAACATTCACATCTGTAAACATTAGTGCATATGAATATCAGAAGTGAATGTTCACATTTGGCAGAGATGAATGACATTTACAACTGTTATGAGCAAGAAGAAATGTGTATGTTCACACATGTGTAAGTGATCCGTAATTTTGTCATGTAGACCAAGTGTACACTCCTGCATGTAGTATGTGTATTATAGAACAATCAGGTTCAAACATTCGCATAAATTAAACTCATAACAACACAGCAGTATAGATATCGTAAGTGGATGTGAACATTCACATTAGTGGTGCAACTGTGAACATTCACATCTGTAAAACATAACAACACCAAAAGTAGTTCAAAATTCGCAGCTGGCTTTTTCCCATTAACAGATGTTGTATCACTGTTTTACAATCAGTTGTTGTGTCAAAATGTGAACGCATTCCATATTAACCTTCATATCGAGTGTTGGTTAGTTTGTAGGTGGACACCCCCCCACCTATAGGTTTTAATGAAGCTCTGATTTCTTATGATTCAAAAAACTATGCACTAACAAATCTCGTAGTCCACACCATTCAGAACTAGTAAGGCTGCCCACAATTTCTTCATGGTATATGTGCGCTCGCATGATGTAACATACTACAGGTCCGCAGTCCACTCTGTAAAAAAGAAATGGTTTTGGTTAGCAGTTGACTCGTAAAAAATGTATTTGTAAAAAATGTAGTTAGGCTTACGAGGCATCACCTTGCTGAGGACAGACATCAACACTTTTGATTGGTTGTGCTGGATTTTGGGCTGCTAACTTAGTGTATAGCGGTGATGACTCGCCAATAACGCTGACAACATGCTCAATGTACTTCCTCTGTGTATGGAATTTCAAATTAGGCACCAACAAACATATGTGTGTGTACAGCCATTTAATGCATGAGAACAAGTCATATTTGTGTTAAAAAATAGCCACTTACAACTTCCTGTGCTTGGTCGATATGCGGGTCATGTATGCCTGTTCTTGGGCGTAATGAGTTGTAATGCCTCCACAAATTGTCCTTAGCATCATACACAACTATCGTCCAGTGGTACTCATGATGCAATGGGAATAATAGGTATCTCTCTCCTTGGTAGTTCTTGACATGTGCATCAATGTGTTTACTCATTTTGCGAGGATGGTACTCTCGTATCACTTTTTGTACACATTGGACAAATATTTAATGGACTATGAAGTTTCACATTCACATTACAAATAATGGAATAATAGATTTTACCAAACACATGCTCGTGAAGATGAATGATGCTTCATCCGAAGTTGGGTTGACCACCTCTTGTTGTTCATGCAAGAGTTCAGCATATGCATCTATGAGCTGCACAAACATGGGGTCATATTATATAGATTTGTGGCTGTGAGAGTGTGTGTGTCTGTGTGTGCATATGCATGAAGAGTTAATTATGTTTGTAATGGCATACATTGCTGTGTATTGATTCCTCCTTTATAAGGTTGACAATGTCATCAAAATACACATGTGTAGCCTTTGAATCTCCTTTCCACACCAGCAGCCTGTGCATTATGAACAAACCAATGTGAATATTTACATTGCACAGATCTGAGCAAACCAAAAAAATTAAACACAGTGATGAGTATAGACAATTACGGAATGTAAATGTTAACATTAGATGTTTGTACAGTCACTTACTCATCGCCTCCATTTTTTTGTAAAGCTTGGACCTTTTGTTTGTCTTGTTTGGACATCTTGCTCCACACTTTGAACTTGTTGGTCAAGGATAATTTTTTTGGCTGCTTCGCTGGTGGGTGTTTCTCCACATCTTCAACCATTTCGACTGGATGAGGTTGCTTTTGGCCAGGTAAGTCTGGGTACTGGAAGTCAGGCAAGCGATGTTCTTTGCGATCTTTTTCCTTTATATGCTTGACCCTAGAAGGTGGGCTGATATTGTGTTGCATTGGGCTAGGGGGTTGCTTTTCTGCCACAGCCTGTGTGACAATGTGGACTGACTGGTCATCGTAAAGATCTTGAAGATTTGTTTTATCGCATTCTAAGTCGATGACCAGCTGCGTTAAGTGTTTGATTTCTTCATCCTTATGCTCCATGTACTTCTTTATTTCGGTATTTATGTTGGGTGGGCTGGACTGGTTGAACAATTTATGTTCAAGATCAGCTATGACTCTTCTCCTTAACTCCCATGAAAATTGAAGGTGTTTGTACTTCGTTTCCCATTGCCTTATGACGCCCCAAGCCTTCCGATTTTCTTTGATAAGCACGTCAATGAAATCAAGTTGGTTTGTGTTTGGTATTACAATAGCTCTGTCATAATGTTGGCTGCTAAATGGAATGTGAATGTCCTCATCACTGTCCTTTAGCTCCACCCCATCCCCAGAAAAGTGGGAGTTGCTGCCATTGTGTTGTTCTCCCTTGATGTCAGACAGGTTGGGAGATGTTGTGGCTGGTTCATAAATTTCAGGCTCCACCTTCAATGTTTTATGCTTGAACTTTTGCAATTCTGTTGGGATTGCAAAGAGTTCACCGGCATTAACCTGACAATGAAAAAACATGTTACGTAACGTATATATTTGGGTGGTGTTATAATGTGAATGTTTTGATTAGTAGTTGAAGGCCCTACCTCATTAAAACCCAAACTAGCTAAAGAGGTGGTTTTCATCTTCTTCTGTAAAGCAGTCAGATCCCACTTCACACAGCGAGGAAAAGCATTGGGTTTGTGAGGTTGTAGGATGGTTGTGTGCTCACACAACCAATGCTTCAATAAAACAACAAACACATATTGTTATTTAGCATTTGCATAGTAATGTCATGAATGAATGTGAACATTCACATCAGTGGTTCGGATGTGAACATTCACATCTATGAAACATAAGTACTGTGGCAGTATTGTGAACATTCACAGTAGTATATTATGAGTGAATGTGGACATTCACAATAGTTATTCAGATGTGAACATTCACATCTGTGGCAATATTGTGAACATTCACAATAGTATAGTATGAGTGAATGTGAACATTCACATCAGTGATTCAGATGTGAACATTCACATCTGTGAAATGTAATTGCCTATGGACATTCACATCAGTGGTACATATGTGAATGTTCACAGTTGGCTTAGATGAACAACACTGAAGGACATGTGAATGTTATTATTTGACAACATGGGTACTTACCATCAATAACATGACACAGCCGGTGACTTTTGCTGGATTTTTGTCATTTTGAGAAATAGACGATGTCAACGTTGTTCTAATTTGCTTGGCCCAATCATATTCTCGCATGGTTTCCAATGGGACCATATGTGCGTAGTAGTCCCATCCTATTGTCTCTCCGCTTGTTGAGAAAAAAAGATTTTGGCAAGCATACATGCACACTAGTCGGGCAACTTCTTCGTTGTCATCTTTCTTTTTGCCTTTCAACGCCTCGGTCAAAAGGGTGCGTATCCATTTTGAAGTCAACTGGCTGACATTTTTGCATATTTTGTTTACAATGCCAGTCTTTGGTTTCGCACCATATGATATGTCCATCGGTTTGCTGCCACAGTCCACACCAAAAATCAGCTTGATGTCGCTGTTGTGTATGTTCATCTTCTTCTCCCTAATGTAGAACGCATCCTTTGAAGCTTTGTACATTTGTAGTACATGCACAACAATGTCATCATACTTCATGCATTTGTCAAGGTCAATCTGATTGTTTCTTAATGCATCAAGCAAATTCCAAAAAGGTGTTTGTTGAAGGCACCCAATCTGTGCTTTTGTGAACTTAGTGGTTTTTATTAATTTGACCAATCCGATCATATTAGATCTGTAGTTCACATGGCGCATGTCGACATTGGTGCTAGTATTTGTTTGTGGGCTTTCTTCCTTCACATGATACTCATCTCTCTTTCTCTTTGCAGTTTTCTTGTGTGCAACATCTGCAAAATGGAGCATTTTAAAAAAATTAAGTCAAGGCTCATGTGATTAGCATAGTGGAATAAATGTGAACATTCACAGCATTTTCCACTGATGTGCATGCTCACTCTCCTAAAATGTTCAGGCAATGTGAATGTTCATAGCCTATAGCAAAAGCACCAATAATATCTGATTGAACTAAAATGTTCTAGCAATGTGAATGTTCACAGCCTAGAACAACAGCACCAATAATATCTGACTCTCCTATAATTTCCAGGCAATGTGAATGTTGACAGCATAGAACAACAACACCAATAATATCTGACTATCCTAAAATGTTCAGGCAATGTGAATGTTCACAGCCAAGAACAAAAGGACCAATAATATCTGATTCTCCTAAAATTTTCAGGCAACGTGAATGTTCACATCTTTCAACAACAAGAACAACAACAGAATTGGCCAAACATTTTCAATCCACGTGAATGTTTACAGCATAAAACAACAACACCATTAAAACCTGATTACCCAAACATTTTAACTCAATGTGAATGTTCACATCTCTTATCAACTACAACAAAACAGAATTCGCCAAAACATTTTGATTTCATGTGAATGTTCACAGCATTGAACAACAACCGAATACCATCTGCAATAATTTGATTATCAAACCATTTTCAATCAATGTGAATGTTCACATTTATTGAAAATAACAACAACTACAACAAAAACATTTTGGAATGTTCACAGTTGTGAACACAATGTAATGGCAACTGTAATGTTTTTGACTGCAAAAATCAATAAAATTAGGGATTATGATGGAGGGGTTCAGAATAAATGTTAGGGTATGAACAATATGGACTCCTATATATTGTATGCATAGGAAAAGGGGATATTTGTAAAAGTTCACAATGATGGTTGTTGATAAAGAGGTTTAGGGTTTAAATACACGAATGAGTAGAATGCTTACGTTTTGTGCCCATTTCGACGAAAAGATGTTGAGACGAAGGGACGATGCGACAAACGAATGTATATAGTCTTCTGGGCGTACGAACGACGAAGAAGATGATCAGACGATGTGACAATGGAACGAAGACAGTCTTCTCGGCATAGGGACGACGGAGAAGATGATGAGACGATACGACGATGCTACGATGGAAGGAATACAGTCTTGTGGGAGTTGAGGCGATGTGGAATATGGATTTAGATTTCTGGACTGTAGAGGTACTGTGCGTGATTTCCTGCCCAAGAATAGAGAGGGGAAGAGAGACGGTTATTAGATTCAAAGAGAGAGAGAGAGAGAGAGAGAGAGAGAGAGAGAGGCGCGTGTTTTTTTGAGGGCTTTTTTGGTCTTTCTGTCTGAAATGGACCTAATGGAATATTATAAAACACTATGGGTTTTATGGAATAACACTCTTACATAATGAATTTACTGAAAAAGCACCCTTTATTAATTTCTCCCAATCCCCATGGTTTTTGGGAGATTTGGTCAAAACTACCTCATAATTAAACTTTAATGCATTAAAGACCAGCATAAATACAATTCCTTGAAAATTTCAACACATCTATTTATTTCGGAACTGGGGTCACTGCTGTGCCTTTGGCACAGCAGTCACTGTTGTGGCTCATTTTGTTGTACATTATGAATTTATTTTTATAATCTGAACCGTTCATGTTGTAGGATTTGTTGAGTACTTCATGTCTACCAAAAATCATATTAATCGGATATCAATAACTACATGATTGATAACCAAAAAAATAAACAAGAAGTTTTTCTTTTGAAAAATAGTATAAAAATATGCAACTCGATCATATAGTTATTGATATCCGATTAATATGATTTTTGGTAGACATGAAGTACTCAACAAACCCTACAACATGAATGGTTCAGATTATAAAAATAAATTCATAATGTACAACAAAATGAGCCACAACAGTGACCCCCATTCCATTTATATATATTATATTTTCTATATCTATATCTATACTATATATTAAGCAAAATGAGATTTTTAACCCTCAAACCCTGTGGAAGTTTTAATATCCCAATCCGAATTTTGTAAATCTATACTATATATTAAGCAAAATGGGGTTTTTAACCCCTAAGGCTTGTGGGAGCTCCAATATCTTAATCCTAATTTTCTAATTTTTTGATTTAAAAAAAAAAAAACCTTAGCATTTATTAATTTCTCTCAATCCCCATGCCTTTTGGTAGATTTAGTCAAAACCCCCTCATAATTAAACTTTAATGCATTAAAGACCAGCATAAATAAAATTCTTTGAAAATTTCAACACATCTATCTATCTATATTATATTATCTATATCTATATCTATACTATCTATTAAGCAAAAAGTGATTTTTAACCCCCAAGGCCTATGAAAGCTTCAATATTCCAATCTGAATTTTCTAAATTTTTTATTTAAAAAAAAAAACTTGTCATTTATTGATTTGGTCAAAATTCCCTGATCAGCATTTATTAACTTTTTTCAATCCACATATCTTTCCATATGCCTGCATTTATTGATACAATCCCCTGATCAGCATTTAAAATTGCCTCATACAAATAATTATAGATACAATCTATGTATATTTACTGCAGTACCCTTTTTAACTTCTCCCATACACTATCATTAGTGATAAGATTGTTAAATTATTTTTATAAAAAATCTTAAAAAGCATAATTTATATATTAAAAAAAAATCTAAAACAAATATAAATATCTATAATTATCACGTGCATAGCACGGATGATAGGCTAGTACTACTACAAGGTAAAATAAAGTTTCAAAAACTAGGGAGTGAAATGTATTTTTTAATGCTTTATCATAATAGTACTTTTATAATTTGCTAATTGTGTTAGAAAACATGTGTTTCTGCCCTCCAATTTATCCCAAAAAAAAAAATGTTTATTTGATACTTACAATACAAAATTAATGACAACAAAACAAGACACACCCCTTAAATACAGCTCAATTATAAATAATTAAAATTTACTTGATTGTAATATATTTTTAAATCATTTTTATCACTAATTCGTTAGTTATATAAATAAAAAATGTAATGTAATCATTTTTACTTATTTTTGTATTTACACACCACTTGTATTAGCTCTATTTGCTTTAAATCATCTTAGGGTAAACTACTAATAGGTCCTAATAGTTGAACTTAATTCTCATAAAATCTTACTAAAATTGCAGTTAAAAATAATTTTTTGTAACAATTTTTTGTATATGTCACAAAAAATTGGCAATTAGTGACTTTTACTGTTATGGATTTATAAATTGTCGCTAAAACTTACAATTAGTAACATTTTTCTGAGACAAATTTTTTAAACTGTCACTGAAAGTTGAAAATTAGTTACTTTTTTTGGGATGATTTTTTTAAACTGTCACTAAAACTTATAATTAATAATATTTTTTATGATAAAATTTTTAATCTGTCGTTGAAAATTAACAATTAGTGACTTTTTTTAGTAGTGTTTGATGAAAAATGCTATTAATTATCATAAGACCTATTAAACAACAAGTTCACTTATTAAGACCTACACGCAAGTCTCCCCTAATCTTATTCAAAGATAAGTCAATATAATTATATACCAAACTTACAAGATTTATTATATTTTTTACAAATCTTAAAAATGGTCATTATAATTTACTTAATAAAAAATGGATTGGTGCAGTTGAAGAATCATTCATCATGTAACCATGGAAGACTGGGTAAAAACACATTATCATATGCTTTGTATTAGAGAAATATGAGACAAATTCATCAATGACTCTTAAACATGATATATACCCATGTCAATGCCATGCTAGCTTTGTTACTTCATTATAGGACCTACATTTTTATGTTGATTTTTGAAATACAATATCATAGATGTGGCAAAATGAATAGTATGTAGCAATGCAGACCACCAAATAACAACTCCGTTGAAAATATAATCACAAATAGAATTTTTATTTTACTCTGCAAATTATCATTTAAAATAAAATTTGATCCATACTTTTTTAGTTATATCAATTTTATAGTTAAATTATTTGATTTTAAATCAATTTTATCACTGTCATCTGTTGTTGATAATAATTAAACAACATTTACTAACATGCCACTAAAACTTGTATTTTATAACCCAACCAATGTCCAAAATTAGACTCATGAATATTTTTTTGACTAACTAACTTATTGGCTTATTATTATTATTATTATTATTATAGCGATCCCAGGTCTACCCCTTGTTGTACAGTGATCCGGACGTGTGTCCGTGGATGTTAGTAGTTGATTATTATCTTGTTTACATCCTTTCCTACTTTGTATTTGAGTTATAGGATGTGTTGGGCAGGTTTGTTACAGGTTGGTTGAGTTTAGAAACCAAAAACTAGTTGCCCAGATTTTGGCCTATCCGCTCGAGCGGAGCTTTGACGCTCGAGCGGGAATCTTTTGTTGCTTGTCCGCTTGAGCGGGGGTTTGGGCGCTCGAGCGTAGAATACACCCATCCAGTATTTTTTGAGTAGTGGTGGACGCTCGAGCGGTTGGGAGTGGCTGCTCGAGTGGGAGGTTGTGAGTAGCGAGGAGTTGTACGCTCGAGCGGGGGGACCTGTCTGCAAAAGTGCTGGGAGTGTGCATCCGACGCTCGAGCCGCTCGAGCGAGAGTCTGTGAGTGCTGCTCGAGCGGGGGTTTGGCCGCTCGAGCGGGGCGACTGCTATATAAAGTCGAGATCCGACTTTTTAGATCATTTTTCAACATCTTTTCTCTCTCTGACTTTTTCAAAAAGATATTTTGAGAGCTCCTCTCTCTAAACCATCAACTTCTCTCTTAGATTTGATCTAGTAGGAGTGATTTTCTCGCCTTTGGCCTTTACAAAAGTTGTGTTGATCGTCGAGGGCTATCTTTTAATCTGAAAATTTCGGGATATGGAGCACTTTTGATTTCTTCAACTCCTCCCCTTGAGCTACGAAATTGAGGTAGGGATATCCTACTCCTCTTTATGAGCTTTGTCTTTAAATTTTGGCATTTCGATATGTCGGGGGTTGTTGGGTGATTTTGAGAAAGTTTGGGCCTTTGTGTAATTTTACAAAAGTTGAGGTTTTATTTATAATAAACCTATATGCATGTTTGGCATAGAGAAATGAGGTTAATGTTGGAACATTGATGAAAATAGAACCTTAAGGGTTGTAATGTAAATTATGGAAAATGCCCTAATTACATTGATTAATTAATTGGTATAATTAATTGTGAGAAATGAGGAATTGAATTGGAAATGTTGAGATTGGGAGTGTATGGGATTAAAGGGTGTAGTTGGATTATTTATCACTCACCGAATAGAAATATTGATATATTATCCATTTTGTGAATTTATTTTCTATTTAAAAATAACTGCTTTGGGCTATCGGTGAAGGATAGTCTTGATTGTTGTAGACAATGCATGATGATTAGGCAAACGGAAACTAATCAATGGAATGTGTCATTGAGCATAACAGTTGAAAGAATACATTAACTTTATGTATTGATTGGTGATGTGTATAATTATTGTTTATATGCATTGTGTTGTGTTGGAGAAGATAGGGGATGTACTCCACGGTTTAGGGGATGATAGGGGATGGACCTCTAAACCGGATGTTGTTTGGGAGGAGATAGGGGATGGACTCCATAGATACAGCTCATATGCTTATCTAGTGATGTGTTGACACAGCTCATATGCTTGTCTTGGGAAGTGTGATATTGCTCTTATGCATATACATGGAAGTGTGATATTGCTCTTACGCATATCTATGGAAGTGTTGATATAGCTAGTATGCTTATCTGGTGATGTACTAATATAGGTAGTATGCTTATCTGTTGTGAAATGGGAAAATGTTTAATATGAGTTTTTGTCTCATATAGTTGTTGGCAAGGTTCTGAGCCATGGTTATGAATTGAGAATTTTAAGAACATGGAAAATGAAATGTAACATGGACTTGTATGTCATGAAACTGTGAGGTGATATAGGTGGAAGTATTAGTGTTGGCCATCTATCAACTGCTAATCTTTTAGTCATTGTTCATAGTTGGTTTAGTATATCTCTACTAGGTTGTGGCTCACCCTATATGGGAACATCATTTTTAGGTACAGGTAGCATGCCACCTCCAAGGACATAGCTTGGGAGGCTAGCGGCTGACAGACTTTTGGGTGTTGCTTTCTTTGATGTATTACATGTAAATTCAAGCCAAGGGCTTAATGTGTAAATGAGTTAGCACTCTCTTTTTGTAACCAAGTGTTAACTTGGAAAGCTGTAAGCCCGTAGGGCATTTTCTTTTGTTGTTAACATGTAATACTTTTTGTAATGAAACTCTGATGAATAGAAGAATGAGGATCTTTTATATATCAATGCATGTCTATATTGATGGGTTTAATGTTATTATTTTGAGGGCGTTACAACTTGGTATCAGAGCGTATCGGGTTCGAATACTTTGGATACGTGGGAAGTGATTAGGATCACAATGGGTTTGTCTCGCTTGATAGAGACTTAGGTGTAGTGTCATATGCCCTGTGTTTAATTGATAACATGCTTATGTGGTTATTTGGGTATGGGATTTGATTTCTAGGATGTTGTTTGGATCCTTGGGTTTCTGGGAGTCTTGTTGGAAAAGCACTTGATCAATGCTGTTTCTAACCGGAACTCTAGTAACGCCTCGGGACTATCATTATCCGGAAATGAAATTCGTAAGTGCTTATGTGTTTATGTGCTTACGTGGAGTGAATTACAGTTGTCCATGCATTAGGACGCTGTAGACACTCCATTTTTGACCGTCCTCAAGACTTGGACGTCACCGTTGGAACACTCGGTGATTATCCATGCTTGTGTTCGTTTGGAGTTCCCAGAGTTCTCGGCTCGCGCGCCTTGCCTCAGGACCTCCAAACTCGACCGTTTTGTGTTCGGTTTTGCACCAAACACTTGTGTTTTGCCTTGGAAGGGCAGGGAATGCTTTGTGAGGCATCCCCACACACCACCGGCACTGGCTAGAGGCCACCGGCTGGCTGGTGTTGCCACTGGCACTATATTGTGCCGGTCGGCACTATTTTGTGCCGGTCGGCACTTGTTTTGGCAAAATGACCATTTTGCCCTGCCGACCACTGTACAGCTGCTTTATGAGATATTTTTAGACAGCTGTTTAGCTTTTGCTTCCCCTCCATACACGTGTATGGAGGGGATGAGCCTTTGGATGACTTAGCTTGTAAGCTTTGTTGCCTATAAGAGAAGGGCTTCTTCTCTTGGCTCAAGGGTTAGAAAAATTGGAGGGTTAGAGAGAAAAGACAGAGGAGAGGCACTAGTTTTAGGTTAGAAATACTATATCTATCCTATCTCTCTTTTCCTTGCTCATTTTGTACACTAGGTGCTTTAGTCCATACTTTTACACACAAGCACCTAGTGTTTCACCTTCTCTAGGGTTTTGAGGGTCCAGAGGTTTGTTCTTGGTGCTTTGGAGTTGGATTCAAGCAAAGGAAGGCAACAACACCAACATTGTTGAAGAGGTCTTCAAGGGTAACAAAACTACCCCTTTTTACCCCATTCTTGCACCTTGTTTTTACCTAGTTTAGAACTATTTTTGTGCTTAGTGATTAACACATAAAAGTTCTGTTTTTTTACCCTCTTTATTGTTTATTAAGAGTGCTTGGTGGTTTGGGTAGGTTTGACCACCCTTAAGCCTTGAAAAGGCCACCTTTTGTGCCATTTTGTGAGAGATCCGAGACTTTGGTGTTAGGATCTCTTCACCACTGAAATCTTGAGGGATTTCAGTGGTGGAGATGATGCCTTAGAGTCTCAAGAAGGAGAGGGCGACCCCCTCTCCTTGATGTCCTTGAAAAGGGCAAGTTTTGGCCTCCAAAGGAGCACCATGTTTGGTTATGTTTTGAGCATGTCTTGGCTGCATTTTATGTTTATTATGCCCTAATATGACATTGCTAAGTGTTGGTTTTAGCACTCTTTGCATGCCTTGCATAGTTGCTTTGTAATGCCTTAATAGTCCCTTAACATGCCTAGGTTGTGTGCCTCTATTTCTAGCATGTTTTAGGCTTAGATTCATGAAGCTTGTATGCTTATTTTGCCATGCATGAGGTCTGTCCATGCTTGTTTTGGTCGGTTATGACTTGTATCTCATAGCTCCTTTGCATTTGACTTGTTGGCCTTAAGGGCATGAGAGTGTAGCATGCCTTGCTTGCTTTATTTTTGATGGTTTGGAACCATTCAACATGTTATTTCAGACCCTTTGGTGCGCTTGTATGCTTGCCTTAGTTGCCTCTTTAATGTTTTAAAAGCATGTGTTGAATGCTCCATGTTTTGGCCACTTTGTGTGCCTTAGGGTTTAAGCCTCTTAGATGCCATCTAGGTACACCCTTGGCCTTGCTTAGGTCTGCCCTTGACCTGTTTTGAGCCCCCTTAGCCTTGTGAGGCTTGGTGGACTTGGCCTTGGTTCAAGCCTACATGGCTTGCCCCAAGCACTTGGCCCCCTTTTGCATGCATTTGCTCATCTTGTTTAACATGATTTGGCATCATTTTATAGCATGAATTTCAGAGCTTTACAATGCATGCTCATTGTCCATGTTTGGTCTCTTTAAGTGTGCTTGAGAGTTGCCATGTTTGTGCCTAAGTATTGGGCCATGATTGCATGCATGTGTGTGTGCATTTTAGCCCCCATTTCCTTGGTTTTGGCCACTGATTTTAGGACTATTTGAGTTGCCTAATTCATGTATAAGACCATCATTTACTTGGTTTGCATGCTTGTCTTGTATGCTTGCTTGTATGCTTGCATAGGTAAATTGCATAGTCCATGTTGCATGCTAGATAACATGACTAGGTTGCATTGCATCAACATGCATTCCTTGTCCCTTGACTTGGTGATAGGGATTGGGACTTTGATTTGTTTGGTTTGCATGCATTTGAAATCAAAGTTGCATTCTTGGTTCTTAGGGCCATCATGCATGGAAATGCGTGATTGGTGGTCCGGGAATCGAGGCACATGCCCCTTTGAGTCAATAACATGATAAGGGATGTGCTTGGTGCATAAATGGCTTGAATTATATTGCCATGCATGTTGTTGTCCTCTGCTGCTGTGAGTTGCAGGTTTTGCAGGCATTTTGTGCCGACCGGCACTGTTTAGTGCCGACCGGCAGTCAACAAACAGCCGATAGCTTATTTTTGTGCCGGTGGCCTCCTCCTTCAACCGGTAGTGTTCTACCCCAGCCGGTGGTGATCCCCAGTGCCCTGAGAGGCACTCCCGGGACTTTGGCAATTTTCTGAGGAGGAGAGCAGAGGAAACAGAGGCAATCCATGCATGGCAGTGCGGTTCCGAGCCAGTCCCGAGCGCATGCTGCATTTGGCCCTCATCCCGAGGCGATTTACTGTTTAATTAGATTAATTATTTTATTTAATTAATTTAGTTGATTTGTAATATTTTAATTAGCTTGCATAGTTAATTAATTTGTATATTCTTTCGGTCCCTCCGAGCGAGGGCAAAGTTGTAACAAGTGTGTGTGAGTGGGTGTATGTCTTCCAATCCCCATTTCTTTCTCCCTTTTATTTACCCGCTTATGTTGGTAGATTAGGGCACGTTCAAATTAGCATACCTTATGCAATGCATGTGTGCATTCATGCATTTGTTTACATGCACCGGGCTCGGTACATCATACAAACTGCATCGTATTTCAATTCCAAATTGAATACATGTTATTTGTAGCATTCCACATGCCATGTTTAGGGTTAGCTGAGCCTGTTTAGATTACACCCCTGTATGTGATGCATTAGCCATTTAACATGAACGAGGTCATGCATGTTTTGCTAACTGGTTTCTTGTTTTGGCACGGAGTACGATGTAAGTTTTATGCTTCAGCATGTCGCATGCGTGTGAATGTTAACATAACGGTATGATTGCCATGCGGCTAAATGCTTATGTGATATTACTGTTTGAATGCCTGTGGGTGAAGGTTGGATTGCTTGAGTTGGAACAACTCATTGAAATCCGTATTTTAGCCTACTTGCGAGTAGCAAAATCTAACACGTTTTTCGAGACAAAACGGATATGCAATGTTTATTTCCAAGTTAGGCAATTTGGTCTATACTTGTTTGCTGCGCGCATAACATAGTGATTCTAGGCTAATAATTGGAATAAGAACGCATAACGTTTTCAAAAACGGATATCATGGTTAGTAGAGGCCGATTTTCGGACCGGGCGAGAGGGGGTGCTCATAGCTGACCTTCCCCGATCGTACCCAAGCTCCCGAGCCAAGTCACTTTGGTGATGACGGACACGTGGCCTTCGGCACCGAGTCAGGGTTTCCTAAATTTTCCCATTTTAAAATATTTAGGTGGCGACTCTGTAATCTAGCAAAGCAGTCCATGTTTGGCACTTCTTTCTCAAAATCTGTTTTTCTTCAAACGATTTGCCAGAGTTGGACTCTTTGGTTCAGATTTAGAACCGTGACAAATTGAGGTCCTTCGAATTGTAGTGACCCCCAATGTGAACCGAACGGGAGTCCATCCTCCGGGATGCGTTCGGGGGACGTCTACAGTTTCTGGCGACTCTGCTGGGGATTTTAGAGAGCTTGACTCGAAACTCGTGATATCCCGTTTTGACTACACTTTGTGTTTCTTTGCATTGCATGTGCCATTGGTGCGACTAGGAACACCGTGTTGGCCATCTGCTATTCTCTGAGCGGTTTGCTGGAGGCTTGTCTTGTCAAGGCATGTCCATAAGGCTGACCGGTTGCGGGCTCTGCCAGTATGGGAACACAAACCCCGGTTTTACCGGGGCACCCTTTTCGACCATTTGACCTAGTGCATATTCGGAATCCATAGTGACCATTCCAAACTAGGACAGGTTGCTTACCCGATGTAGGTGTTTTGAAACTGCTGCGTGCGTAGTGAAACCCTAGCTCCTGACAAAATAGGACAGGGAAACCCTACCCCAATATAGGGGTGTTTTGCTCTCAATTATCTGTTATGTGCTTCTAGAGTGTATCTCTGCAGGAAAGTGCATGTCAGTTTGCGAGTTTGAGTATCCGGCCCGAGGGGCACCAGTATCAGTGTTGTTGAGGAACCAGTTATATCTGCGGGTATCAGTTCAGTTCTGGGAACAGTGATTCTGGGGAACAGTAATCAGTAGTAGAGATTAGACGTTTGACTGCGTCTGTGTTTGATCTGTTTTGGGCTGAAATGCTGTCCGTTTTTCCTTTCAGTTGAGAGAGTCCAGAAAGTCGATACAGAATAGCCAGTGTTTTCCCTTGCTGGGGCAGGGTTTTGAGATGACGCAGAGTTCAGAAGAAATAGTGGTTATGACAGCCGCGTTGGATCAAGGGATCACCCTACAGAGTGAGGCCGGTGTAGATATGCCGCATCCTCCTAGGTCGCCCGCTACACACCCAATCTGGGCCCCCCAGTTCTATCAGGCTCGCGAGCCCACTACATTCGAGTTAATGGGGATGATAGGTGATCTCCAAAGGTCTGTGGCAGATCTCGCTTACGGGATGTCAGCCTCGCCACCGGTTACACCGTATGCCAGAAATTTTGAGCCCCAAGAGCCCCCGCTACTGGGGCGGATTGTGATCGAGCTTAATCAGCCGGAGATGGCCTCCACATACAACAGTGATGTACCAGTACCAACCCAAACCTCTCACCAGGCTGAGGCCAGCGGCAAAGACAAAGCAAAGGCAGATGCCGATCCCGTTGAACAGCTGCTGTGGGCAGTCGAGGCTTTAAAAGCCGGGGGGATGAGCAAACAATAGGTATCTGCGATGACAACCAAAATTGTGAAGGATGCTTTTCCCACTCTACCTGAGGGTAGTTCAAGCCAGTCGGAAAATCAGGATAGACCCCGTTATGTTGAAACAGTTTCTCTCACTCCCAACCCCGTACCTGGGAAGGATCAGAAATTCAAGCCCGCACCTGCCGATCCGTTCGCCAGCGCATCTAGCAGGAGCACTCAGGCTTCAAAATACCAGCCCCGGGGGCGCAGGGTCTTCCATCCTCTCTACATGCCTTTGTCTAGGGCACTTCTGATTTTGGCCAAAAAGGGGCATCTTACACCCCTCGAGCCTAGGCCGCTCCCCAAACCCCTTCCAGCAGGACATGATGCCACTCAGTACTGTGCGTACCACCAGCAATCTGGCCACTCCACCGATAACTGCTTTCGCCTCCGCCACAAGGTGCAGGATCTGATTGACAACGAGGTTATCCTCCCACCCACCTCAGCTAAATCCGTCACCACTCAGTTGTTGGATTTTGAGGACACCGATACTGCGAGTATGTAATTGGGATTCAACCGCCTGCGGGCAGTGCCTCGAGTTTTTGATGTGGCGTCTGGCACGCATTTTTGAGCATCCGCGAATGCTACTTTTGTAAATCCTGGCTTGGGTGCCGCGTCAGTCTTTTGCTTTGTTTTGAGTCTGTCTCTATCTTGAGTCAGTCCTTTTTGCTTAAGGGTCTGTCTTGTTGTAACGAGTCAGTCCTTCTTTTGTATAGAATACCAGGTGACTCCGAGGTTGTTGCCTCAAGCACCATTTTGTTTTGTAATTACTTCTTTTTGCTTTCTTTTTGGGTCTACCTCTGCTGTGGAGCCAGTTTACATCCGGGGAACCTGAATGAAACAGCTGCGGCTACCGTGTTTCCGTATCTATTGTTTTGGGCTAGTTGTGCCAGAGAATTTGAATGGGGTGACAGCGCATTCCACCCGCTCTTGTGTGCCCTAATAATTATTGTTTTGACCTAAGTTTTTCAAACCCTTTTGAACACTGCGGTGATAAAAATGAAGAGGAAGGAATTCCTCGGGATTTGCAAAACTTTGATCAAGTTGAAAGAAAGAAAGGCATGCTAAGCCCTTAATGATCGAAATTATGCTTGTCAGCTTGTGTACTGAGAAGGACCCTGGCTTGATCCAGACTGGTTCCACACTGTCTTCGGCGCGAGCGATTCGTCGCCTTCTTAAAAACTTTCGAAAACAAAATGTTTTGCGCAGTCCTGCGAAGACCTGTGTGGAATCGCTCTTGAGATTGTGCAGATTAGGATCGCTCTCGGCTTTGAGACCCGACCCCTCATTTTCAAACCTTGGACCGGCATCCAGAATGTTCAATGATTAGCTATCAATGCAAGGCCCGTGTGGCCAGACTCGAAGCAGCCCTCGATCAAGGGGCACCGAAATCGGAGCAAAAGATTGGACCTCACCAGAGGAAGCTTGTAAAGCAACCGTGATCGATTCTCCTGCAAAGTACTGCAACAGTCGTTCTCCCGGAAAAGGGGAGGCTTCGATTTCGAAAACCATTTGGCATGGACTTGCTACGCTTTTACCCTTTGAGAGGCTCGCTGGGCTGAAAACCCGGAAGGGCGACCCAGGCAAAAGTAAGAGCAAAAGAAAAATACAAAAGAAAAAAAATCAATCAAAAAAAAAAACCAAAAGGAAAAAAAAATCAATCAAAAAAAAAATGCAAAAGAAAAAAAAAGAAAGAAAAGAAGCTCGCAAGGTCGAAAACCCGCATTGGGCGCCTTGGCAAAAGTAAGAGCCTAAAAATAGTGAAGGTTAAAATACCCGAGAGTACCTTAACCGGAACTACGTAAGGCTTGATTCCCATGTTTGGGATACGTAGGCAACTTCATCCTGAAGTCCAGCCCTTAACGCTTTCATAGCGTCTCAGTCCATGTAATGGTTTTGATTACCTATGCTTCCTCCGAATTCGATGTCTTGGTTGCAACAACTGGAGCTGCGTGATCAACTTCCTCCTGAAGTCCAACCACCAATGCTTTCAAGGTGACTGTGTCCATATATTGTTTGTGGCCGCCTTCGTCCTCTCCGTGCGTGAGAATCCGGCTGCGATCAATCATCGATGAGCATGCCGCGGCATCGTCCAAGCAAGGGGCGACTTTCCGTTGCCTCATATCGCCATAAAGTTGCCCTGAATTGCCGCCCAAACTAGGGGCAACTTTCCGTTGCCCTCCTTCCCCCCCTTCAAGCAAGGGGCAATTTTTCCAAATTGCCTCCGATCCGAGGTTGCGTATCTCGAGGGTAGGTTCTGTGCTTGTTGAGCATTGACTGTTCGCCAAAATAGTTTTTGAAAATTTTTACTGAAGTTGACTATTTTCTCGAAAATTATTTCATTTTCCAAAATCGGACCATGTTTGGACCCAAAAAGGAAAACTTTCAGTGCTTACGGCCTGACTTGCATGATTTTCAAATCAAAAATTGAACAAGCATGTTAATCTGACGTTCATTTTGATCAAAACTGTTTTAAAAAGAAAACAAAAAAAATGGGCAAAGTAATGAACTAGGGGCACAGTTTGAGCCAGGTGTTCTGTCTCTCCCTTGTCATCAACGCGCCTGCCAGGAAAGCACTTTATCTATCAGAAGAAATAGCCATGAGCTAGCTGTATCGGGCGTGAATCCGCCGCTTCCTATTCATCCATCAATCACCCTGGGAAGGGATGAAAAATGAGAGAGTAAAGAATAGAGAGGTGTAAGTCGAGAGAAAAGTGAGCAAGAGGGTTTTGAGAGAAAAACCGAGCTTAAGGGCCGAGTGGCGTGAGAATCACGCAAATCAGAAAGGATGGGAAACCTGCCCGGAGGAATTGGCTCCTCAAGGTCTTTTGTTTTCAAGCACGTCCGTGTGTCGTGTCCTTTGTTTTGTCGGTCTCAATTTAGCCTTGAGTCTTTTCCGAGTGTATCTCGTTATGTTTAGGTCGTGTGCCTTTTATTTTCCTCACTTGAGTCCTTTCCACTGTGTTCAGTTGTAGGCTCGATACCCCGGTTGTGAAATCCCTTTTCCAAAGTCAATCGTTTGTGCTCAGAATGCTGTGCCATTCTCTACATTTATGCGAGGCAAGAGAAGAAAAGGAAATTTTGGGACATCCGAATGTGTTTCAACTTCAACTGTCTCAGTTTTGGTGATCCGTCTTGTCAGATTGGGCCAATTGTTCAAAGTTTGCCGTGTGCAGAATGGACCGGATATTGTATTGTGAGCTGTGTGCAGATTAATCCCCAGCAGAATATGGGCTATTTGTTCAGTTTGAGCAGTGATTTGTCTGGGTTGTTTGCTGTTAGTTGGTTGGTTATCCGATTATTACAGTGCAAGTGCTCAATTTTCAGACAACAAATCGTAATCATTTACATTTGAGGTGTAATAGCAGGCCAATGTGGGTGTTGGCCAGGCCAATGTGGCCGAGCCAGCGGGTCAGCAGGCTATGAGTGCGTTGGCCCGAGAGATAGCAGGAGCTTTGGGTATTCTCAGGGCTAGGAATCAGGTTGCTGAGGTAGGGCCTTCTTTCTTGAAGAGGGAGTTCTTCCGGTCTAACCCGGATGACTTTGTTGGGGATCCAAAGGAGCCACTTAAGGCAGACGAGTGGTTGGAACAAATGAGTAAGACGTTCAAGATGCTTGGTATCGAGGACAGAGCACTGAAAGTGACCTTGGCATCCTTCCAACTGAAGGGAGATGCGGGTCAATGGTGGAAGTACGAGAAGGCCCGTGTTGGTGGTACATGGGAGGCATTTGTAAATGCTTTCCATGAGAGGTTTTTTCTGCTGTTGCCAGGGAAAAGCTGAGGGATCAGTTTAGCCGGCTTAAACAGGAGGGTTTGTCTGTGGCCGAGTTTGAGGCTACATTTACTAGCTTGTCCAGGTTTGCACCTGAACTTGTGGCGACCGAGGAACGCCGTTGCTATGAGTTTGAATGGAAGTTGAGGTGCGGCCTCAAGTTGAGGGTTGGTGGGTCTTACATCCGAGAGTATAGACATTTGGTGGATGCTGCAGCTCATATGGAGCTTATGATGCAGGAAGAAGAGGAGGAGAAACATAGAGGCTCCAAGAGGGGCCAATATGGCCAGGGTGATGGCAGGAGACAGAGGGGTTATAACCCTCAGCAGTCTCAGGGCGGAGTTGCTAGGTTGACCTTTCTAGTGCCGAGTGCAGGCTCGGGGAGAGGTAATCACGGGGGTTTGACTTGTTATTCTTGGGGCCAGCTGGGTCAGAAGTCTTCGGTTTGCCCGCAGAAAGGCGGAGGTCAGAGAGCTGCTTCTTCTTCAGCTAGACCGCAGAGTCAGAGTTTGGGCAGGGGTCAGCCTTTGTCTTGTTATCAGTGTGGACAGCCTGGGCACCTGAAGAGGTTCTACCCACAGTTGAGTGCCACTTCAGGAGCGTCTGGTTCTAGAAAGACGCAGGGATTTCAGCCAGCTCAGTCTGTGCAGGCCTCGAGGGCCAATCCGGGGGCTTCGTCGTACCAGTCAGTGCAGCAATCGTATGCTCCTAGAGGTGAGCAGGTGGATCAGGGGCCTACAGGGCGCGTGTATGCTGTTATCGCGCAGGATCTTGTACCTGCACCATCAGTTGTGAGAGGTACCTTTTTGTTTTGCAACTCGGTTGCTAGTATATTGATTGATATGAGTGCATCTCATTCCTTTGTATCTGCTGCATTTGCATCTGTTTTGGAGTTGGAGTTGGCACAGTTAGCATCTCCTATTTGTGTAGTGTCACCTCTTGGGGGTGAATTGATCTTGAAACAAGGTGTTAGGGGTTGTGATATAGAGGTCGTCGATCATAGGCTTCCGTTTCCTTTTGTAGTTATGCCCATGAAGGGTTTTGATGTTATTTTGGGTATGGACTGGTTGTCGTCATATCGGGCAGTTATTGATTGCTACCGCCAGAGGGTCACTTGTTATACCGTGAGCGGTGAGTGTTTCCATTTCTTGGGGGACCGGGTTGGTAGTGTTTTGCCATCGGGGTATGATCCGCGAGGTCGGAGTGAGCTTAGTGGTCTACTTGCTAGCTTTGAGAGTGGTGAGTGTGATGAGACCCAGATTGTGTTGCCGAGGGTGGTTTGTGAGTACTCGGACGTCTTTCCCGGGGATCTTGTTAGTTTGCCACCTCACCGAGAGATTGAGTTGTCTATTGATCTAGTGGCCGGCACGGCGCTGATTTCCATGGCACCTTACCGTTTTGCTCCAACAGAGTTGGTTGAGTTGAAAGTTCAACTCCAGGAGTTGCTGGATAAGGGCTTTGTATGCCCTAGTGTTTCACTGTGGGGAGCACCGGCCCTCTTTGCTAAGAAGAAAGATGGTGCCTTGAGACTTTGTATCGACTATCGGAAGTTGAATCGGGCTACGGTTAAGAATAGGTACCCTATGCCCCGTATAGATGATTTGTTTGACCAGTTGAAGGGGTCCCGTTGTTTCTCTAAGATAGACTTGAGATCGGGTTACCACCAGTTGAGGGTCAGGGAGGAGGATATTCCGAAGACGGCATTCCGTACGCGGTATGGCCGTTATGAGTTTTTGGTGATGCCATTTGGGCTTACCAACGCGCCGGCAGTCTTTATGGACTTGATGAACCGGATCTTCCGGGAATTCTTGGATCGTTTTGTGGTCGTTTTCGTGGACGACCTTCTTATCTATTCATCTTCTGAAAAGGAGCACGAGGAACACTTGAGAGTGGTGCTTGAGTTACTTAGAGCCCATAGGCTGTATGCCAAGTTTAGAAAGTGTGAGTTTTGGCTAGAGGAAGTTAAGTTCTTAGGCCATGTGGTTTCCGGGAAAGGGGTGTCTGTTGATACATCCAAGACTGAGGCAGTGCAAGATTGGGCACAGCCTAAGAGTGTATTTGAGATCCGCAGTTTTCTGGGATTAGCTAGGTATTACCACTGGTTTGTGAAGGATTTCTCCAGGTTAGCTTCGCCATTGACTAGACTGACTCGGAAAGGAGTCAAATTTGTATGGAGTGAGATTTGTGAAAAGTTGTTTCAAGAGCTGAAAGTTAGATTGACCACCGCTCCGGTCTTGATTATTCCGGAGAGAGGGTTGGGTTATGCGGTTTATTGTGATGCCTCACGAGAGGGTTTGGGTTGTGTGTTGATGCAAGAGGGGAAAGTGGTAGCTTATGGCTAACGTCAGTTGAAAATGCACGAGAAGAATTACCCTACACATGACCTAGAGTTAGCGGCTGTGATCTTTGCCTTGAAAATCTGGAGGCATTACCTTTATGGTGAGAGGTTCGAGGTGTTCTCGGATCATAAGAGTCTGAAATATCTGTTTTCACAGAAGGACTTGAACTTGAGGCAGAGGAGGTGCATGGAGTTTATTGAGGATTATGACTTCGAGTTGCATTATCACCGGGGAAAGGCCAATGTTGTGGCCGATGCCCTTAGCAGGAAATCCGTTAGTGATGTAGATTGTGTAGCCATCCGGGAGTGGGAGATGTTGGGGGCACTTGGTGAGTTTGATTTGCTTCTAGGCGAATCCGTTGAGGCTGCGGCCTTGTTTTCTGTTGTTGCGCAGCCTACACTTGTGACTCAAGTGTTAGAGGCACAGAGAGGTGACCTTGAGGTAGAATCCCTCCGAGAGAAGATCTCCAGTGGGAAGGTTGAGAAGGGTTTGTCTGTGTATCCCGACCTGAGTGTGAGATACTGAGACTGTTTGTTTGTGCCGGAGTCCTACCGAGAGGAGGTACTCCGAGAGTTTCATCATTCGCGCCTTGCGGTGCATCCGGGAGGTACTAAGATGTATCGGGATTTGGGCCGCCAGTTTTGGTGGCGGGGTATGAAGAAGGATGTGGCAGTTTTCGTGTCTAAGTGCCTTACTTGTCAGCAAGTGAAGGCCGAGCATCAGAGGCCAGCGGGTTTGTTGCAACCCTTGCCTATTGCCGAGTGGAAGTGGGAACATGTCACTATGGACTTCGTTGTAGGTCTTCCGAGGACTCAGCGGGGTAGTGATGCTATTTGGGTGGTTGTAGACCGGTTGACTAAGTCGGCGCACTTCATTCCTATGCGCGTGAGAGATTCGGTAGATCATCTTGCCGACTTGTATATTCGGGACATAGTGAGATTGCACGGGGTCCCAGTGACGATCGTCTCAGATAGAGATCCTCGTTTTACTACTAGGTTGTGGTAGAGTTTGCAGAGTGCCTTGGGCACTAAGTTGACCTTTAGTACAGCTTATCATCCTCAGACTGACGGGCAGTCCGAGCGTACTATTCAGATCCTTGAGGATATGCTTCGGGGTTGTGTCCTTGACTTTAATGGGACGTGGGAGAGACACTTACCCTTGGTGGAGTTTGCCTACAACAACAGCTTTCAGTCTAGCATCGGTATGGCACCGTTTGAGGCCTTGTATGGCCGACCTTGTAGGTCTCCGGTTTGTTGGGCCGAGGTGGGTGACGCACCTTTGTTGGGTCCGGAGTTGGTTACGGAGACGACGGAAAAAGTTGAGCTTATCCGTAGGAGGCTTGTTACAGCCTAGAGTCGTCAAAAATCTTATGCTGACCGTAGGAGGAGGCCTTTGGCGTTTGAGATGGGTGATCATGTCTTTCTGAAGATATCACCTAGGCAGGGATTGATGAGGTTTGGGAAGAGTGGGAAGTTATCCCCTCGGTTTATTGGTCCTTTTGAGATCCTCGAGAGGATTGGTGAGGTTGCTTATCGTTTAGCTTTGCCGCCACAGTTGTCCGGAGTTCATGACGTGTTTCATGTGAGTATGCTTCGGAAGTATGAGCCGGATCCATCACATGTATTAGATTGGACCGACTTAGAGATAGATGAGGATGCCTCGTATGAGGAGAGACCGGTTCGGGTCTTGGATAGGTGAGATCAAGTCCTACGTGGCAAGACCATCCCTTTGGTTAAGGTTTTGTGGAAACATCACGGAGTGGAAGAGGCCACTTGGGAACGTGAGTTGGAGGTCCGCAAGAAATATCTGGACCTGTTTGTGGATGTTTGAACATATGTTATATATATTGTTGTATTGTTGAACTTTAAGATCATTAAATATGTCTTAAGTTGTAAAACATTGTGAATGTTTTGGTTTATGGAAATATTGTAGAACTTGCCTTGATATGGGAGTTGATTGTAATATTGCGTATATTGGCTATATTATAGAACTGGAGATGTATCATGAAAATTGATTATGATAAGAAATTGTGAACCATGTGTATTGAAAATGGTTGAAAAGGAAAGGGAATGCATGTTGAAATGTATTTGTTGTGAAATGCCTCTTGATGAGAGATGAGATTGACCGGTAATGGGTCGAAATGTTTAATATTATCTTGTAACATTGTCTAAAATGGAGAAAAACCTGCTTTCGAAAACTTATTCTTAATTTCGGGGGCGAAATTCCTTAAGGGGGGGAGGTTATAGCGATCCCAGGTCTACCCCTTGTTGTACAGTGATCCGGACGTGTGTCCGTAGATGTTAGTAGTTGATTATTATCTTGTTTACATCCTTTCCTACTTTGTATTTGAGTTATAGGATGTGTTGGGCAGGTTTGTTACAGGTTGGTTGAGTTTAGAAACCAAAACTAGTTGCCCAGATTTTGGCCTGTCCGCTCGAGCGGAGCTTTGACGCTCGAGCGGGAATCTTTTGTTGCTTGTCCGCTCGAGTGGGGGTTTGGGCGCTTGAGCGTAGAATACACCCATCCAGTATTTCTGAGTAGTGGTGGACGGTCGAGCGGGGGACTGGCCGCTCGAGCGGGAGGTTGTGAGTAGCGGGGAGTTGTACGCTCGAACGGGGGACCTGTCTGCAAAAGTGCTGGGAGTGTGCATCCGACGATCGAGCGGGGGTTTGGCCGCTCGAGCGGGAGTCTGTGAGTGCCGCTCGAGCGGGGGTTTGGCCGCTCGAGCGGGGCGACTGCTATATAAAGTCGAGATCCGACTTTTTGGATCATTTTTCAACATCTTTTCTCTCTCTTACTTTTTCAAAAAGATATTTTGAGAGCTCCTCTCTCTAAAACATCAACTTCTCTCTTAGATTTGATCTAGTATGAGTGATTTTCTCGCCTTTGGCCTTTACAAAAGTTGTGTTGATCGTCGAGGGCTATCTTTTAATCTGAAAATTTCAGGATATAGAGCACTTTCGATTTCTTCAACTCCTCCCCTTGAGCTACGAAATTGAGGTAGGGATATTCTACTCCTCTTTATGAGATTTGTCTTTAAATTTTGGCATTTCGATATGTCGGGGGTTGTTAGGTGATTTTGAGAAAGTTTGGGCCTTTGTGTAATTTTACAAAAGTTGGGGTTTTATTTATAATAAACCTATATGCATGTTTGGCATAGAGAAATGAGGTTAATGTAGGAACATTGATGAAAATGGAACCTTAAGGGTTGTAATGTAAATTATGGAAAATGCCCTAATTACATTGATTAATTAATTGGTATAATTAATTGTGAGAAATGAGGAATTGAATTGGAAATGTTGAGATTGGGAGTATATGGGATTAAAGGGTGTAGTTGCATTCTTTATCACTCACCGAGTAGAAATGTTGATATATTATCCATTTTGTGCATTTATTTTCTGTTTAAAAATAACTGCTTTGGGCTATCGGTGGAGGATAGTCTTGATTGTTGTAAACAATGCATGATGATTAGGCAAACAGAAACTAATCAATAGAATGTGTCATTGAGCATAACAGTTGAAAGAATACATTAACTTTATGTATTGATTGGTGATGTGTATAACTATTGTTTATATGCATTGTGTTGTGTTGGAGAAGATAGGGGATGTACTCCACGGTTTAGGGGATGATAGGGGATGGACCTCCAAACCGGATGTTGTTTGGGAGGAGATAGGGGATGGACTCTGTAGATACAGCTCATATGTTTATCTAGTGATGTGTTGACACAGCTCATATGCTTGTCTTGGGAAGTGTGATATTGCTCTTATGCATATATATGGAAGTGTGATATTGCTCTTACGCATATCTATGGAAGTGTTGATATAGCTAGTATGCTTATCTGTTGATGTTTTGATATAGCTAGTATGCTTATCTGTTGTGAAATGGGAAAATGTTTAATATGAGTTTTTGTCTCATATAGTTGTTGGCCAGGTTCTGAGCCATGGTTATGAATTGAGAATTTTAAGAACATGGAAAATGAAATGTAACATGGACTTGTATGTCATGAAACTGTGAGGTGATATAGGTGGAAGTATTAGTGTTGGCCATCTATCAACTGCTAATCTTTTAGTCATTGTTCATAGTTGGTTTAGTATATCTCTACTAGGCTGTGGCTCACCCTATATGGGAACATCATTTTTAGGTACAGGTAGCATGCCACCTCCAAGGACATAGCTTGGGAGGCTAGCGGCTGACAGACTTTTGGGTGTTGCTTTCTTTGATGTATTACATGTAAATTCATGCCAAGGACTTAATGTGTAAATGAGTTAGCACTCTCTTTTTGTAACCAAGTGTTAACTTGGAAAGCTGTAAACCCGTAGGGCATTTGCTTTTGTTGTTAACATGTAATACTTTTTGTAATGAAACTCTGATGAATAGAAGAATGAGGATCTTTTATATATCAATGCATGTCTATATTGATGGGTTTAATGTTATTATTTTGAGGGCGTTACAATTATTATTATTATTATTCTTTTTTTTTGGTAAAAGAAATCATCCATTAATTTTAAATAATTCAATATATCAATCATTTATCAGTTTTTAATTTTCACCAAACTTTATTGGGGTCTTCAAAATTCAGAATATTTTTATTTTATTTTATAAATAGTATAATAGCTAAAAAAAAAATAAACCTTTTTTTATAATCAATTTTCCAACCCAAAGCAATGATTTTTTTTTTTTTTCTTCAAAGAGATGATTTTCTGGCTTTGGGCCAAAGCCACCCTGATGTTGATGTAAGCAGTTAGAAGACGAAATTAGAAACATGTCATGTTGATGTGGATGTTGATGCAAGAACCGTTCATATCGTTGATTTCAATGGTGGTTGAGGAAAAAAGTTACCCATTGAGGACTTGGTAATTCTGATCATACCAATAGGAAATAATATAATCACAAAATTCAACTACTCTTCTCCCTATCTATATCTATAAATAGTCTGGTGTTCCATGCTACATATCTATCACCTCCTTCAAATTGTGTTTTTGCTTTCAATTGATAAAAATGGGCACTCACTTCATCCTTGTAGCCATAGCCATCATGGCCTTGGCTTCTACACTTGCCTCTGCTTCTGACCCAAGTCAACTACAAGACTTTTGTGTTGCTGTCAATGACTCCAAATCTGCTGGTATATTTTTTACTCACCTCTATCTCCCAACTTTTTAAATTCCAAACTCAAGTCTCATGCTTCCAAATATGATTTTAGTGGCAAATTTAATTTAATAAAAAACAAAGCCCAATTAGTATATTTTTCTATCATTTTAGTAATCAACATTTAATTGTGGCAATTTCACTTTCAAAGGATTACATGTGTATCAAAGTTATCTTCCAAACTCGCTTCATTAGTATTCATTGTAAAAGAAAAAAAAAAAAAGAAAAAAAAAGAAGAAGAAAGTACAATTTTTGGAACAAAAAATACACATAAGCTAAAAAAAGGTTAATTGCACTTTTGCTACCTGAAATATATAGTCTAACATTTTAATTGTTTAAGTTTGTAAACGGTCAGTTTTTATTTTCTTAGATTAGATCATCGTAACAATATTGAAATTCTATTATTTTATATAAGATTTTCTTTCTTTCACCCAATCCTTACTGAAGCACCACTTGATTTCCTTTGCATACAGTTTTCGTGAATGGCAAGTTCTGCAATGACCCAAAGCTCGCCACAGCCAATGACTTTTTCTACTCTGGCCTCCTCACTCCACGAAACACATCTAATCCAGTTGGATCGACAGTCACACGCGTAAATGTCATGCAAATACCAGGCCTCAATACTCTTGGCATCTCCTTAGCTCGCATTGACTTTGCACCTTATGGCCTCAACCCACCCCACGTACATCCTCGCGGAACTGAGATCTTCGTGGCCTTGGAGGGTACTCTCTATGTCGGCTTTGTGACCTCCAACACTGATAACCGTCTCTTCACAATGGTCTTGCACCCAGGAGATGTTTTTGTGTTCCCACAAGGTCTCATTCACTTCGAGTTTAATCAAGAAAAGACTAATGCAGTAGCTCTTTCTGGCTTCAGCAGCCAAAATCCCGGTGTCATTACCATTGCTAATGCAGTGTTTGGGTCAAATCCAAAAATTTCTGATGATGTTCTTGCCAAGGCATTCCAAGTAGACAAGAAGGTGGTGGACCATCTTCAAGCTCAATTCTGGTGGCCCACCAACTAGAGAAATAAACAAAAAGAAAGTACCCACATGAATCTATTGTTTGTTAAGCTTTAAATAGATATGATTTAATAGAGCTTGAATAAGTGGGTTGGTTGTGGATGATTTCCTTATAATTGTTTTCCTATATTTTTACAATAACAAAGTTTGCTAAATAATACTCTCTCTCTCTCTCTCTCTCTCTCTCTCTCTCTCACACACACACACACACATATAAGGATGCCACCCTCCTGATCTTTCTCCAGTCTCCCATATTCAATAGTTAGGAGACCGCAATGGACCATCAAACCTTTGGTATTGAAATTTAAAAAAATCTTAAAATCCCCGAGATATTGATTTATGATTATATATCAATTTTAAACGGTACATAATAATTTCAATCAAATAATTAAAGACAAATCAACACAATGATTTAACGTGAAAAAATCACAATTGGAGCGCCTCCAATTGTGATAAAAAACTAAAGCCCAAAACCACAAAACAATCCACTAATTAAGAAGATAAAAATGAATTACAAAAGTGTACTCTCAATTACCTAACAAATCCACGCCCAATTGAATCGACCCCTATGTGCCTCTTCCACTACCGTATTCACATTGGAATTGTCTTGACAAACGTTAAATTCACAATGTCGATATCGAATCCATGATGATGAGCCACTCCAGAATCCAACAAAATTTCAAGCCCAAGTTTCACGAAATCCACCGAAGAACAACTCTCTTTTTTGTGAATAAACGAAAACAAAGAAACCCTTGATGATGTTGATATCAAGTTCACGGATCCATTAATTACTCTTAAATCATCAAGGAAACACTCAGAAAGCACCCTCAAATATAAAACACTTTGTATCTTGTTCCTCTCTGAAAAATGGATGGCACAAACCCTAGAAAAAGCGAACAATGCACTTTATAGAAAACAGGATCGCGCAAACCGCTCGAGCACACATTTCACCGCTGGAGCAGTGTGACTAAAGCAGTGTGAAACATATAGGCTGACTGCTTGGGCATAACTTTCACTGCTCGAGCAGTAAAACTTTCTTCCCAGAAGTTCAGGCACTCTGTAAAAATGATAAGATTATTGAGGAAGACTTATCTTAGCATCAACAGCTCAAGCTCAAACCAGACTCATCTCAGCATCAGCAGCTTAAGCTCAAGGCATGAGTGCAGCCAACAGAGAACCCAACATACACCTCAGCTTAGTTATATTGTTAGTTAGTTAGATTGTGAATTAGTTAGTTTGTTTTGTAACAAACTCAGTGATAATACACTGAGTATAAATATCTGTAAACTCGCATCAAATGTTAAGTAAGAAAGATATTTTCATAAATTCTGTTATGGTATCAGAGCCATTCATCTCCAACGAGTAAAGGTTCTTCAATGATGTATTCATCTTCAAACTCATCTTCATTCATATTACCATCAAATCAGAGTCTTCTTCTGTCAAATTTTAATTCTCTTATCACAGTCAAGTTAGATTCTACTAACTTTCTGATCTGGAAAAATCAAATCCAAAATGCTCTTTGAGCCACTAATTTCTTAGGGTTTGTTACTGGATCAATTGCATCACCAGATCCAGAAGTGCTGGATTCTTCAGGAAAATCTATTCTGAATCCTGAGTTTGAAAATTGGAAGATTATCGATGCTCATCTGCTTAGCCTTCTTACTACTACTCTTGCACTACCTGTGTTTGCATCTGTTCTTCATCTTCCACATTGTTTGCAGGTCTAGACTGCCTTGGAGAAGAGATACACATCTTTATCTCGATCTCATATCCATTAGTTAAAGAACAAGTTGCAATCTATGTCCAAAAATGGTTTATCAATGGAAGAGTATCTCTTACAAATCAAAACCATAACTAATCAACTCAGTCTTGCTTCTTCCATTCTTGATGATGACGATCAGGTTCTTCTAACCTTAAATGGTTTACCAAACGAGTATGATGCTTTCAAAACAACAATTCATGCTAGAGCTGAGCAAATCACTATGGAAGAGTTGAGCTCTCTTCTCTGTTCAGAGTCAATTCACATGGAGAATAAGACCAAATATGCTTTCAACACTGACTCTGCTATGGCCTATTCTGCAATTCACAATACTGAATCTAAGTCTTCAGGATCTAGAGGCTCAAATTATAGAGGCCGCAGCTCTTATCGAGGTAGAGGAGGCAGATACAGTAGCAATAGGTTCTCTATGAGAGGTGCTAAAGGCAGACGAGGCCATGGACAGTTCACTCGAGGACTGTGGAAGCTCCAATATGCCAATCCTAATTTCCTAATTTTTTGTTTTTTTTTAAAAAAAAATTGGTGATTGGTTCAAAGATTATAATTACACTATTGATAAATGGAGGAGATAGAGGGTGGGAAAGCACAACCGACTAGAATAAAGCAATAAATGAAATGAGAGAGAGAGAGAGAGAGAGAGAGAGAGAGAGAGAGAGAGAGAGAGAGAGAGACTATGGCTATGTGTTTATGTGGTGTGTATATGTGTGATGATAAAAAAGGCATTTGCCTTTGGGACTACCTCCTCGGTCAAGCCCCCAGGTATTTACACGCCACCACTTTTTGCTTCCCCAAGAGACCCATGTAATTATTGTGTCAATGACTCTTAATTTTTTTCTCTCTCTTAATTTTTTTGTTTTGTTTTTAAAAAAATTAAAACTAAACACTTATTAATTTTTTTCAAATCTTTATAAGTTCTCCAACGCACAAACTTTTCTTAACTTTTCACATACCTATTATAAACAGTGAATCTCATTTTTGCTTTCTCCTTCTTCAGTTCTCACTTCCACACTTTCAACTTCAGTGACCACGTATGTAAACAGTAAGTGTTATTTTTGTTTTCTCCTTCTTAACTTTTTTTTTTGTTTATTGTTTTAATATTATAGTTAATCAAAAATTAGTTCAATGGTTTTTTTAATGTTATTTAATCTTTTTATTTACTATTTTAATTTTATTTTTGATTTTTTAATATGACTAAAGTTAGATAAATATAAACCCTCACAAAAAGAAAAATGTGATTATAATTTCTCCTTCTTAACTTTTTCTTTTGCTTACTGTTTTAATATTATAGTTAATCAAAAATTAGTTCAATGATTTTTTTTAATGTTATTTAATCTTTTTATTTACTATTTTAATTTTATTTTCGATTTTTTAATATGATTAAAGTTAGATAAATATAAACCCTCACAAAAAGAAAAATGTGATTATAATTAGTTGAATGATTTTTTTTTTAAATGTGATTGTAGTTAGTTTAATAGTTCTTTTATTTATTTATTTAATTTATTATGGGAAAAATGTGATGCGATTGTAGTTTGTTCAATGCCTCTTTTTTTAACACGATAATTAAAAAATTAAAAATAAAATTAAAATAGTAAATAAAAAGATTAAATAACATTAAAAAAACATTAAACTAACTATAACAATCATATGAAAAAAAGAGGCATTGAACAAACTACAATCACATTTTAATTTTATTTTTGATTTTTTAATATGATTAAAGTTAGATAAATATAAACCCTCACAAAAAGAAAAATGTGATTATAATTAATTGAATGATTCTTTTTTTTAATATGATTGTAGTTAGTTCAATAATTTATTTATTTATTTATTTATTTATTATGGGAAAAACGTGATGTTCAATGGTTTTTTTTTAATGTTATTTAATATTTTATTGACTATTTTAATTTTATTTTTAATTTTTTAATATGATTGAAGTTATTTACTATTTTAATTTTATTTTTGATTTTTTAAAATGATTAAAGTTAGATAAATATAAACCCTTAGAAAAAGAAAAATGTGATTATAATTAGTTGAATGATTCTTTTTTTTAATGTGATTGTAGTTAGTTTAATAGTTATTTATTTATTTATTTATTTATTATGGGAAAAATGTGATGTGATTGTAGTTTGTTCAATGGCTCTTTTTTTAATATGATTGTTGTAGTTAGTTTAATGTTTTTTTAATGTTATTTAATCTTTTTATTTACTATTTTAATTTTATTTTTAATTTTTTTAATATGATTTAAGTTAGATAAATATAAACCCTCATAAAGAGAAAAATGTGATTATAATTAGTAGAATAATTTTTTTTTTCAATGTGATTGTAGTTTATTTAATAGTTCTTTTTTTTTCATTTATTTATTTTATTATGGGAAAAATGTGATGTGATTGTAAGATAACGCATAAAAATATTTGTGATTTGTCTAGCGGATAAAAAATTATAATTTGATTTTTTAATATGATTGAAGTTAGATAAATACAAACCCTCACAAAGAGAAAAATATGATTATAATTAGTTGAATGATTTTTTTTTAATGTGATTGTAGTTAGTTTAATAGTTTTTATTTATTTATTTATTATGAAAAAAATGTGATATGATTGTAGTTTGTCCAAATATCTTATATAGATGTAAGACTACTCACATAATATAAGTCTTATACTATATGAGACATTTGATGAAAATTTTGATAAAATTTTTTAGACTTTTAATATTATAATCGGTCTTAAATGCTCTCCCGAAAGGTCACATCATTAATTGACAACATTTATTTGTGAATTTAATCGAAGAGGGGCCCGGAGCGTTAGTACTGCGTTATCTATATTTATGATGGTTACCTCCATCCTCCTGAATATTGCTCTAAAAGAGGAGAATTGTATTAAAAAAATGTTAGGAATTCTAAATAGTTTATTTAAAGTTTTATCACATTTTTTATATAGGTATAAGATCTATATAAGCCCTATATTTATATAAAATATTTGACAAAAAGAAAAATGTGATTGTAATTAGTTGAATGATTCTTTTTTTTTTTTAATGTAATTGTAGTTAGTTTAATAGTTTCTTTTATTTATTTATTTATTATGGGAAAAATGTGATGTTCAATGGTTTTTTTTAGTGTTATTTAATCTTTTTATTTACTATTTTAATTTTATTTTGAATTTTTTAATATGATTGAAGTTATTGACTATTTTAATTTTATTTTTGATTTTTTAATATGATTAAAGTTAGATAAATATAAACTCTCACAAAAAGAAAAATGTGATTATTATTAGTTGAATGATTCTTTTTTTTAATGTGATTGTAGTTAGTTTAATAGTTCTTTTATTATTTATTTATTTATTTATTATGGGAAAAATGTAATGTGATTGTAGTTTGTTCAATGACTCTTTTTTAATATGATTGTGGTAGTTAGTTCAATGGTTTTTTTTAATGTTATTTAATCTTTTTATTTACTATTTTAATTTTAATTTTGATTTTTTAATATGATTGAAGTTGGATAAATATAAACCCTTACAAAGACAAAAATGTGATTATAATTAGTTGAATGATTTTTTTTTAATGTGATTGTAGTTTATTTAATAGTTCTTTTTTTCATTTATTTATTTTATTATGGGAAAAATAGGATGTGATTGTAAGATAGCGCATAAAAATATTTGTGATTTGTCTAGCGAATAAAAAATTATAATTTGATTTTTTAATATGATTGAAGTTAGATAAATACAAACCCTCACAAAGAGAAAAATGTGATTATAATTAGTTGAATGATTCTTTTTTTTTTTAATGTGATTGTACTTAGTTTAATAGTTCTTTTTTTTATTTATTTTATTATGGGAAAAATGTGATGTGATTGTAGTTTGTTCAATGGTTTTTTTTAATATGATTGTTGTATTTGGTCTAGCCAAAAAAAAAATTATAATTTGATTTTTTAATATGACTCGAGTTAGATAAACATAAACACTCACAAAGAGAAAAATGTGATTGTAGTTAGTTCAACGGTTCTTTTTTTAAATATGATTGTAATTAGTTTAATGGTTTTTTTTTCATTTATTTATCTATACTATAAATTAAGCAAAAGGGAATTTTTAACCCTCAAAGCCTGTGGAAGCTCCAATATGTCAATCATAATTTTTTAATTTTTTGATTTTTTTAATAAAAAAATTGGTGATTGGTTCAAAGATTATAATTACACTATTGATAAATGGAGGAGATAGAGGGTGGGTAAGCACGACCGACTAGAATTGCCACGACCCAAACCCGCCCTTAGAAGGTTGGCATCGTAATCGGCCAATAATCCCAGATTACCCAAGGCCTTATTGTACAGAACATAAATAATCGGGGCTCGCGGAAGCGAAAACAAAATAGAAATAGTCCAAAGAGCTGTGCATTTATCTAAACATACATTTACATGCCAAAAATGTGTTAATTTACCCACTTACATTACATAACATGTACCATGATAAGATCATATACAAATATGGACACAGGCCACTGATGCAACTAAACAAAACTCATATGGCCTTCCAGGCCTAGCCCCAGCTCGGAGGCACACAAAAACATCAGGTAGGCTTCAAAACGGCGGCTCGCTCAAGACTCCGCCTAAGCTTGACTCCCAGAATGCTCACTTATAAATACATATATACAAACAATGAGCTAATGCTCAGCAAGTAACATTAAAGTAAAGGGGTGGTGAACGAATTCCGAACATTTCATATATCCGTAAATAAAATCATTCATAATCATAATCATAATCATAATCATATCAGAACATACATAATGGTATACTCCATAGAACATAACATATGTCATCCAACGACTAGAGTAACCGGTCCCGGACACCGATTAAACACATACCGAGATCTCGTAAACTGGTCCACTTAGGACAAACTGGTCCACTTAGGACTATATATGGATGCCATACTAGATTTGCAAATCAGGACATTCGTTCACGGTTTTAAAATCACATTTCAAAACATATCATATCATATAACATTTCGTATGACATCTCAAATACGTTGCATATCAACATAACTTTACAGAAATGTTACTTACAGTGAGTTTCCAAAACCGGTTGCACGGTCTTCGCCTCTTGACCTGCAATTATCAACATTATAACACATTCATTATCATTAAATCACGTAATTCGTGCCATACTATTCTTCCCTTATTTTATTTCATACTCATGAGATACCAAATGATGCAAATGACAAGTGAAAATCATGAAATTCAACTTCCCAAAATTTCCTGAAAATAGGTCCTCCACTCAAGCGCCACTTTGTCCGCTCGAGCGGACTGTACAATCTGCCAAAACTGCTAGGAGGCTGATTTTTACGCTCGAGCAGGAGTCCCTCCGCTCGAGCGGACCAAGCAAAATCTGAATTTTCTGAACAAAAGTGGGTCTCCTTCCTTTGCAAAAATCAACTTCCAATTCAAGAAACCTAAGGCCAAAATACTTGAAACGCTTTACATTAAGCTTCAAAACTGAATCCACATGGATCAAATGAAAGATCAACCCTTGAATTAAGAGGAGGAAAAATCATGAACATGTACATAGAAGCTTCATTCCCAAATCCATGGAGGTTTCCCTCAGACATGCTCAATAATTCCAATTTCATGATTCTATACATCCATTTCATACTATTATGCCATAATCTTGAGTTCTACATGCTAGATGCCAAAGATCAACAATCAATTCCATGAAAATTTTACCTTGATCACTTAAATGGAGGAGTTAAGCTTGAGTTCCCCTTCTTCTCTCTTCTTCCCTCTTGGTTCTCTCTTTCTCCCGAATGTTCTCTCTTCTCTCTCCCTTAGATATTTCTTTTCTTGTTTTTGAGTCAATAGTGGTCAACATGCTTATCTATAAGCCATATATATCATATAAACAAATAAACCAAAACACTTGAGCCAAACAAGACTTATGAATCAGACGAAATTCAGTCCACAATTTATTTTCTCAAATAGCTCTAAAAATTCTCGGCATCACATAGGCGTGTTCAATTTCGTTTTCCGAAACCATTACGGTCGTCAATTTCAGTCCCGAAGTTGTAATTCCAACAGATATTTTGCTAATTCAAACAGATATTCTTCAATTAATTCATATAAACACATAATTAATGACTGAAAATTACACTATACGTTTTGGGGTCATGACAAGAATAAAGCAGTAAATGAAATGACAGAGAGAGAGAGAGAGAGAGAGACTATGGCGATATGTTTATGTGGTATATATATGTGTGATGATAAAAAAGGCATTTGCCTTTGGGACTACCTCTTCGGTCAAGCCCCCAAGTATTTACACGCCATCACTTTTTGATTCCCCAAGAGACCCATGTAATTATTGTGTCAATGGCTCTTAATTTTTTTCTCTCTTAATTTTTTTGTTTTGTTTTTTTTCAAAAAAAAAAAAAAACACATATTAAATTTTTTCAAATATTTATAAGTTCTCCAATACACAAACTTTTCTTAACTTTTCACATACCTATTGTAAACAGTGAATCTCCTTTTTGCTTCCTCCTTCTTCAGTTCTCACTTCTACACTTTCAACTTCAGTGACCACGTATACAAATAAGTGCTATTTTTGTTTTCTCCTTCTTAAGTTTTTCTTTTGTTTATTGTTTTAATATTATAGTTAATCAAAAATTAGTTCAATGGTTTTTTTTAATGTTATTTAATCTTTTTATTTACTATTTTAATTTTATTTTTGATTTTTTAATATGACTAATGTTAGATAAATATAAACCCTCACAAAAAGAAAAATGTGATTATAATTAGTTAAATGATTCTTTTTTTTAATGTGATTGTAGTTAGTTTAATAGTTCTTTTTTTATTTATTTAATTTATTAGGGAAAAAATGTGATGTGCTTGTAGTTTGTTCAATGCCTCTTTTTTTAATATGATAATTAAAAAATTAAAATTAAAAATAAAATTAAAATAATAAATAAAAAGATTAAATAACATTAAAAAAACCATTGAACTAACTACAACAATCATATTAAAAAAAGAGGCACTGAACAAACTACAATCACATTTTAATTTTATTTTTGATTTTTTAATATGATTAAAGTTAGATAAATATAAACTCTCATAAAAAGAAAAATGTGATTATAATTAATTGAATGATTCTTTTTTTTAATGTGATTGTAGTTAGTTTAATAGTTCTTTTTTTTATTTATTTATTATGGAAAAAATGTGATGTTCAATGGTTTTTTTTAATGTTATTTAATCTTTTTATTTACTATTTTAATTTTATTTTTAATTTTTTTAATATGATTGAAGTTATTTACTATTTTAATTTTATTTTTGATTTTTTAATATGATTAAAGTTAGATAAATATAAACCCTCACAAAAAAAATGTGATTATAATTAGTTGAATGATTCTTTTTTTTAATGTGATTGTAGTTAGTTTAATAGTTTATTTATTTATTTATTTATTATGAGAAAAATGTGATGTGATTATAATTTGTTCAATGGCTCTTTTTTAAATATGATTGTTGTAGTTAGTTCAATGATTTTTTTTAATGTTATTTAATCTTTTTGTTTACTATTTTAATTTTTTAATATGATTGAAGTTAGATAAACATATATCCTGACAAAGAGAAAAATGTGATTATAATTAGTTGAATGATTTTTTTTATGTGATTGTAGTTTATTTTATAGTTCTTTTTTTTCATTTATTTATTTTATTATGGGAAAAATGTGATGTGATTGTAAGATAACGCATAAAAATATTTGTGATTTGTTTAGTGAATAAAAAATTATAATTTAATTTTTTAATATGATTGAAGTTAGACAAATACAAACCCTCACAAAGAGAAAAATGTGATTATAATTAGTTGAATGATTCTTTTCATTTATTTATTTTTTTATGAAAAAAATGTGATATGATTTTAATTTATCTAAATATCTTATATAGATATAAGACTACTCACATAATACGAGTCTTATACCATATGAGACATTTGAAGAAAATTCTGATAAAATTTTTTGGGACTTCTAATATATAATCGGCCTTAAAAGTTCTCCCGAAAGGTCACATCATTAATTGACAACATTTATTTGTGAAGTTAATCAAGAGGGGCCCGGAGCGTTACTACTGCCTTATCTATATTTATGATGGTTACCTCCATCCTCCTCCTGGGAAAATGAAAAATCCCCTTTAAAATAATCTCCCTAATTCTCCTAATTTCTATTTTTGAAAACTGTTTTTTTTTAATTTTCTTTTATTTTTTATTTTACTTGAAATGGTATTTCGGGGGATTCGGGGGGCCCCATTTCGGGGGATGAATCACGACTGATTCAGAATATTGCTCTAAAAGAAGAGAATTGTATTAAAAAAATTGTTAGGAATTTAAAAAAATCTATTTAAAATTTTATCACATTTTTTATATAGGTATAGAATCTATATAAGTCCTATATTTATATAAAATATTTGACAAAAAAAAATGTGATTATAATTAATTGAATGATTCTTTTTTTTTAATGTGATTGTAGTTTGTTTAATAGTTATTTTTTTTATTTATTTATTTAGTATGGGAAAAATGTGATGTTCAATGGTTTTTTTAATGTTATTTAATCTTTTTATTTACTATTTTAATTTTTTAATATTATTGAAGTTATTTACTATTTTAATTTTATTTTTGATTTTTTAATATGATTAAAATTTGATAAATATAAACCCTCACAAAAAGAAAAATGTGATTATAATTAGTTGAATGATTCTTTTTTTTTAATGTGATTGTAGGTAGTTTAATAGTTCTTTTTTTTAATATGATTATAATTATTTTAATGATTCTTTTTTTTTTTCATTTATTTATCTATACTATATATTAAGCAAAAGGGTGTTTTTAACCCCCAAGGCTTGTGGGAGCTCCAATATCTCAATCTAATTTTCTAATTTTTTGATTTAAAAAAAAAACCTCAACATTTATTAATTTCTCCCAATCCCCATGGTTTTTGGGAGATTTGGTCAAAACTCCCTCATAATTAAACTTTAATGCATTAAAGACCAGCATAAATACAATTCCTTGAAAATTTCAACACATCTATTTATATATATTATATTTTCTATATCTATATCTTTCTATCTATATTTACACTATATATTTAGCAAAATGAGATTTTTAACCCCCAAACCCTGTGGAAGTTTCAATATCTCAATCCGAATTTTCTAAATCTATACTATATATTAAGCAAAAGGGGGTTTTTAACCCTTAAGGCTTGTGGGAGCTCCAATATCTTAATCATAATTTTCTAATTTTTTGATTTAAAAAAAAAACCTTAGCATTTATTAATTTCTCTCAATCCCCATGCCTTTTGGTAGATTTAGTCAAAACCCCCTCATAATTAAACTTTAACTAGCCTATCACCCGTGCTATGCACGTGGCAATTATAGATATTTATATTTGTTTTAATTTTTTTAATATATAAATTATGTTTTTTAAGATTTTTTATAAAAATAATTTAACAATCTTATCACTAACCATAGTGTATAAGAGAAATTAAAAAGGCTACTGCAGTAACTATACACGGGCTGTATCTATAATTTATTTGTATGAAGGGATTTTAAATGCTAATCAGGGATTTTGACCAAATCAATAAATGGAGGCATGTGGATTGGAAAAAGTTAATAAATATTGATCAAGGGATTTTGACCAAATTAATAAATACTGAGTTTTTTTTTTAAATAAAAAATTTAGAAAATTAAGATTGAGAGATTGGAGTTCCCACAAGGCTTGGGGTTCAAAAACTCATTTTTTCTTAATATATTTACAATTATCTATATATAGTGTACATGAGAAATTAAAAAGGCTACTGCAGTAACTATACATGTGCTGTATTTATAATTATTTGTATGAGGGGAGTTGTAATGCCCTCAAAATAAACCCACAATATACACAATATTGACATGCATTAATATAAGAAAACAAAATATTATTCCATTCATCAGAGTATTCTTACTAAAAGACATTACATGTAACATCGAAAATAAAATGCCCTACGGGCTTACAGCTTACCAAGCCAACACTTGGACACAAAAGTCTGAGTACTAACTCAATTACACATTAAGCCCTTGGCTTGAGTTTACATGTAATATCAAAACAAAACAAAATAACAATTAACTAAGCAGAGTCTTCAACTCCAAATCCTCCCAAGCTAAGTCCTTGGAGGTAGCATATCACCTGGACCTGAAAATGATGTTCCCGTATAGGGTGAGCCACAGCCCAACAGAAATATACTAAACAAAATATAGGAATTGACTAAAGTAATAGCATTCGACAGATGGTTAACACTTATAAATCCATTATATTACTATACAGTTTCATGACAATAATGTCCATGACATGTTTCACTTTCCGTTATTATTCAACTTTCCAATTATACAGACATGGCTTAGAACCTGGCCAAACTATAAAATGAGACTACATCTCACATTAACATTATTTCCAATATCAACAATTTAAATGAGACTAAGGCTCATACTAAAACACTTCCATAAATCAATAAGTACACATATTTGCTGTACTAATGGAGTCTATCTCCTTTCTCCTCCTAAACAGGTTTGAGAGTCCATTCCCTATCTTCCTTCAAACCATGGAGTACATCCCCTATCTCCTCCCAAACAATATGCATATACAATGTATTTAACACTTGTCATATACAATATTCAATCAATACACGTATTTGTTGTATTAATTCAACCGTCATAATCAATGACTCATTCAATGTGATTAGTTTCAGTTTTCCCTAATCAACATGCAATGTCCACAACAATCATGACTATCTCCACCGATAGCCCAAAACAGCTATTTCTAAACAGGAAATAAATGTATCAACAAATATAAACTCAACATTTTCATATGTGAGTGATTAAACTATCCAATTACACCATTTAATCTTATAATTCCCCAATTTCATGGATTAAACTTAATTCCACATTTTTTCCAAAATTAATTATACAAATTAATTTATTACAACAATTAGGGCTTTTCCCCTTTTCTCAAAATCAACCCTAAGGTTCAACTTTCTCAATTTAACACTATCAATGCCATTTTTCATGACTTACAAACATATGGTATTTAATATATAAAAATCCCATTTTTCTCAAATTATAAATCAAACCCTAACTTTTCCCAAAATCACCAAACAACACCAACATATCAAAAAGACCAAAACTTAGGACAAAACCTATAATATGGAGTAGGTTATCCCTACCTCGAAGTGAAGAACTCGAATGGAGATGATGACCCAAAATCCAAAGTGCTCCAAACCGCCAAACTTTCAGATTAAAACAAAGCCCTCGCGACCCTCTATCTTTTTAACAAAGAACTTAGGGTAGAAACACCCTAAAAATAGATGAAACCTAAGAGAGAAGGTGTATAGAGGGAGAGAGAACACGGACATAGGGTTTTGAAATCAAAAGAGGATAAAAAAATGAATTTTTCCTCGCTGCTGCGTATTTAAAAATAACAGGCTCGCTTGAGCGAAGGATTGGTCACTTGAGCTACTAGACACAAGAAAGCCTCGCTCGAGCGAAGAAAATCTCGCTCGAGCCAAGAATGCAAAGCTTCAGGTCTGCAACCAGAAGCACGCTCGAGCGACAGAATGCTCGCTTGAGCGAAGAACTCGAAAACATACACCTCTCTCGCTCGAGTGAAGGAAAGCTCGCTCGAGCCAAGAAACACAGCTCTCAAGTCTAATACCCAGACGTAGTCGCTCGCTCGAGCGAAGAAACCCTGGCTCGAGCGAAGGACCAAAAACAAAGAGCTCGCTCGAGCGACAAACTGCTCGCTTGAGTGAAGGGCTAAAATTCTGGGCAGCAACCCTTTGCTCCCAAACACTCCCAACCTATAACAAACCTGCCCAATACATCCTATAACTCAAATAACAAGTATTGAAGGACGGAAACAAGACATAAACAACTGCTAACATCCACGGAACCAAGTTCAGATCACTATACAACAAGGGGTAAAACCCGGGATCGCTATAGGATTTTAAATGCTAATCAGGGATTTTGACCAAATCAATAAATGCATGTATGTGGATTGAAAAAAGTTAATAAATGTTGATCAGGGGATTTTGACCAAATCAATAAATGCTGAGGTTTTTTTTTTTTGTTACATCAAAAATTAGAAAATTAAGATTCAGAGATTGGATCTCCCACAAGGCTTGGGGTTTAGAAACCCCATTTTTCTTAATATATTTACAATTATCTATATATGTGAATTGTGATTTTTAAACGTCTTTTTTATTTTTTTTAAATGTCTTCTTTTTTTCCTTTTTTTATATTGTATTAAAGTTTAATATTTTGATAATAATCACATGTGTTGGACTCTTTTTTTTTTTTTTTTTATGCTTGTTCTTAATGCATTAAAGTGTTATTATGAGAGATAATAATCATATGTGTTGGGACTTTTCAAGGAATTCATATGTGTTAGATTTCAAAGAATTGTTTTATGCTTGTTCTTAATGCATTAGAGTGGTATTATGAGGATAAGACTTGGGGGTTGGGAGAAGCTAATAAATGCTAAGTTTTTTTTTTTTTTTTTTAAATCAAAAAATCAAGAAATTTAGATTGGGAGATTGGAACTCCCACAAGGCTTGAGGTTAAAAGCCCCCTTTTGCTTAATACATAGTACTAGCCTATCACTCGTGCTATGCACGAGATAATTTTAGATATTTATATTTGTTTTAATTTTTTTTAATATATAAATTATGTTTTTAAAGATTTTTTATAAAAATAATTTAACAATTTTATTACTAACCATAGTGTACAGGAGAAATTAAAAAGGTTACTGCAGTAACTATGCACGGACTGTATCTATAATTATTTGTATAAAGGGATTTTAAATGCTAATCAAGGATTTTGACCAAATCAATAAATGCATGCATGTGGATTGAAAAAAGTTAATAAATGCTGATCATAGATTTTGACCAAATCAATAAATATTGAGATTTGAAGGAATTTAATAAGTGTTTATTTATTTTTTTTTCAAAAAACAAAACAAAAAAATTAAGAGGGAAAAAATTTAAGAGCCATTTACACAATAATTACATGGGCCTCTTGGGGATGCAAAAAGTAATGGCGTGTAAATACCTAGGGTTTGACCGAAGAGTTTGAAAGAATTTAATAAGTGTTTATTTATTTTTTTTTCCAAAAAACAAAACAAAAAAATTAAGAGGGAAAAAAAATTAAGAGCCATTTATTAAATTCTTTCAATATAATATTGGGATTGCTTGGTGATTGGTTCAAAGATTATAATTACACTATTGATAAATGAAGGAGATAGAGGGTGGGGAAATAAAACAATAAATGAAATGTGAGAGAGAGAGAGAGAGGCTATGGCTCTTAATTTACACGCCACCACTTTTGCTTTCCCAAGAGACCCATGTAATGATGGTGTCAATGTAATATAATTATTATAATCTTTGAACCAATCACCAAGTCATTTTTTAAAAAATAAAAAATAAAAAATCAGAAAATTAGGATTGGCATATTGGAGCTTCCATAAGCCTTGAGGGTTAAAACACCCTTTTGCTTAATATATAGTATAGACTAACATATCACTCGTGCTATGCACGGATTGTGTTTACAATTATCTATATATGTGAATTGTGATTTTTAAATTTTTTTTAAATGTCTTCTTTTTTTCCTTTTTTATATTATATTAAAGTTTAATATTTTGATAATAATCATATGTGTTGGACTTTTCAAGGAATTAAATGTCTTTTTTTTATTATATTATATTAAAGTTTAATATTTTGATAATAATCATATGTGTTAGACTTTTTAATAAATTCTTTTTATGCTTGTTCTTAATACATTAAAGTGTTATTATGAGGGATAATAATCATATGTGTTGGGACTTTTCAAGGAATTCATATGTGTTGGATTTTAAAGAATTTTTTTTTATGCTTGTTCTTAATGCATTAAAGTGTTATTATGAGGGTAAGACTTGGGGGTTGGAAGAAGTTAATAAATGCTAAGGTTTTTTTTTTTTTTAAATCAAAAAATCAGGAAATTTAGATTGGGAGATTGAAGCTCCCACAAGGCTTGGGGTTAAAAATCCTCTTTTGCTTAATATATAGTATAGATAGATGCATTAAAGACCACCATAAATAAAATTCATTGAAAATTTTAACACATCTATCTATCTATATTATATTATCTATATCTATATCTATCTATATCTATACTATATATTAAGCAAAAAGGAATTTTTAACCCCCAAGGCCTGTGAAAGCTTCAATATTCCAATCTGAATTTTCTAAATTTTTTATTTAAAAAAAAAACTCATCATTTATTGATTTGGTCAAAATTCCCTGATCAGCATTTATTAACTTTTTTCAATCCGCATATCTTTCTACATGCCTACATTTATTGATACAATCCCCTGATCAGCATTTAAAATCCCTGTAGCGTTTCCGGTTCTCTCTCATCTGATTATTGTATCCGGACTTATGTTCCGTGGATTTTATTATTGTTGTGGTTAAATTCCTTATTCTTGGGTTATAGGATGTATTAAGCAGGATGGGTGCAGATTGGTTGGTTTGGAAACCAAGTCTGGTTGTTGAGTTTTTGGCTTGGTCGCTCGAGCGAGCTTATCTTCGCTCGAGCGAGGCTTTTGTTTTTGGTTCGTCGCTCGAGCGAGACTTTCTTCGCTCGAGCGAGCGTTGCGTCTAGCACTTAGACCTGAGAGCAGTGTTTGTTGGCTCGAGCGAGCTTCTCTTCGCTCGAGCGAGGTCCGTTTCTTGTGTCTGGTCGCTCGAGCGACCAGGTCTTCGCTCGAGCGAGCCTGTCCAGTTTATAAACTCAGCAGCGGGGAAAAATAACATTTTTCTCTTTCTTTCTTTCTTGAAACCCTAGCAGCCGAGAGTCTCTCTCTCTAAACATACTCTCTCTCTAGATTTCATCTCTTTCTTCTATAAATCCATCCTAGGTTCTTTGTTAAAAAGGTAGAGGGGAGTGAGGGCTACATTTTAATCTGAAGAATTGTGGATTTGGAGCACTTGGATTTCGGGTCAATCTTCTCCATTTGGGTTCTCCTTTGAGGTAGGGATTCTCCTTGCTCTTTTTCAATACTTCATCTATAGATAGACATGTGGTAATTTTTATATTGCATGAAAACTTTATCATGTTGGATTTTTGTATAAATTCATGAGGTTGAACTTTGGGTTGGTTGCTGGTTTTAGATCCTTGATTATTAGATGTGTTTTGGGGCTAATTGGGTGTTAATTAGCTAGTTGTTGTTGAAAGGAGAGGAAACCCTAATATTTATTGATTTAATAATTTAATAGAGGGTTTGATCTTTGGGTAAATACTTGGGTATTTTGGATTAATGGAAGCCATTGTTGGTTATTTTAGATGATTGAGGCCTTTTGTTCAATATTGAGAAAGAGGGAGGAAAACCCTAATTTAATGGTTATGATTTAATTTATATAATTAAATTGGAATGACTTTGAAAAGGATGTGGTTGATTAAAATGAGTTTTGGCTCTATTGCCTTTGGATTTGATTTTGTGGAAACAAAAGGGGTGAAGTTGGTTTTGAAAATAAAAGGAAGTTTGATTGGTTTTGTAGAATGGGAAAAGTACTTTGGAATGAGTATGAATATTGGATTGTTGTATCTTATACTACTATGTTAGTATTAGTGATAAGTTGATAATCTCATGATAATTGAGTATGTTTATAGATGTACAATATACCTGCATCTAGAGGTTTTGTCCTTGGTCATCGGTGGAGGATGACACGGTTGCGTTGAACTGTTGTGTATGCATTACACTATTGATTGATTGTGTATATGACGTTGTGTTTATATGCATTACTTGTGTATGGGAGGAGATAGGGGATGTACTCCCGGTTTAGGGGAAGAAAGGGGATGGACCTCTAAACTAGATTTGTTGGAAGGAGAAAGGGGATGGACTCCACTAGCATCACATATATGTGTGCTTATTGTTAAAAGAAGTATTTCTATTTATTGTTGATATGATACATCACCACCATGTGTATCAGTTGGGAAGTATGGAAGTGAATGTGGTTATGATTGATACAATACCAGCATGTGTATTTGTTATGTTATAGAGAAGTTTAACTTAAAGTGTTTGTTTATTTGATATGATACATCACCAAAATGTGTATCAGTTGGGAAGTATGGAAGTGAGTTTGATTGTGATTGTTACGATACCAACATGTGTATTCGTTATGTTATCAGATATGTTTAACTTGATTTGTTATCCCTGTTGAATTTGGAAATATTGTTAATGAGAGATGGAACCCTTGTTGAGTTATTCGGCCAGGTTCTGAGCCATAATTGGAAGGTGGATTGTGCCATAGACTATGTGTCATAGGCAGTGTAGACATTCGTGTCATGAAATTGTAATTAGATTATCTTGTGTTAATCATGTATTAGTTGCTACCCCTTGTCTTTTAGAAGTGTAAAGAGAATCAAACATTTTAGAAATATGTTCTAGAAAGGCACATCTGTTGTATGTGTGGAAATTGGAGAATAATAGTGGTCTTAGTGAATTTATTTCCTAAGTAATTGCTTATGTATAAAGGATTGGGAACGGGGTTAATGAAAGGAAAAAGGGAAAGATGAATTGCTTATAGCATTGAATGAAATAGTTGTTTTTGAGAAAAGTTTATATATTTATATATATATATATATATATTTTGTCTAAACTGTCACATTACTATTCTAGTATAAGAATGAGTGTGCATGATCATAGCTATCTGTACTGTTGTTATTGTTGAGGATCAAGTTGAGATCCCTACTGGACTATATGTTCATCCCACGTTGTTGAATCTTTTTCAGGTGTTTAGCAGGTTGAGCTGCAAGATTTGGATCTACTTATTTGTTGGCCACGGGGCCTCTTTCTTGTTGGCGGAACGCCATATGTGTAAAAGGGTTACACCCTTCAGTTGTTTATTTAAAAGTTGTAAGCCTAACGGCAATTTATTAGTATGTTCATGTAACATTTACTTGCATACGAATGAGAGTACTGATATTCATTGCTATGAATTAAATGTATGAGTTTATTTCCGCATATTATCTCTGAAATTGTATTAAGTTAATGAACTTGGTAATGACCTCGAGTAATAAAAAGTGGGGCGTGACAACTTGGTATCAGAGCTACCGGGTTTGAATACCTTGAGCTCGTGGGAAGTGGTTTTTACCACAGTGGGTTTACTACGTGTAGTGAGGACGTTGCATATAGATACCATGAGAATTAGGACTTATGTGTTGCATTTATGTGAGCATGGGATTCAGTCTCTTGGATAGTATTCATAGCCGGTGAACTTGCTTTGAGGTCCTTTTGGAAACGCGCCTGATCAACGTGGTTTCTGATAGGAATTCCTTGAGAGTTCCGGGATGAGTGGCTATCTTTGTGAACTTGATTCGATTATGTGTTTACATGTTTAGATGTTTATATGCAGTAGAGATGTAAAGTTTGAGGCTAAGTGTGTCTTGTGACTTACCAGTAGTAGGGTGTGCCTCGGAGAAGGCTATTGTGTTGGCACTAAGTGTATTTTAATTGGTGCTTTATGGGATGTCTACACGAGGGAGTAGAGGTCGGTTGAGTAGTAGGAACGTCGGGAGAGGCACAGCAGTTCCTTTAGTACCTGCCGTTGCAGCATCGGCTGTCGGCGAGGATGTCGCACGTGAGATTGTGAGAGCAGTGCAAGATGCCCTAGCTCGTACTGAGGACGGCAGAGGGCATGCTCTCAAGCTTACTAAGGAGTTCTTTCGCTCCGGTCCACCTGAGTTGTGGGGGAGGCTAGACCGTTGGAAGCAGAGAGTTGGTTAGAGCAGTTTACCAAGACTCTTGATATGCTCAGAGTCGAAGATGAGGAGTTTTTGGCGACCTTTCAGTTGAAGAGTGATGCGAGTTATTGGTGGAAGAATGCTAAGAATAATGTAGGTAGCACGTGGGTTGCTTTTACCGAGGCCTTTTTGGGCCAAGTATTTCCCTCCTTCTGCTCGGGAAAGGTTGAGGGAACAGTTTTGGAGTTGCGTCAGAATGACACTCCTATGGCACAGGTTGAGATGCTATGCGATAGTTTGTCGAGGTTTGCTCCAGAGTTGGTGACAACAGAGGAGCGTCGTTTTGAGTTCGAAAGGCGGTTGTGTTTCGACATTTGGTATAAGGTAGCTGGATCCTTGTGGAAGGATTACTATACTTTAGTTGAGGCAGCGGCCCATGTGGAGGCCCTGATTGCTAGTGATGATGGGGTCTTGGGGAGGTTCAGGTTTCAGACCAGTCTCTGAGTAGAAGGTCTGGCGGTTGTTTTGTTTGTGGCCAGCTGGGCCATGGTAGACATTCTTGTCCTTTACGAGGGGCGACTAATTAGTTAGCCCTATAGTATTACCTTGGAGAGGGATTTTTGTAATGTTGGCCGGTGGTGTATCATGTATATTGATTTTGTTGTGGACTGGTGTACTGAGGGATGCTGAGGCACCATGCTTATGTATCGCATTTATATGCATAGTGTTGTTTGTTTAATCCTCATGTATTGGGGAGTGTGTATGAAATTTCGAACTCTCTATTTATTTTGAGAAGTTGTTAATGGGGTCAAGGATCCTAGCGTTGTTACTTGCTTGGCACTGTATATTGCGTTAACTATGTGTTGGTTTGTGAATCTTGTTCATATTAGAGTTTGATTGTTGAGAACGGGAAATCGTGGACGTATGTGTTAGATGTGATGGTTTCGAGAGTGTGTGGTGTTGGCAAGGTTATGTGGAATTTGTGTCTCGGGTTAGCGGGAATGGTACTTGGTTATTGGTTTGTGTTTTGGGCTTTGTTAGTAGCTAGTTCATGGTGACCCCATTGGTGGTAAGGGGGTAGTGTTCGTGTGGTGATTGGTTATTAATTGTTAGGGATGGTTTGTGAGTGGATGCAGGCAGCATTCTTTAAAGGAAGAACAGTTTGTGTTCTAGAGTAACGAGAATAGCGTTGGTCGAATTATCCTTCTTGGTTGGGTTATTGTGATTAAGGTTGACCATGTCGGTCTTCGGTCGAGGAGATGAGTAGGCTTACTATGCAGCCATGGGGAGGGAAATGGTGATACCCTTAGACGCAGTGTTGATGCGGTTTAAATTGAGGAGATCCAGTGAGATTCCAAAATTTGCGGATTTATGTAGGGATTTCCTACTCCTTGTATACGTTTTAATCCTAAGTGTTGGTGTTTTGGTATGTGGAAGGTAGTTTGGTAATTTTGGGGGAAAACCATAGGGTTTTGTCATAAGATTAATTCATGTAATTAATTTAAGGGGGAAATCGTGTATTGGTTAAATTCATGAGATTTGGGAAGTTGAGATTTGTTGATGTAGTTGAATATTTAATTACTTATCTGTGAAATTGATAATATATATATAGTGATATTTATTTCTTGCTTAGAAATAATTGTTTTGGGCTATCGGTGGAGGATAGCCAGTGATTGTTGTAGACCTTGCATGTGGCTTAGGTATAACTGGAATTGAGTCAGCTATTTGACTGTTGAATTAATACAGAACATTACTTGTATTGATTATGTGTTGTATATGGCAAGTATTGATTATGTTGCATATGCATTTGGTTTTGGAGGAGATAGGGGATGAACTCCCGGTTTAGGGGAAGAAAGGGGATGGACTTCTAAACCGAATTTGTTGGAGGGTTTAGGGGAAGAAAGGGGATGGACCTCTAAACCAGACTTGTTGGGAGGAGAAAGGGGATGGACTCCATTAGCATCACTTATGTGTGTGCTCATTGATAATAGAAATATTTCTATTTGTTGTTAATATGATATAACTAATATGCTTATCTGTGGTGAAGTGAAAAATGCTTTTTATGAGTTGCTATCTCATTTTATTGTTTGGTCAGGTGTATGTTATTAAACTGGTTAAGTAAAGGGAGGCGGGATGAAATTGCAAAACCATGAATTCCTTATACCTTATGTGTTGGTAGCACTGTTTTTATCTCTATTAACTATCATTATAGAAATGTTATGTTTCGTGTTGGTTTTGGCATCACTGTATGAGTGATAGTTGTTGCTAATAGTATGTTGAAAAGAATTGGAAAACAAAATTTTTTTTTTTTCCTACTGTTTGGGCCACCTAAGGGTGTTGTTGAGAAATTGATTTAAATCAAGGATTTTGAGGAATTCTAAATGAATCTTTTTAGTAAATAAACAGTGGATGATTTTGTGTTTTGGATAACACCGTATTTGTGAAAAATATTTACAAAACTGTTGAGCTTCGCATGGAAAATGAAAGATTTATTTTGGAATGTTGGCATTGAAAATTTGACTATCTTTGAGAAATGCCTCTTGAACAAGAAAATGTTTTCTTATTGTTTACTCATAAGATTTGCTTGGGTTGGCTTTCGGGAATCTAGCTGTTGAGTAGTGACTTAGCTTGAAGCGCTAGTCAGTTGTTGGTTATTGCCTCAGGAAAGGTTTGGTTTGTTAAGGTTTTCGTACCTAAGCGTTGTTGTTTGGAATGTATTCCCTTTGTGAGTCTCTTCCTTGGTAAGAGTGGCTTGACGGTTTATAGTGAGAGCGGTTTCACTCCTAGTATGGGGGGGTGTTGGTGTTGTGTAATCAGTTGGCCTTGTATTTTGGTTCATCCTTAATTTCGGGGACGAAATTCTTTAAGGGGGGGAGGTTGTAGCGTTTCCGGTTCTCTCTCATCTGATTATTGTATCCGGACTTATGTTCCGTGGATTTTATTATTGTTGTGGTTAAATTCCTTATTCTTGGGTTATAGGATGTATTAAGCAGGATGGGTGCAGATTGGTTGGGTTTGGAAACCAAGTCTGGTTGTTGAGTTTTTGGCTTGGTCGCTCGAGCGAGCTTATCTTCGCTCGAGCGAGGCTTTTGTTTTTGGTTCGTCGCTCGAGCGAGACTTTCTTCGCTCGAGCGAGCGTTGCGTCTAGCACTTAGACCTGAGAGCAGTGTTTGTTGGCTCGAGCGAGCTTCTCTTCGCTCGAGCGAGGTCTGTTTCTTGTGTCTGGTCGCTCGAGCGACCAGGTCTTCGCTCGAGCGAGCCTGTCCAGTTTATAAACTCAGCAGCGGGGAAAAATAACATTTTTCTCTTTCTTTCTTTCTTGAAACCCTAGCAGCCGAGAGTCTCTCTCTCTAAACATACTCTCTCTCTAGATTTCATCTCTTTCTTCTATAAATCCATCCTAGGTTCTTTGTTAAAAAGGTAGAGGGGAGTGAGGGCTACATTTTAATCTGAAGAATTGTGGATTTGGAGCACTTGGATTTCGGGTCAATCTTCTCCATTTGGGTTCTCCTTTGAGGTAGGGATTCTCCTTGCTCTTTTTCAATACTTCATCTATAGATAGACATGTGGTAATTTTTATATTGCATGAAAACTTTATCATGTTGGATTTTTGTATAAATTCATGAGGTTGAACTTTGGGTTGGTTGCTGGTTTTAGATCCTTGATTATTAGATGTGTTTTGGGGCTAATTGGGTGTTAATTAGCTAGTTGTTGTTGAAAGGAGAGGAAACCCTAATATTTATTGATTTAATAATTTAATAGAGGGTTTGATCTTTGGGTAAATACTTGGGTATTTTGGATTAATGGAAGCCATTGTTGGTTATTTTAGATGATTGAGGCCTTTTGTTCAATATTGAGAAAGAGGGAGGAAAACCCTAATTTAATGGTTATGATTTAATTTATATAATTAAATTGGAATGACTTTGAAAAGGATGTGGTTGATTAAAATGAGTTTTGGCTCTATTGCCTTTGGATTTGATTTTGTGGAAACAAAAGGGGTGAAGTTGGTTTTGAAAATAAAAGGAAGTTTGATTGGTTTTGTAGAATGGGAAAAGTACTTTGGAATGAGTATGAATATTGGATTGTTGTATCTTATACTACTATGTTAGTATTAGTGATAAGTTGATAATCTCATGATAATTGAGTATGTTTATAGATGTACAATATACCTGCATCTAGAGGTTTTGTCCTTGGTCATCGGTGGAGGATGACACGGTTGCGTTGAACTGTTGTGTATGCATTACACTATTGATTGATTGTGTATATGACGTTGTGTTTATATGCATTACTTGTGTATGGGAGGAGATAGGGGATGTACTCCCGGTTTAGGGGAAGAAAGGGGATGGACCTCTAAACTAGATTTGTTGGAAGGAGAAAGGGGATGGACTCCACTAGCATCACATATATGTGTGCTTATTGTTAAAAGAAGTATTTCTATTTATTGTTGATATGATACATCACCACCATGTGTATCAGTTGGGAAGTATGGAAGTGAATGTGGTTATGATTGATACAATACCAGCATGTGTATTTGTTATGTTATAGAGAAGTTTAACTTAAAGTGTTTGTTTATTTGATATGATACATCACCAAAATGTGTATCAGTTGGGAAGTATGGAAGTGAGTTTGATTGTGATTGTTACGATACCAACATGTGTATTCGTTATGTTATCAGATATGTTTAACTTGATTTGTTATCCCTGTTGAATTTGGAAATATTGTTAATGAGAGATGGAACCCTTGTTGAGTTATTCGGCCAGGTTCTGAGCCATAATTGGAAGGTGGATTGTGCCATAGACTATGTGTCATAGGCAGTGTAGACATTCGTGTCATGAAATTGTAATTAGATTATCTTGTGTTAATCATGTATTAGTTGCTACCCCTTGTCTTTTAGAAGTGTAAAGAGAATCAAACATTTTAGAAATATGTTCTAGAAAGGCACATCTGTTGTATGTGTGGAAATTGGAGAATAATAGTGGTCTTAGTGAATTTATTTCCTAAGTAATTGCTTATGTATAAAGGATTGGGAACGGGGTTAATGAAAGGAAAAAGGGAAAGATGAATTGCTTATAGCATTGAATGAAATAGTTGTTTTTGAGAAAAGTTTATATATTTATATATATATATATATTTTGTCTAAACTGTCACATTACTATTCTAGTATAAGAATGAGTGTGCATGATCATAGCTATCTGTACTGTTGTTATTGTTGAGGATCAAGTTGAGATCCCTACTGGACTATATGTTCATCCCACGTTGTTGAATCTTTTTCAGGTGTTTAGCAGGTTGAGCTGCAAGATTTGGATCTACTTATTTGTTGGCCACGGGGCCTCTTTCTTGTTGGCGGAACGCCATATGTGTAAAAGGGTTACACCCTTCAGTTGTTTATTTAAAAGTTGTAAGCCTAACGGCAATTTATTAGTATGTTCATGTAACATTTACTTGCATACGAATGAGAGTACTGATATTCATTGCTATGAATTAAATGTATGAGTTTATTTCCGCATATTATCTCTGAAATTGTATTAAGTTAATGAACTTGGTAATGACCTCGAGTAATAAAAAGTGGGGCGTGACAATCCCCATCATACAAATAATTGTAGATACAATCCATGTATATTTACTGCAGTACCCTTTTTAACTTCTCCCATACACTATCATTAGTGATAAGATTGTTAAATTATTTTTATAAAAAATCTTAAAAAACATAGTTTATATATTAAAAAAAATCTAAAACAAATATAAATATCTATAATTATCCCGTGCATAGCACGGGTAATAAGCTAGTATCTATACTATATATTAAGCAAAAAGGGGTTTTTAACCCCATGCCTTGTGGGAGTTGCAATCTCCCAATATAAATTTACTGATTTTTTGATTTAAAAAAAAAAACCTTAGCATTTCTTAACTTCTCCCAACCCCCAAGTCTTACCCTCATAATAACACTTTAATGCATTAAGAACAAGCATAAAAAAAATTCTTTGAAATCCAATACATATGAATTCCTTGAAAAGTCCCAACACATATGATTATTATCCCTCATAATAACACTTTAATGCATTAAAAATAAGCATAAAAAAATTTCTTGAAAAGTCCAACACATATAATTATTATCAAAATATTAAACTTTAATATAATATAATTTAAAAAAAAAAGACATTTAATTCCTTGAAAAGTCCAACACATATGATTATTATTAAAATATTAAACTTTAATATAATATAAAAAAGAAAAAAGGAAGACATTTAAAAAAAAAAATTAAAAATCGCAATTCACATATATAGATAATTATCTATACTATATATTAAGCAAAAGGGAGTTTTTAACCCTAAGGCTTGTGGGAGCTCCAATCTCCTAATCCTAATTTTCTAATTTTTTGATTTAAAAAAAAAAAAACTCAGCATTTATTGATTTCTCCCAACCCAACCTCAGCATTTATTGACTTCTCCCAACCCACAATTCCTTTTGACTTCTCTCATAATTATTGCAACACCCTTTTCAATTTCTCCCATACACTATGATTACACACAAAAAAAAAAAAAAAAAAGATAAGAATTTAGTTATAGATCTCAAAAAGATATAACATCTAAATTTAAATTATGATTTAATAATATAATTATGTATTTTTTATTATGTATATCTATTAAAATTTTAAATCACTTAATGGGACAAATTAATCAATTTTCCAAAATTATTGATTTTTAATTTACAAAATAGGTTAAAAAACTATTGGCTGATTTATTTATTTAATAACAAAAATATTTCATAATCTCTCCCTCCGAATCTCTCTCACAAATTTTCAAAAAAAAATATTAAAACTTGCATTCATTTTCTCTTCTCTAAAAAATCAAATAATATTTTTTTATTAAAGTTGTAGATATCTACTTATATTTTATATATTATATTATAACATAACAAAAAACAAAACTAAAAAACTAAAAAAAAATCTTTAAAGTTTATCTAAATAAACTTTAAATAAATAAAACTCACATGTCTATAACATATCTAACTCACATCATAACTTACCTAAATAATAATAATTAAAAACAAATGAAAACCACAGATAAATTAAATTTTAAAAAAAAAGATACCCACAGCTCCATCTTAAATAAATTGAAAAAAAAAATACCCAAATAGAAACCACACAAAAATAAAAGTAAAAATAAAAAGATATATCTATCTATCTATCTATATATATATTAAGAAAAATGGGGTTTCTAACCCCCCAAGTCATGTGGGAGTTTCAATATCCCAATCTAAATTTCTTGATTTTTTATTTAAAAAAAAAAATCTTAGCATTTATTAACTTCTCCCAACCCTCAAGTATAAAAAAAATTCTTTGAAAAGTCCCAACACATACGATTATTATCCCTCATAATAACACTTTAATACATTAAGAAGAATCATAAAAAAAAAATTCCTTGAAAAATCCAACACATATGAATTTCTTGAAAGTCCAACACATATGATTATTATCAAAATATTACACTTTAATATAATATAAAAAAAAGAAGACATTTAAAAAAAAAAAGACATTTAAAAATCACAATTCACATATATAGAAATAATTGTGAAGTACATATGAATTCCTTGAAAAATCCAACACTTGATTATTATCCCTCATAATCTATACTATATATTAAGCAAAAGGGGGTTTAGGCCTGTGGGAGCTCCAATCTCCTAATCTTAATTTTCTAATTTTTTAATTTAAAAAAAAAAAAAAAAAAAAATCTCAGCATTTATTGACTTCTCCCAACCCAAACTCAGCATTTATTGACTTTTCCCAACCCACAATCCCTTTTGACTTCTCTCATAATTATTGCAACACCCTTTTCAATTTCTCCCATAAACTATGGTTACATACAAAAATAAAAAATAAAAAAGATCAGAATTTAACTATAGATCTCAAAAAGATATAACATCTAAATTTGAATTATGATTTAATAATATAATTATGTATTTTTTTTTTATGTATATCTATCAAAATTTTAAATCACGGGACAAATTAATCAATTTTCTAAAATTATTAATTTTTAATTTATTAATAATATAATTATGTATTTTTTTTTATGTATATCTATCAAAAACTATTGACTGATTTATTTATTTAATGACAAAAATATTTCATAATCTCTCTCTCCTAATCTCTCTCACAAATTTTCAAAAAAAATATTAAAACTTGCATTCATTTTCTTTTCCCCAAAAAATCAGATAGGAGCTCCAATCTCCTAATCCTAATTTTCTAATTTTTTGATTTAAAAAAAAAAAACCTCAGCATTTATTGACTTCTCCCAACCCAACCGCATCATTTATTGACTTTTCCCAACCCACAATCCTTTTTGACTTCTCTCATAATTATTGCAATACTATTTTCAATTTCTCCCATACACTATGGTTACACACAAAATTTTTTTTTTAAAAAAGATAAGAATTTAGCTATAGATCTCAAAAAGATATAACATCTAAATTTGAATTGTGATTTAATAATAAAATTATGTATTTTTTTAATGTATATCTATCAAAATTTTAAATCACTTAATAGGACAAATTAATCAATTTTTCAAAATTATTGATTTTTAATTTACAAAATAGATTAAAAAAAACTATTGACTAATTTATTTATTTAATAACAAAAATATTTCATAATCTTTCCCTCCTAATCTCTCTCACAAACTTTCAAAAAAAAAAATATTAAAACTTACATTCATTTTCTCTTCCCCAAAAAATCAGATAATATTTTCTATTAAAGTTGTAGATATCTACCTATATTTTATATATTATATTATAACATAACAAAAAAAACTAAAAAAACTAAAAAAAAAAATCTTTAAAGTTTATGTAAATAAACTTTAAATCAATAAAACTCACATGTCTATCACATATCTAACTCATATCATAACTTACCTAAATAATAATAATTAACAACAAATGGAAACCACAGATAAATTAAATTTAAAAAAAAAAGATACCCACAACTCCATCTTAAAATAAATTGAAAAAAAAAATACCCGAATAGAAACCACACAAAAATAAAAATAAAAATAAAAAGATATATCTATCTATCTATCTATCTATATCTATACTATATATTAAGCAAAAGGGGGTTTTTAACCCCCAAGGCCTATGGAAGCTTCAATATCCCAATCTGAATTTTTAAAATTTTTTATTTAAAAAAAAAAAAACTCAGCATTTATTGATTTGGTCAAAATCCCCTAATCAGCATTTATTAACTTTTTTCAATACACATATCTTTCCACATGCCTGCAATTATTGATTTGGTCAAAATCCACTGATCAGCATTTAAAATCCCTTTATACAAATAATTATAGATACAATTTGTGTATAGTTACTGTTGTACCCTTTTCAACTTCCCCCATACACTATGGTTAGTGATAAGAAAAAAATCTTAAAAAACATAATTTATATATTAAAAAAAATCTAAAACAAATATAAATATCTATAATTATCCCGTGCATAGCACGGGTGATAGTCTAGTAAATATATTAAGAAAAAGGGGGTTTCTAAACCCCAAGCCTTATGGGAGATCCAATCTCTCAATCTTAATTTTCTAAATTTTTGATTTAAAAAAAAAAAACTCAGCATTTATTGATTTGGTCAAAATTCCCTGATCAGCATTTATTAACTTTTTTCAATCCACATGCCTACATTTATTGATTTGGTCAAAATCTCTGATTAACATTTAAAATCCACTTATACAAATAATTATAGATACAGCCCGTGCATAGTTAATGCAGTAGCCTTTTTAATTTCTCCTGCACACTATGGTTAGTAATAAGATTATTAAATTATTTTTATAAAAAATCTTAAAAAACATAATTTATATATTAAAAAAATATTAAAATAAATATAAATATCTATAATTATCCCGTGCATAGTACGAGTGATAGGCTAGTACTATATATTAAGAAAAAGGAGGTTTTTAACCCCAAGCCTTGTGAGAGCTCCAATCTTCCAATCTAAATTTTTTGATTTTTTGATTTAAAAAAAAAATCTTAGCATTTATTAACTTCTCCCAACTCCCAAGTCTTACCCTCATAATAACACTTTAATGCATTAAAAACAAGCATAAAAAAAATTCTTTCAAATCCAACACATGTAAATTCCTTGAAAATCCCAACACATATGATTATTATCCCTCATAATAACACTTTAATACATTAAGAACAAGCATAAATTTTTTTTTGAAAAGTCCAACATATATGATTATTATCAAAATATTAAACTTTAATATGATATAAAAAAGGAAAAAAATAAGACATTTAAAAAAAAAAGAAGAAAACATTTAAAAATCACAATTCACATATATAGACAACTAGCCTATCACCCGTGCTATGCACGGGATAATTATAGATATTTATATTTGTTTTATATTTTTTTAAATATATAAATTATGTTTTTTTAAGATTTTTTATAAAAATAATTTAATAATCTTATTACTAATCATAGTGTATGAGAGAAGTTGAAAAAAGGTACTACAGTAACTATACATAGATTGTATCTATAATTATTTGTATGAGGGGATTTGAAATGTTGATCAAGAGATTTTGACCAAATCAATAAATACAGACATGTGGAAAGACATGTGGATTGAAAAAAGTTAATAAATGCTGATCAGGAGATTTTGACCAAATCAATAAATGCTATGTTTTTTTTGAATAAAAAATTAGAAAATTTAGATTGAGATTATTTAAAGCTATTGAACAAACTACAATCACATTTTTCTTTTTGTGAGTTAACTTCAATCATATTAAAAAATCAAATTATAAACAAAAGGAGATAACTTCAATCATACAAATCACAATTGTTTTACTGCTATCTACTACAATGACATTTTTCTCATAATAAAAAAAATAATTGCAAAAAATAACCATTAAAATAGTAAATAAAAAAGATTATTTAGAACCATTGAACAAATTACGATCACATTTTCTTTTTGTGAGTGTTTATGTTTATCTAATTTCAATAATATTAAAAAATAAAATTATAAACAAAATGAGATAACTTCAATCATATAAATCACAATTTTTTTAATGCTATGTAATCATCATCAATATTTAAAAAAACACAACAATTTATTTTTCAAAAAACATAGTGAGTTAAAAAGATCAATTACAATTTTTTTTTGGGTTAAAATACAATCTAATTATCATCAATAATTGGTACATTATGTGACCCTAATAAGTACAATCCATTTTGTTTTTCAAAAAACACAGTGAGTTAAAAATCAAATCACAAATTAAGTGAATTGATAGTTAAAAAAACACAATAATTTTTTTTCAAAAAACACAGTGAGTTAAAAAAATCAATTACAAATTTTTCTTTTCAAAATACAATCTAATCATTATTAATAATTGGTACTTTAAAAATCAAATCAGAAAAAAATCAAATCAAATCACAAATATTTTTATGCTATCTAACCACAATCATATTTTTTTCATAAATAATTGTAAAGAAAAACTATTAAAACAGTAAATAAAAGATTAAATCACATTAAAAAAAAAAGAACCATGAAACAAACTAAAATCACATCACATTTTTCCCATAATAAAAAAAATAAATGAAAAAAAGAACCATTGACTAACTACGATCACATTAAAAAAAAAAGAATTATTGAACTAACTACAATCACATTTTTTTCTTTGTCAGTGTTTATGTTTATCTAATTTCAATCATATTAAAAATAAAATGAAAACAGTAAATAAAAAGATTAAATAACATTAAAAAAAACCATTGAACTAATTACAACAATCATATTAAAAAAAAAGAGCCATTGAACAAACTACAATCACATCACATTACAATCATATTATTTTTCTTTGTGAGTGTTTATGTTTATTTAACTTCAATCATATTAAAAATAAAATTAAAGTAGTAAAAAAAAAGATTAAATAACATTAAAAAAAAACCATTGAACTAACTACAACAATCATATTTAAAAAAAAAAGAGCCATTGAACAAACTACAATCACATCACATTTTTCCCATAAGAAAATAAATAAATGAAAAAAAAGAACTATTAAACTAACTACAATCACATTAAAAAAAAAAAGAATCATTCAACTAATTATAATCACATTTTTCTTTATGAGGGTTTATATTTATTTAATTTCAATCATATTAAAAAATCAAATTATAATTTTTTATTCGCTAGACAAATCAAAAATATTTTTATGTGCTACCTGACTACAATATTAAAACAGTAAACAAAAGGAAAAGTTAAGAAGGAGAAAACAAAAAGAAGACTTACTGTTTGCATACGTGGTCACTAAAGTTGAAAGTGTAGAAGTGAGAAGTCAAGCAGGAGAAAATAAAAAGAAGACTCACTGTTTGCAATAGGTATGTGAAAAGTTAAAAAGAGTGTGTAAATTGAAGAAGTTAAAAAGACTTGGAAGAATTTAATAAGTGCTAAGTTTTTTTTTTTAAAAAAAATCAAAAAAATTAAGAAATTAAGGTTTAGATATTGGAACTCCCACAAAACTTGTGGGTTAGAGATAGATATAAATAAACAGATAGATATAGATATAGATATTTATATTTGTTTTAAATTGTTTTTAATATACAAATTATTTGTTTTGGAAAAAGGTACTGCAATAATTATGAGAGAAGTCAAAAAGTCTTGTGAGTTGCGAGAAGTTAATAAATGCTAAGATTAATTTTTTTTTAAAAAAAAAATTAGAAAATTAGGATTGGCATATTGGAGCTCCCACAGGCCTTGGGGGTTAGAAACCCCTTTTTGCTTAATATATAGTATAGATTGTAAATACAATCCGTGCAGAGCACGGATGATATGCTAGTATCTATACTATATATTAAGCAAAAGGGGGTTTTTAACCCCAAGGTTTGTGGGAGCTCCAATCTCCCAATCTAAATTTCTTAATTTTTTGATTTAAAAAAAAAAACCTTAGCATTTATTAACTTCTCTCAATCCCCAAGTCTTACCCTCATAATAACACTTTAATGCATTAAGAACAAGCATAAAAAAAATTCTTTGAAATCCAACACATGAATTCCTTGAAAAGTCCCAACACATATGATTGTTATCACTCATAATAACACTTTAATCCATTAAGAACAAGCATAAAAAAAAATTATTGAAAAGTCTAACACATATGATTATTATCAAAATATTAAACTTTAATATAATATAATAAAAAAAAAAGACATTTAATTCCTTGAAAAGTCTAACACATATGATTATTATCAAAATATTAAACTTTAATATAATATAAAAAAGGAAAAAAAGAAGACATTAAAAAAAAAAAAAAGACATTTAAAAATCGCAATTCAAAAAAAAACTTAGCATTTAGTAACTTCTCCCAACCCCCAAGTCTTACCCTCATAATAACACTTTAATACATTAAGAACAAGCATAATTTTTTTTTTTTGAAATCCAACACATGAATTCCTTGAAAAGTCCCAACACATATAATTATTATACCACATAATAACACTTTAATGCATTAAGAACAAGCATAAAAAAAATTTCCTGAAAAGTCCAACGCATATGATTATTATCAAAATATTAACTTTAATATAATATAATAAAAAAAAGATATTTAATTCCTTGAAAAGTCTAAAACATATGATTATTATCAAAATATTAAACTTTAATATAATATAAAAAAGAAAAAAAAGAAGACATTAAAAAAAAAAAAAGAAGGCATTTAAAAATTACAATTCACATATATAGATAATTGTAAACATAATCCGTGCATAGCACGGATGATATGCTAGTTATATATTAAGTAAAAGAGGGTTTTTAACCTCAAGCCTTGTGGGAGCTCCAATCTCCCAATCTAAATTTTCTAATTTTTTGATTTAAAAAAAAGAATCTTACCATTTATTAACTTCTCCCAACTCCCAAGTCTTACCCTCATAATAACACTTTAATGCATTAAGAACAAACATAAAAAAAATTCTTTAAAATCCAATACATATAAATTTCTTAAAAAGTCCCAACACATATGATTATTTTCCCTCATAATAACACTTTAATGCATTAAGAACAAGCATAAGAAAAAATTTCTTAAAAAGTTCATGTAACGCCCTCAAATTAATGACATTAATCCCAACAATATAGACATGCTATGATATATAAAAGATCCACATCCTTCCATTCATCAGAGTTGTATTACAAAAAGTATTACATGTTAACAACAAAAGCAAACGCCCTAAGGGCTTACAGCTTTCCAAGTTAACACTTGGTTACACAAAAGTAGAGTACTAACTCATTTACACATTAAGCCCTTGGCTTGAATTTACATGTAATACAATAAAAGGAAAGACAACCAAAAAGTCTGTCCGCCACTAGCCTCCCAAGCTAAGTCCTTGGAGGTGGCATGCTACCTGCTCCTGAAAATGATGTTCCCATATAGGGTGAGCCACAGCCCAGTAGAAATATACTAAACCAGTTATGAATAATGACTAAAAGATTAACAGTTGATAGATGGTCAACACTTTTACATTCTTTCATAACATAATACAATTCCAAGACACTTAAGTCTATAATTCCTTTCGTTTCCATTTCCATTCCTTTTACTTGCCATTTCATAACCTTGGCTCAGAACCTGGCCAAACATCTCACATGAGACAAACACTCATGCCAACACTTTTACTTCAACAAAGATAAACATAACAGTTATATCAATACTTCCAAAGACAAGCATATCCGCTCTGTCAATACATTTCTAGATAAGCATACATGCTCTATCTACGGAGTTCATCCCCTATCTCCTCCCAACAACATCCGGTTTAGAGGTCCATCCCCTATCTTCCCCTAAACCGTGGAGTACATCCTCTATCTCCTCCAACACACACAATGCATATAAACAACAATTATATACATCACAAATCAACACAATTAATTATCCAAATTAATCAATCAATGTAATTAGGGCATTCTCCATAATTAACATCACAACCCTTGGGTTCCAATTTCACTAATGTTCCAACATTAATTCCATGTTTCTAATCCAAACATGCTTCTAGGTTTATTATAGACAAAACCCCAACTTTTGTAAAATTACACAATGGCCCAAAGTTTCCCAAAATTACCCAACAACTTCCAACATATCAAAATGCTAAAATTTAAAGACAAAACTCATAAAGAGGAGTAGGATATCCCTACCTCAAAGATTTAGCTCAAAAGGAGAAGGACCCAAAACCAAAATGCTCCAAACACCAAACTATTCGGATCAAAATGACGCCCTCGACGATCAACACCCTTTTTGTGAAGACCAAAGGTGAACAACACACCCTAGCTAGATCAACACTTAGAGAGAAGTTAAGGTTTTTGAGTGAGAAGCTCTGAAAATGGCGTTTTGGTAAAGTAGAAGAAAGAAGATAAGTCAAAAGTGATTTAAAATGCCCAGCCCCACTCAGTTATACGACAGGTCCGCTCGAGCGTAAGACACTCCGCTCGAGCGTACAAACACATAAAATAGGTTCCGCTCGAGCGTAACATTGTCCGCTCGAGCGTCAAGACACAGACACAAAGTTCGTCCGCTCGAGCGTAGATCCCAGCCCGCTCAAGCGCAGATCTCCCCCTCCCAGAACTCTCACCAAAAACGTACTGTCCGCTCGAGCGCAACATCCCCGCTCGAGCTCAACCCGCTCGAGCTCACCAAACCCGCTTGAGCGTAGAAACCACACTTGCAGAAGTTTTGCAGGTGCACGAAAAACTGGATGGGTGCATTCTCCGCTCGAGCGCCAAAACCTCCGCTCGAGCGTACAAGCAACAACAACCTCTCCGCTCGAGCGCCAACATCTCCGCTCGAGCGGACCAGTCAAAACCTGGGCAACTAGACTTGGTTCCTAAGCTCAACCAACCTGTAACAAACCTGCCCAACACATCCTATAACTCAAATACAAAGCAAGAAAGGATGTAAATAAGACAATACTCAACTACCAACATCCACGGACACATGTCTGGATCATTGTACAACAAGGGGTAAACCCGGAACCGCTATAGTTCAACACATATGATTATTATCAAAATATTAAACTTTAATATAATATAATAAAAAAAGACATTTAATTTCTTAAAAAGTCCAACACATATGATTATTATCAAAATATTAAATTTTAATATAATATAAAAAAGGAAAAAAAGAAGACATTTAAAAAGAAAAGAAAAGAAAACATATGAATTCTTTAAAAAGTCTAAAAACATATGATTATTTTCCTTCATAATAACACTTTAATGCATTAAGAATAAGTATAAAAAAAATTTCTTAAAAAGTTTAACACATATGATTATTATCAAAATATTAAACTTTAATATAATATAATAAAAAAAAGACATTTAATTCCTTAAAAAGTCCAACACATATGATTATTATCAAAATATTAAACTTTAATATAATATAAAAAAGAAAAAAAAGAAGACATTTAAAAAAAAAAAAAGAAAACATTTAAAAATCACAATTCACATATATAGATAATTGTAAACATAATCCGTGCGTAGCACGGGTGATATGCTAGTATCTATTAAGGAAAAGGAGGTTTCTAACCCTTAAGCCTTATGGAAGCTCCAATATCCCAATCTAAATTTCCTGTTTTTTTTTTTATTTAAAAAAAAACCTTAACATTTATTAACTTCTCCCAACCCCAAGCCTTACCCTCATAATAACACTTTAATGAATTAAGAACAAGCATAAAAAAGAAAATCATTCAAAAGTCCAACACATGAATTCCTTGAAAAGTCCCAACACATATGATTATTATCCCTCATAATAACACTTTAATGCATTAAAAATAAACATAAAAAAAATTCCTTGAAAAATCCAGCACATATGATTATTATCAAAATATTAAGCTTTAATATATATAAAAAAAAGACATTTAATTCCTTGAAAAGTCCAACACATATGATTATTATCAAAATATTAAATTTTAATATAATATAAAAAAGAAAAAAAAAACATTTAAAAAAAAGACATTTAAAATTGCAATTCACATAATAGATAATTGTAAACACAACCCGTGCGAATATTTACATTGGCGATGTAAATATTTACATTGACGGTATTAACATTCACATCACGGAACATTCACACTGTAAATGTGAATATTATTAGGGATATTTTGGTAACTATGTCACTCATAAGACTTATTGAAATATAAGAAAATAATGTGAACTGAATGGGACATAAGTAGCTGAAAAGAGATTTATAAAAAAGTGCTCTCATTTTAAAACTATAAAACTTTGTTAAACTAAAAATATTTTCTAAAACGGCTTAAAATTATAAAAATTATATTAAATGACCCACTGAAGAGTGTAAACAATTAAAAATTTATCTATATTATTATTATTATTATTATTTTCTTTATCTATCTATCTATATCTATACTATATATTAAGCAAAAGGGGGTTTTTAACCCCAAGACCTATGGGAGCTCCAATCTTCTAATCCTAATTTTCTAATTTTTTGATTTTAAAAAAAAAACCTCAGCATTTATTAACTTCTCCCAACCGAACCTCAGCATTTATTGACTTCTCCCAACCCACAATCTCTTTTGACTTCTCTCATAATTATTGCAAAACCCTTTTCAATTTCTCCCATACACTATGATTACACATAAAAATAAAAATAAAAAGATAAGAATTTAGCTATAGATCTCAAAACGATATAACATCTAAATTTGAATTAGGATTTAATAATATAATTATGTATTTTTTTTATGTATATCTGTCAAAATTTTAAATCACTTAATGGGACAAATTAATCAATTTTCTAAAATTATTGATTTTTAATTTATAAAATAGATTAAAATAAACTATTGACTGATTTATTTATTTAATAACAAAAATATTTCATAATCTCTCCCTCCTAATCTCTCTCACAAATTTTTTAAAAAAAATATTAAAACTTTCATTCCTTTTCTCTTTCCCAAAAAATCAGATAATATTTTTTTATTAAAGTTGTAAATATCTATCTATATTTTATATATTATATTATAACATAACAAAAAAAAAAAAAAACTATGATTACACACAAAAAAAAAAGATAAGAATTTAGCTATAGATCTCAAAACGATATAACATCTAAATTTGAATTATGATTTAATAATATAGTTATGTATTTTTTTTATGTATATCTGTCAAAATTTTAAATCACTTAACGGGACAAATTAATAACTTACCTAAATAATAATAATTAAAAACAAATGAAAACCACAGATAAATTAAATTAAAAAAAATAGATACCCACAACTCCATCTTAAAAAAATTGAAAAAAAAAATACCTGAATAGAAACCACACAAAAATAAAAATAAAAATAAAAAGATATATCTACCTATCTATCTATCTATACTATATATTAAGCAAAAGGGGATTTTTAACCCCAAGGCCTGTGAGAGCTTCAATATTCCAATCTGAATTTTTAAATTTAAAAAAAAAAAACTCAGCATTTATTGATTTGGTCAAAATCCCCTAATCAGTATTTAAAATCCCCTCATACAAATAATTATGAATACAATCTGTGTATAATTACTGCAGTACCCTAATCAGCATTTAGTGATAAGATTGTTAAATTATTTTTATAAAAAATCTTAAAAAACATAATTTATATATTAAAAAAATTCTAAAACAAATATAAATATCTATAATTATCCCGTGCATAGCATGGGTGATAGGCTAGTATATTATATAAGGAAAAAGGGGTTTCTAACCCACAAGTTTTGAGGGAGTTTCAATATCTCAATCCTAATTTTCTAATTTTTTGATTTAAAAAAATAAATAACCTTAGCATTTTTTGATAACTATATTTTGGTAATTATGTCACTCATAAGACTTATTGAAATATAAGAAAATAATGTGAACTAAATGAAACATAAGTAGCTGAAAAGAGATTTATAAAAAAGTGCCCTCACTTCACTTCATATTTAATAATAAATTGTATATTTGTCTTAATTTTTTGATTTAAAAAAATAAAAATACTCAGCACATAGTAATTTCTTCCAAGTCTTTTTGACTTCTTCCATGGATATTTTTTTTTTCCAACTTCTCTCATACCTATTTAATTATTTTGAAAATAATATATATCCCTTAATATATGAATTTCAAATGGAAAGATAACAAAAATATTTCATAATCCCTCCATTATAATTTCTCTCATCGATTTCCAAAAGAAAATTAAAATTTGCTTTCCATTAAAATTGTTTTTTTTCCATTATTATATTTATATTGTATTTTTAGTTATGAAATTAAAACCAAAAGAAATGCAACTTAGATTATTGGATTAATAACAGAAATACCATATCAATTATTGTTAAATATCACTTCACTTCACTTCATATTTAATAATAAATTGTATATTTGTCTTAATTATAACTTTTAAATTGGTATATTTTCATAACAAGAAGAGGTATATCACAACTAATGTAACCTCATTTAATTAGGTTTATTTAGTTTTTTATTACAAATTATCAAAATTGTACTAAATAGATATATATATATTAAATTTTTTTAAACTAATAATTTAAAAATTTATAAACATAGAAATTAATTTATAAATTTCATGTATATCACAAGATAAAATATTAAATTAGTTCAATATATTTATAATAATTTTTTTTAAATTTATAAAATCTCGTGCATAGCACGGGTTACCACTAGTATCTATACTATATATTAAGCAAAATGGGGTTTTTAACCCCCAAGGCCTGTGGGAGTTTCAATATGCCAACCCTAATTTTCTAATTTTTTGTTTTTTTAAAAAAAAACCTCAACATTTATTAACTTCTCTCAACCCACAAGACTTTTTGACTTCTCTCATAATTACTGCAGTACCTTTTCCAAAACAAATAATTTGTATATTAAAAACAATTTAAAATAAATATAAATATCTATATCTATATCTATATCTATCTATTTATTTATATTTATCTCTAACCCACAAGTTTTGTGGGAGTTCCAATATCTAAACCTTAATTTCTTAATTTTTTTTTTGATTTTTTTGAAAAAAAAATAGCACTTATTAAATTCTTCCAAGTCTTTTTAACTTCTCCAATATACACACTCTTTTTAACTTTTCACATACCTATTGCAAACAGTGAGTCTCCTTTTTCTTTTCTCCTTCTTGACTTCTCACTTCTACACTTTCAACTTCAGTGATCACCTATGCAAATAGTAAGTCTTCTTTTTGTTTTTTCCTTCTTGACTTTTACTTTTGTTTATAGTTTTAATATTGTAGTTAGATAGCGCATAAAAATATTTGTAATTTGTTTAGCGAATAAAAAATTATAATTTGATTTTTTAATATGATTGAAGTTAGATGAATATAAACCCTCATAAAGAGAAAAATGTTATTATAATTAGTTGAATGATTTTTTTTTTTTTAATGTAATTGTTGTTAGTTTAATAGTTCTTTTTTTTCATTTATTTATTTTATTATGTGAAAAATGTGATGTGATTGTAGTTTGTTCAATGGTTCTTTTTTTTAGGGTCCTGTTTAAGTGTGCAACCCCCTTAAGGTTGCACACCATATGCAACCCAATTGTTAGCCGTTAGATTACAATAATTGATCAAGACCATTGGATTGTTTAATCGTGAAAAAGTTGAAACCGGGGCAACCGGTTAATGCTTGTATTTGCATGATTGCATCCCACTCACTCTCTGTATTTCGTCTCTATCTCTCTCTGTTCTCCTCTCTGTGTAAGATTGAGTCAGTGTAATTGTTGATTTCCATTAACAGGGAGAAGCCCCTGTTGGGTTCGTTCCATTGACGAAGCTCTGTAGGGAACAGTATAACGGGCGATTTCCAACAACAACGTAACTACAAGGCTGTGTTGGTTCCATTGCTGAAGTGAAGCCCTTCTCTCCAACTAGATATGAGGGATGGAGCTGTCTCCCTCTCTCTGTCTCCCTATCTGTCTCTCTAGCCTGTTCACTTCAGCTATTTTCCCTCAACTAAACCCCCATCCTAACTTCAACCGCTCTACGCTTCGCTCCAACGGAAACCCCTCTATTGGCAACTAACCTTTCTCTTTCTCAAGCGAGTGTTTGTGCTTGCACAAACAAGTAAACCGTGTGAAAATGTCATGTTTGTGTTTGTGTTAACAATTTTCGGTCATCAAGTAATTGTTTGTAGTAATGTCATGTGCAGTATGGCCCCAGCGGAAGTTAAGAGGGAAGGTGATGATTATGACATTCCAAATGAAGCAGATGACATTCGTTTGATGAATGAAAGTCGGGCGGAACCTGATCATGGTTGCGAAGCTGGTCTGAGCAATGAAGAAGCAACCAACATGAACGTTGAAGATGGCAGAGCAGATGTGAAAAAAGAAATGGTTGACGATGCTCATCGCAATGACATGGTTGGTGATGTTGAACGTGCTATTCTGGAACAGAAATTTGATTCGGTCGAAGATGGAGAAGATTTCTACAATGCGTATGCTAAAGCCAAGGGATTTAGTATACGAAAATCCAGATTTAACACAAATAAAGAGGGAAAGGTCATTAGTAGGCTGTGGTTGTGTTCAAGGGAAGGTCAGAGATTACCAAAATACTTGGACCGTGTTGCTGAGAAGAGTAGAGCTCCCAAGGCACTAACAAAAGTAGGTTGCAAAGCCCAATTTCGCATACGGTACGATGCGGATGCTGGTGAAGGGGGAAAGTATGTTGCGACTCACTTCGTCGCGGACCACAACCATGAATTGGCGGAGCAACACTGTGTGATGTATCTAAGGTCACATCGCAGTTTAAACAGCGCTGACAAAGCTCAAGCAATGGCTATGCGCAACGTCGGTGTGAAGACTAGCCAAATCATGGACTATATGGTAAATCAATCCGGGTCTTATGAGAATGTTGGTTTCATCCGTACAGATCTGCACAACCATATTCAAGACGAACGTAGAGCAGAAGTTGAGGATGGTGATGCGCAGGGTGCGTTGGTTTACCTATGTGCAAAACTTGATGTTGATGCACGTTTTTTTTTACAAGTATGATGTGTGTAACGGTAACAAGTTACAAAATCTGTTCTGGGCAGATTCAAAATCGCGGGCCAACTACGCAAAGTTTGGTGATGTGTTGATATTTGACTCAACTTACAGAACCAATGCATACAAGAAACCTTTTGTCATGTTGGCTGGTGTGACTAGCCACTTTAGGACCACGATATTTGCATGTGTTTTGCTAGCTAATGAGACAATTGAGACATACACATGGGTTTTGGAAACATTTATGGAGGCGATGGGCAATAAAGCACCTGTGTCCGTACTGACAGATGGGGATAAGGCGATGCGAGAGGCAATCAGAAGAGTATTTCCAGATGCAAGACATCGATTATGTAATTGGCATCTTGGGAAAAATGTTGTTTCAAATGTTCACATAAGTGGCTTTGCACATGAGACAAAGTTTGAGCATGGCTAGACGACAACGGTTGAAAAATTTGGACTTCAAACCAACAGTTGGGTGTTGGAGACATATGAGAAGCGTCATATGTGGGCTGAGGCATATATGCGTGGACATTTCTTTGCTGGGATGAAGAGCACTCAGCACTCGGAGTGTATGAATGCTTATTTCAATCCCTTCCTCCAACACAAATTGAAGCTATATGAATTTGTTAGGCACTATGATCGGGCTCTTGCAAGGATAAGGTATAACGAGGCTGGAGATGATGCTGAAACAAATATCACTTTTCCGGTATTGATTACTCCATTGCGAGATATAGAGAGACATGGAGCTGAGCTATTCACCCGAAATATATTTAGAATGTTCCGTGATGAAATCTTAGAAGAGGGGAAGTTGAATGTCAAGGACGTGTTCCCTTTGCCGGATGGTCGGAAATGCTACTATATTCATAAGTACAAAGTGAAGGACAGATCATGGATAGTAACACACAGTCCAGTGGATGCTGCAATGAGATGTTCTTGCATGAAGTTTGAGTCGTTGGGGCTACCTTGCTATCACATGATATGTGTTATGAAAGCCACAAATTTAATGCAAATTCCCCCAACTTGTGTGCTGCATAGATGGACAAGGGCTGCAAGCAAGGATGGCCAGCAATGGCCTCAACCCTCAATTGATAGCACTACTGTAGACACCCCATTTTTGACCATCCTCAAGACTTGGACGTCACCGTTGGAACACTCGGTGATCATCCATTTTTGTGTTCGTCTTGAGTTCCCGGAGGCCTCGGATACGAGCCTTGCCTCAGGATCTCTCGACTCGACTGTTTTGTGTCTGGTTTTGCACCAAACACTTGTGTTTTGCCTTTGAGGGGCAGGGAATGCCTTTTGAGGCATCCCCACACACCACCGGCCAGGGCTTGAGGCCACTGTAGACACCCCATTTTTGACCGACCTTAAGACTCAGACGTCACCGATTGAACACTTGGTGATGTTGCATATCGTGCTCGTTCAGAGGTTTCAGAGTCTCGGCTGCGAGCCTTGCCTCCGACTTCCGGACTCTTTCATGCTTTGCCTCGGTTTGCGAACTAGGCTCTGTTTTCTTTGTTTTCTCTTCCCGAAGGGAGGGAGAGGTCTCGTAGATCATCTCTCAGTGGCCGTAGGCTACGTTTTGTGGTTGTAGGCCATTTTTCCCGTTTGGAGCCCGATTTTCGATTTTTCGGAGCCGTCGGTCGTGTGCCTCGGTTCGGGACCGCCTAACCACCTCCGTTTGCTCCGGTTTTTGGCACATACCTTATTTCCTCCCTTTTGAGGGACACTGTGGTCCGAGAGACCAACCTCGTGGTCGAACACCACTTCCGGTGCCTAACAGTCAGTTTTCGGGGCCCCGGGCTGCGCGTTTTGGCCCCCGAATCTTCATTTTGCATCGGTTTGAGCTCATTTTTGGTGGAGGCCTTATTTTCACTATTAGGAAGGTTGTAGAAGGGTGGGAGGCCAGTAATTGTTCTGACAACCAGTTTTATTTCATCATCGCCTTCCGTCGCCCGTTTTTCTCACTAGAAAGCCAATGTTGACCACCCTAAGGCCACTTTTTCTAGCCCTAAACCACATATTTATGTTGTACACACCTGGGAGGCCACCAATATGATATGGCCGGCCAGTAATTGTCTTTGACCCTTTTGAACCCCTCCAAAAAATGGGCTTTTCTCTCTCCTGGTTCACTTTCTCCAGTTTTTGACCACATGGTTGGGTTGTGCACACATGGGAGGCCACCAATATGAGGTGGCCGGCCAACAATTATTACTTGACCCTTTTGACCCTTGGCCGGCCGGCCATGGGGGGGGGCCGGCCGGCCACCTAAACCCTAAATAACCAGCCGGCCTTGCTCGTCTCTCTTGGTACATTACAAATATGCCCCTTATTTCCCCCCAGATTTTGTATCCGGGGGGCTAACTTTTTGGGGGGAAATTTGAATTTCATTTCCCCCCCTTTTCCCCCACTCCTTTGCCTATATAACCAGGCCCTCCAGCTCCCATTTGGAAGGTTACAAAAAATTGTTTTAGGCTCTTGCATTACATCTCTCCCCCTCTCTACTCCAAGCACCAAAACCCTTCAAATCCTACACCATTTTACACTACACCTCATAGCACAAGGCCTCCATACTCCATACCAGCAACTTGAAGCTGTTTTTCAGAGCTTAGGAGCACCCAAACTTGGTCCAAAGGCTGTCAAAGATTGGTTCTTCAAGGGTAAGTCTTCTTCTCCTCTTTTTGGCCCTATTTTTGCATACAATTTAAGCTATACTTGCTTGCATATTTGGGCTCTGACCCAAACTATAAATAGTCATATTTTGAGGTCTTTTTCATGTTTGATTAAGAGTCCTTTCCTGTTTGAGGCTTCATACTATCACTTGCCTCTTTAGCTCTCATTTATGCCTCTTTCTTGCATAGTATTTTAGGCCTATTTTTGAACTGTTTTGAGCTTGGTCATAAACTGTAAAGTGGCTTGTTTTGAGCCCCTCTTCAACTTTGTTGAAGGTCTCTTCACTGTTTGAGGCTTCTTTCTGTTACTTGCCTCTTTATTCCTCTTTTGGCCCTATTTTTGCATGTTTCTTTAGATCCTTGTGCTTGTATTTTTGGGCTCTGCCCAAACTTTAAATAGTCATATTTTTACCCCCTCTTCATGTTTTATCAAGGGTATTTTGCTGTTTGAGGCTCCCTTTTTACTCTTTGTGTTTAAATCTTCTTTTAGGCCTATTTTTGCATAGTATTTTAAGCTTACTTGTGCACTGTTTTGGACTCTATCATAAACTATAAAATACCTTGTTTTGAGCCCCTCTTCAACTTTGTTGAAGGGCTCTTCATTTTTTGGTACCAGAAGTTGCCACTTGCTTCTTTGTCCCTCTTTTAGGCCCATTTCTTGCATGATAGTTTAGCCTTACTTGTGTTTATTTTCGTGGCTTGTTGTAAACTATAAAGTGCTTCATTGTGAGCCCCTCTTCAACTTTGTTGAAGGGCTCTTTGCCTTTTGGGGCCAGCAGCTACTACTTGCTTCTTTATCTCTCTTTCGGGGCCATTTTTGCATGTTAGCTTAGCCATATTTGTGTTCACCTTTTGGCCTTGCTTAAAACTGGAAATATTCTTGTTTTGGGACTTTCTTGATTCTCTCTTCATGCTTCATGTTCAAATAATGCATGCTTTGTATAGCTATAAGTCATTCCATGCGCCTAGTTTCGAGTTTCGGGTCTCATTTCATGCATCGGGTGCCATGTTTCCATGTTTCGGGGCTGTTTTGCATCACATTTTGGTACTGAAATTTTCATGCTTGTATGCCATATTCCATGGCTTGCCATGCTTTGCTAGAGTGGCATTTGTGTCTTAGGTTCGGTTCTCGGTTTGCGTGCATGTGTGCACGCATCTCGAGTGTCTCATTTCCATCTAATGGCCTCCTATGTGAGTGTGGCTGAGGTCCACTTGTGTTGGTGTAAGCCCATTATGCATTGTGTATGCCCTTTCATTCCATAGCATTGTGTATGCTAGATTGTATGTTAGCGCATTGTGTATGCCATGTTATCTCATGCATCGTGTATGCCATTTCATAGCATTGTGCATGTTAGGTTGTATCTTAGTTGCATTCATGCATGTCATGCATATTGCATTGTGTTTGGGATAGGAGTTAGCCCAAGCACGGGAAATGAGGTGCGTTTCGTACTCCGAGTGATGGAACATGTCTCAATTCCCAGTCACCGACACTCCGGATTATCCATGATGGAGTTAGGTCTTGTTGTGATTTCATGTGCATTCATTTCATATTGAGTTATGCAATTCGACTCCTCGGCCATCATGCATCGAGATGCGTGATTGGTGGCACGAGGATCGAGGCATGCATACATATGTGAAAATACATTGCCATGCCCCCTTTCTTGCTCTCTGTTGCAGCGAATCAAGAATTAGCAGCCTTCCGGAGCTTGGCACGCATTCCAAGAATAATTGCAAACAGAGGCTAATTGGGGCATCGCCATGGATTTCCGCGCAAGGCAACTCGGACATGCATCATTCATCATCTGGAGAAGAGTCGAGGCAGTCCCTGGCTTGCATGCCAATTTAATGCTTTCCTAGTTAAATTTGTTAATTAATTAGGGATTTGTACATATTTGGACTGTATTGTTTATTTGGACTGTACTATTCATTTGGGACTGTATATTATTTTATTCGGACCCTCTGCGCGAGGGCATAATTGTAATAAGTGTGCGTGTGTGTGATGTATGTCTTCCAACCCCACGTCTTTCTTCCTTTTTATTTACCTGCTTATGATGGTTAGATTAGGGCATGTTTCAATTAGCATACAGTATGATAGCATATTTGCATTCATTCATCTGTTTTGCATGCACCAGGCTCGGCGCATCATACTAACTGCATTTGTATTTCAATTCCAAGTTGAATACTTGATAGCTATTGCATCTCATATGCCATGTTTAGAATAGCCGAGCCTGCTATAGTTGCATTTTTGCATGTGTTGCATTAGGCATTTCTATATACTTAGGATCATGCATGGATTTCTAATCAGTTTCTGTTTTGGCTTAGAGTACTCGGTGAGTTTTATGTTTTAGCATCCTTGTATGCGTATGAGTGTTGCCATGAATAGCATGCTTACCATGAGACTATGTGCTTATGTGATATAACTGCCTGAATGCCTGTGGGTGAAGGTTGGGTTATTTGGATTGGAACAATTCATCAAATGTTTGTTTTAAGCCCACTAGATAGTGGCAAAATCATGTTTTTCTTAAGCCCACCCGAGGGTGGCAAATCCACGTCTTAGCCTACTTGTGAGTAGCACCATCAAACCATTTCCAAAAACAAATATGAAGTGTTTTGTTCCAATTCAGGTGATCCAGTCTATACTTGTATGCTGTGCGCATCACATAGTAAATCTAGGCTAATAACCGGAATAAGAGCACACAATGTTTTCAAAACTAGATATCATGGTTAGTAGAGGCCGATCTTTGATCGGGCGAGCGGGGGTGCTCACGAAGTGACCTTCCCCAATCGTACCAAAGTTCCCGAGCCGAGGCAACTTTGGTAATGACGGACACGTGGCCTTAGGCGAACGAGTCAGGGTTTCCTAAATTTCCCCAAAAATAAAATATTTAGGTGGCGACTCTGTATCTGGCAAAGCAGTCCATGTTTGGCACTTCTTTTCTAAAAAAAATCTGTTTTCTCAAAACGATTTGCCGGATTTGGACTCTTTGGTTCAAGATTAAGAACCGTGACACAATTTGAGTCCGAACTGTAGCGAGGTCCCTCGCGGACTGGTTACAGTTTCTGGCGACTCTGCTGGGGATGTTAGAGAACTTGACTCGAACTCATGATGTCTGGTTTTGACTACACTTGTGTGTTTCTTTGCATTGCATTTGCATTGGTGTGCCTAGGACACCGTGTTTGCCATCTGCTATTCTTGAACGGTTTGCCGGAGGCTTGTCTTGTCAAGGCATGACCATAAGGCTGACCGATTGTGGGCTCTGCCAGTATGGGAACACAAACCCCGGTTTTACCGGGGCACCCTTTTTGACCATTCGACCTAGTGCATATCGAAATCCGTAGTGACCATTCCAAACTAGGACAGGTTGCTTACCCGATATAGATTGTTTGAAACCGCTGCGTGCGTAGTGAAACCCTAGTTCCTGACAATATAAGACAGGGAAACCCTACCCTAACATAGGGTTGTTTTGGCTCTCACTTATCTGTTATGTGCTTTTAGAGTGCGTCTCTACAGGGAAATGCATGTATCAGTTTATGAGTTTGGGCATCAGGCCTGCGGGCATCAGTCAGTGTTTGAGAATCAGTTATCTGCGGGTATCCGATTCAGTCTTTGGGGACAGCGATTCAGGGACAGTGATCAGTGTTTGAGGACAGTGTGTATTCAGCTTATCAACCGTGTGTTGTTATGCCCGACTGTGTGTTGTGTATTTATTTTAAGCTGTTACGCTGTTCGTTTATCTAGTTATTTATTTCCTTTTCGCTTTATTTATCTTTTTGCTAGGGCAGTTTTAGCACAATTAATTCCGACCCAGTAGATATTCCCCAAGCACTTTGGACAAGAGGTCGTCGGCTCGATCGATCTGAGGATCTGGTTGACGGACAGCCAGTGTTTTACTCTCTACCCCCGGTTGTCAAAAGAAGGCCAAGAAAGCGCAGTGTGTTTGAGCAGAGGTTACCAGAGCAGTGGTCTACCCTAGCAGCAAACAGTTGGGTTGAGGTTTCAGTTTCTGCCATAGAAATACACATACCAGTCAGTCAGCAAGACCAACAGAATATGGCCGGGATAGAAGAAATGATGCGCCAAATGCAGGAGAGCATGAGACAAATGCAGGAGGATGCTGCCCGCCAAGCGGAGTTCTCTAAATAGCAGGCCACAATCATGGCTCAGCAGGCTGAGCTCATCACTAGACTCCAGCAGCAAGCCGGAGCATCAGCCTCACATCCAGTTCCTCCTCCACTAGGGGCCCCGTTACCCGAGCAGGCACCTACTGTTCAGAATGCCTTGCCAAACACCCAGAACACCTTGCCAAATATCCAGAACATCCAGGAGGACACAGACTTTCCAACGGGGCCAGCTCTGCCCCCACTTCCACCTCAACTTTCCAAAACCCACACACCCGCCAACCACTCGGACTCCCCCTTTGAGTTCGAAATAGACCATACAGCACTGAAATTGAGCAAGCTCGAGAAGCTATTCAAAAAATCCCAGGGACTAAAGGCTATTCCGGATATCGAGGATGGATATACCGATGTGGCTGTGACCTTACCAGATAGATTCAAAATGTCGCAGATTGATCGCTTCGACGGATCCGGGGATCCCATGGTCCACCTCCGGCTATTCTCAGATATACTGCGGCCAATAGGCCTAACCAGACCACAAAAGCTTTCGCTATTCGGCCGGACCTTGTCGAGTGTCGCCGCTATCTGGTATGAGAAGTTGGAGGATGATGTCAAAAGAAGTTGGGATGAAATAGCCGAGGCCTTTGTTGCACAATACTCGTACAATACCCAGATCGAGATTACAACTCGTGATCTCGAAACAACAAGGCAGGAGCCCAAAGAGACTTTCTCTGATTTTGTGACCCGATGGAGGGCGAAGGCATCGATGATGGCTTTGAGACCCACTGATAAGGACCAGATCAGGATGATTGTGCGCAATCTCCAACCAAAACTGATGCAGAAGATGATTGTACTCCCCTTCCCCACCTTCTCGGATCTACACGAGATGGGGGTACAAATCGAGGATGCAATGAGACAGGGTCTGATTGACCAGGACAGCGAGCAACCCCGGAGAACCTTTAATCGCAACAACAATGCAGGCCCGAGTGGCGCTGCAACTGTAAGAGCTTCGGAGGTCAGCATGGTCGCCACCATTCCCCCTCCCCTTCCAAGGCCCATGGCAGCCACACCCTTCTCCGGTGCATCTAGAAGTAATACACAGACCACTAAATATCAGCCCAGAGGCCAAAGAACCTTCACCCCACTGTACATGCCTTTGTCCAAGGCTCTAAGGGTCTTAATCAGAAAGGGGCATCTAAAACCCCTGGAGCCGAGGCCATTACCAAATCCCCTTCCCTCCTCTCACAACCCAGCCAAGTACTGTGCATATCACCAGCAACACGGTCATGATACTGACCAATGTTTCAGGCTGCGTCACGAGATTCAAGACCTCGTTAGCAAAAATGTGATTCTGCCTCCAGAGAGACCTAACGTCACAACCAACCCGCTCCCTACACACAACCAAGCTCCACCTCCCAAAAGAGTCAATCTTATCCAGACTGGAGTCGTGTCTTACGATCCTAGCATCTATATTACTCCTTTCCACCTACCTAAGCCGGAGGTGATCCTTCCTGACTGCACTAACTTGTGCATGTTGGACATCTCCACAACCCAATCTGAGCCAATGGTGGTGACCACCGAAGATGGGACAGGGCAGGTTTCAGAGGAAAGTGGAATTATTGAGTTTGGGATTGAGCAGTCTGGGAATTTTGCTGGAGAAGCCTACGATCCAAGTGAGTACATCCTGTCAGTGGGCCAGTTTGAGCTGAGTGTAGGGTTGCCAGAAAGAGCAGAACTTTGTGTGATTCAGGGGGACAGATTTAAACGGGGAACGGATGATCTGACGGCTGTAGAAGAGGGCCTTGCCAACCTCCAGTTCTTCAGTGACCAAGTATCGGGGGATGCAGCAGTCAACTGGTTTGAATATGAGGAGTTGGCAGAAGTTACTGGATGGTTGGATGATCAACCGGACGTTGTAGAATTTCAACCAGAACAGGGCCCGGCAGGGGCAAGGGTATCAGTGCTGGCCGGAAGGGCCGAAAGTCAGAATACATTGCCGGAGAGTGCCGGTACGAAGAATTTCGCTCGAATTTGGGACGTTGAGAATGCAGGGAAAGCTGAACAACAAACCGCGCTAACGCAGGTGGAACAGGAGAAGAATTGGGATTCTGAGAGAGTCCAGAAAGCCAAAACCCATGAAGGGATTGAAAGTGCTGTGAGCACAAGAACAGGAGATGCTGTGAGCATGTGGGCTGAAAGTACTGAGAGTTCATGCCAGAGCCAGACAGGTGCCTTTTGAATGCTAACGGGATGTGGTGGGAAGACGATGATTTATGTCTTGCCCACACAGACGATGATTGGGGAAACAATCAACCAGATGACACCTGGTACCTCGATGAGGTTGATCACATGACAAGAAGCGGGCGGTACTTCAAGCCCTCGCACCTGGACCAACCCGAGGCATCGGGGAAAGACAAGGAAGCTGAGAAACAGAGGGAGAAGTAGATTGAAGAAGAAGCTGTGCTCAAGCAATTAAAGAAGATACAAGCAGACATCTCCATCTGGGGACTGCTTATGGCATCACGAGTGCACAAACAGGCTATCCTATCTGCTATGGACAAGGCCAAACTCTCTATAGATACTACACCAGAACAGCTGGTTGGGCTGGTCTTTCCGGGAGGAGGTTCCCCGACATTAACCTTTTCAGACAAAGAACTGCCGCCTGAGGGCACAAATCATAATAAACCCCTCTACGTCTCCGTGGAATGTAGAGACAAGTGGATACCGGTGGTACTTGTTGATACCGGATCTGCCATCAACGTCTGCGCAGCCAGAACAGTGTATGCAATCGGGTTGAAGCCCGTGGACTTCGTGCCGACTACTCAAGTGATCAGAGCATATGATAATACTAGCAGGGAAGTGATGGGGATTGTCAAGATTCAGACCCAGGTTGGTCCAGGACAACACAACATCGAATTCCATGTCTTGGACGTTCCTGCAACCTTCAATCTACTCTTGGGGCGGCCGTGGTTGCACCAAGTGAAGGCAGTCTCTTCCACTTTACATCAGATGTTGAAGTACCCTCACGGGAAGGGGGTGGCTATTGTCTTCGGGAATTCATCAATCCATCCGCCGCCGGAAGTGTCCACACCAGTCTTGGAAATCGAGCATGACACGGAGGATGTGTTCTTATCAGGGTTCACTCTGGTTGAGGCCCGGGTGGTGCAGAATATCATGGCTGTGAATGAGAGAGTGTACGTCAGTGCTCAATCTGTTTACCTCATGAACAAGTTACAACACATCCCCGGGATGGGATTAGGAAGGAGCGGCCGGAAAGGCGTCGCAGCATTGGCCGAAGTGCCACACAACCCGCATACCTTTAGACTGGGTTATCTGCCCACCAAAGAAGACTGGGTAAGGAAGGGAAAGGAAATGGCCGGAAGAGCCAGAGCAAAGCAGGCTGGGAAGCCTTTTGAATTAATGCATAGGCCTATCCAGGGTACCCTAAACGGACGTTTCGTTCGGGAGGGGGAGGACTTTCCATTTTGCGGCTTCCTAGAGCCGTGGCTGAACGCGGAGAAGAAGCGTGTGCCAGGTTTCGAGATCTTCTTCGACCTGCAACTATCCGGGGATGATGTTGCCACAGAGCAGACAGGCCTATCAGCTGAGGTTGAGCAGTGTAAGGCAGTGGACTCCGAGGGCGCTGAAATTGAAATGGGGGTAGCATTGGCATGTCTACTTTCAGATCCTCCGATCGACCATAAGTGCTTGGGGGATAACTTCTCGGTTTCCATGATTGGGGATGAAACGGCTGCGGGCCTACCAGCGACTATTTTGGATGCATCTATCGCACCCTCTCTCACTTGGCAATACGAAGAGGGATTTTTGTCCAGCAGCACCGGGTCAGGTAGTGAGCCGGAATCTGATTCCACCGAGTCCTGTGAGTCGGAATCAGGTTCCAGCTCGACTGAGTCTGAGTCTGGTACTCCTAGGGATGATAACCCGGATGCCACAGTCTGTCTAGGTCGTCTTTTTCCTTTTCATTTGAGTCTGTTGTAAATGAATCGGACGATTTGGATATGCCTAATGAGAATCAAGTAACTGTGGTTTCTGAGTACTTTTCTGTGCCCTTGATTTATTGCATTAATTCAGACTTTCAAAACTTTGATGAAAACGACGAGGACGAAATTCCTCCGGTTTTGCAACGTTTAATTGAACAAGAGCAGGAAAGATTTGTTAAACCGTTAGTTGATGAAATCACTACCGTGAACATTGGTACTGAGGAGGACCCGCGGCTGGTCCAGATCGGGTCCACGTTGTCTTCGGAGGAACGCGAGCGCTTAGTCGCTTTATTAAAAGATTTCAAAGATGTTTTCGCGTGGTCCTATGAAGACATGCCTGGAATCGATCCTGAGATTGTACAGCATCGGATCCCCCTTGACCTCGAGGCCCGACCTCTCAAGCAGAAACTTAGGAGGATCCGCCCGGACTGGGCTCTCAAGATTAAGGAAGAGGTCACCAAGAAAATCGACGCAGGCTTCCTGCTGGTATCTGAATACCCGACTTGGTTGGCCAACATTGTTCCGGTGCCAAAGAAGGATGGCAGAATCCGAGTGTGCGTGGATTTTAGGGATTTGAACAGAGCTAGTCTGAAGGACGACTTTCCTTTACCGCATATTGATGAGTTGGTGGATTTCACAGCAAGGCACGCGTTGCTTTCATTCATGGATGGCTTCTCAGGCTACAACCAGATAGTAATGGCACCTGAAGACCGGGAAAAGACTGCATTCACCACCCCGTGGGGGACATACTGCTATAGAGTCATGCCGTTTGGGCTGAAGAATGCTGGAGCTACTTATCAACGGGCCGCAACCACAATATTGCACGACATGATCCACAAAGAGGTTGAGGTGTATGTGGACGACATGATTGTCAAGTCCAAAGAAAGAGAAGGCCACTACACCGCCTTGCATAAGTTTTTTTTAAAGGATCAGGGAATTCTGGTTGCGGCTGAATCCTCAAAAGTGTACATTTGGTGTTACAGCGGGAAAAATGCTGGGATTTCTGATTACACAAAGGGGCATCGAGGTCGACCCTTCCAAAATCAAGGCCATCTTAGAAATTCCACCACCAAGGACTGAAAAGGAGGTGCGAGGCTTTCTGGGTAAAGTGCAATTCATAAGACGGTTTATCTCAAAATTAACCTTGACTTGTGAACCACTTTTTGGTCTCCTCAAGAAAGGAAAGAAGTTCCAATGGGACGGCCGATGTCAAGCTGCGTTTGAACAGATTAAAGAATATTTACAGAACCCGCCCGTGTTGTCATCGCCAGAGCCGAGAAAACCGTTGATATTGTACCTTTCAGTGACTGAGACTACAATGGGTTGTATGCTTGCGCAAGAATCAGAGGACAAAGTGGAGAAAGCCATCTATTATCTTAGCAAGAAGATGCTAGAGTATGAAACTCGCTATACACCGCTGGAGAAGGCTTGCTTAGCTTTGGTATGGGCTACCAGGAAGTTGCGGCACTACCTGTTAGCTCACTCCGTAATGTTGGTTTCACGACTCGATCCCATCAAATATCTTTTCGAGAAACCAGCACTTACGGGTAGGCTAGCTCGTTGGTTGCTGTTGCTCTCCGAATTTGATCTGAAATATGTGACACGCAAGTCAGTCAAAGGAAGAGCAGTAGCAGAGTTCCTTGCCGACCATCCAGTAGAAGGGGGTGAAGCAGTTGAGTACTTATTCCCAGACGAGGCCATTTTGCATATCGATGATGAAACTTGGACGATGTACTTTGACGGAGCGTCAAATCAGCACGGGTATGGGATAGGAGTGTTGCTGATAGCACCCGACAATTCTCGTATCCCTCTAGCCTTCAAACTCCGATTCAAAGTCTCGAACAACAAAACAGAATATGAGGCATGCATTGCTGGTCTAGAAGCAGCCCTGGAATTAGGGGCGAGACGGCTGGACGTCATCGGGGACTCGAACCTTGTTGTGTCTCAAGCAAAAGGAGACTAGAAAGTAAAAGAGAAAAAGATGATGATGTATCACCAGACCTTGGACTTGCTAATTCCTCGGTTTGAGAAGCTAAACTTTGCTCATCTACTAAGAGAGAACAATAGGTTTGCAGATTCTTTAGCAACTCTATCTTCCATGATAGACATCCCGTGTGGAGTCCGGATGCATCCAGTCATTCTTGACCAGAAATTTATACTTGCCTACGAGTCGATTGCTACTATAGATGAGGTTCAGGACGAAAACCCCTGGTATTACGACATTGGGAATTTCTTGGAGAAGGAAGCATACTCGCCAGGGGTGAATGCCAAGGATAAAAGGGCAATCAGAAGAATGGCCGTTCAGTTCATCATCTGTGGGGGTAAGCTGTATAAGAGAGGTCATCTGGGAATGCATAAGCTGTGTGTTGATACCGAAGAGTCAAAGCGTCTGATGGAAGCCATCCATGGAGGGGAATGCGGTGCGCATATGAACGGAGTAATGCTGGCACGGAAGATCCTCAGACAGGGTTACTATTGGTCCACCATGGAGGAGGATTGTATCGGTTTTGTCCGGCGATGCCACAAATGTCAAATTCATGCAAATCGCATGAACATTCTGCCGTCAAAGCTGTACAACATGACTTCACCATGGCTATTTTCAGTTTGGGGAATTGATGTGATTGGGGTTGTCACTCCGAAGGGGTCGAATGGGCATGAGTTCATCCTAGTCGCGATAGATTATTTTACAAAGTGGGCCGAGGCCCAATCTTATGCGGTGTTGAAGGCTTCACACATCGCAAAATTTATCAGAAACAACATCATCTGTCGCTACGGAGTCCCAAATGAGGTTATTTCAGATAACGGTTCCCACTTCAAGAAGGAAGTGATTGACTTGTTGGAAAAATACAACGTGGCTTTTCATAAGTCCTCTACCTATCGGCCGCAGACCAATGGAGCGGTTGAGGCCGCCAACAAGAATATCAAGCACATACTGCAGAAGATGGTGGAAAACTACCGGGACTGGCCAGATAAGCTGCCGTTTGCTCTGTGGGGCTACCGGACTTCAATCAGAACTTCTACTGGGGCAACTCCGTATTCATTGGTTTATGGGATGGAGGCCGTTCTACCTATCGAGATTGAGGTTTCGTCTTTACGAGTATTGGTTGAGTGTCAAATAGCCGAAGCAGATTGGCAGCAGAGCAGATTTGAGGAACTCATGCTCTTTGATGAAAGAAGACTGAAAGCACTGTACCATGTTCAGGGTTATCAGTGCAGAATTGCCCGGGCTTTCAACAAGAAGGTTAAGTCCAGGAATTTAAAGGAAGGAGATTTGGTGCTCAAGGACAACCGAGCTCCCATCCACGACCCAAGGGGCAAGTTCAGAACCAATTGGACTGGTCCCTACATCATCAAGTCAATCTGGTCAGGTGGAGCTGTGGTTCCGATGGATCTAGATGGCCTAGAGTTCTCCTAACCGATCAACATGGACAAGTTGAAGAAATATTACCCCTGAGAGGCTCGCTGGGCCGAAAACCCGAAAGGACGACCTAGGCAAAACTCAGAGCACAGAAAATTTGAAATTATAAAAAATGAGCTCGCAAGGTTGAAAACCCGCAAAGGGCGGCCTTGGCAAAAGTTAGAGCGTAAAAGGAGAGTGAAAATACCCGAGCGAACCTGAGCCTGAACTACGTAAGGCTTGATTCCCATCTTTGGGATACGTAGGCAACTTCATCCTAAAGTTCAGCCATAAACTTTTCCCCGATCAACTTTGTCCATTTGATCATCTCGGTGATCTTTGTCCATCAGCATTCATCACAATCTCCGGTACAGTGCTATTCAGACTAGGGGCAACTTTCCGTTGCCACACAGTGCCGCGATACTATTCAGACTAGGGGCAACTTTCCAGTTGCTAGGATCCGGGGTTGTGCATCTCAATGACAGATCTCAGGCGTGTCCAGTTCTGATCCATATTGAAAATAGTTTTGAAAAGTTTTAATAAAAGTTGACTTTGTTCAAATTAATCTTTTTACAACTAAGACCATTTTTGGACCAAAGCGGAAAATTTTCAGTACCACAACCTTCAATTTCATTGATTTCAATACAGAGTTCTCTTGCTCTTGCATACAATTGAAGTTGCTTTTTATTACACTCATAAGGAAAACTTGAAAGTACTAATAAAGCAATAAATCCGGGGCATAGTCAAATCAGGTGTCCCTGCGCCCCCTCCCAGAGCTAGTCGAAGCCTTTGATGCCAAGCTAGGCCCAATCTGTGCCTCTTCATTGAGCCAATCCCAGCACTCGTCAGACAAAGTGCAACTGAAAGTAGGGGCCGGGGCCAGAAGCTCTCTGGTTCTCCATGCTGTGGCGTATCGGGCAAGCTGTGCACCTCGGACCGGGAATGTAGCCGGGTACTCAATCCCCTCTGGCGGGCAAGTCTGGTCGTGACCAAACTGGCGCAGGAACTGGAACGGAAAGTAGAACACACAGTGGGTCAGACCAATCAACTGGATCCCGATCAGTCGGGACATGCTATAACTCATTGCCGGAAGATTGAGCCAAGGACAACGCCAAGCAATGCGGTCAGCGGACAAATTGCACATCCAGTTGAACCACCATCCCTCATCAAGTGCATCAACCAGGCGTTGTCGAAAGAAGAAGCCGCGGGCTGAGTAGGCAGGGCAAGAGTCTACAACCTGCAATTTATCCATCAACCATACCTGGGGAGGGATGAAAAATGAGAGAATAAAGAATAGAGAGATGTACGATGAGAGAACAGTGAGACAAGGGTTTTGTGAGAAAAACCGAGCCTGAGGGCCGAGTGATGTGAGCAAATACATATGTGAGTTTGGGTGGGAAACATTACCTGCAGCAGTAGTGGACTCCCCGCAAATCTGGTCGTCTCCTGACGGTGGAAAGCGTCTAAGCCCATCAGCGTTCCGGCCAATGCCATAGCGATACAGCTCTTTCCTTCCTTCAAGCCCTGAGCAACTTCAATCAAACGGGTGTTGGGTCCACCCAGGCCCGGGGCAAGCAGGAAGTGGGATAGCATGCACAAGCAGAGGGCATGTTGTCGGAAACCTTGCCAATGATGGTTGCCGCGGTCACCGGCACCAGAAAAGCGATGAATGAAACCGAGGATATCCAGTTCCCCATTACAGATCAGAGACCAAGCATCATGCGCGGTGAGTCCACACATCCGCCCTAAAGCTTGGGCGTGGCCAAAACGAAACTGAGGCAAAATCTCTTCATAACGTTTAGATTCCATCAAAACTTGAAAATCTTTGAAAGTTGGACATACCTCTTGCCTGCCGAAGCTAAAGACATGCGTCACCGGGTTCCAAAATCTCACCGCGGTATGGAGGAAAGGAAGGTGCAGCGGAGTACGGCTCAGCGTGAATAGTGCATTCAAGCCGAAACCCCGGAAGTTCAACTTTTCCGAGCCATCTAGAGAAGCAATCCAAGATGTGAGATTTTCGATGAGAAACGCCTCCATTTTTAATGCAAAACTAAGATGAAATGAATGAGCCACGGAGCTAAGGCTTTTAAAGAGGATAAGGCACTATTCGGGGGACACGTGTCAAAAATTTGGCAGTTGCTGAGCTAAGTGGCCGGTCGGCCACCTTTTCTAGCAGGCCGGCCACCTCTCTCTCCTCAAGTGCAAAAATCTGGCCGGCCGACTCCCAAAAGTGGTCGGCCATGCTCCAATATGTGTCTTCGGCCCTGTTTTACCCTCCAGAAGAAAGTTCAAGGCATTTCCATGCATCGGGTGTGTCGAAGGCCTCCATTTCCCTCTATTTCGGATGCATTCCGTTGCCCAGATCGTCCGAAATACACTTTGTTTTGTCAAGTTTTGCTTATCGAGTTGTTGTTTTGCTTATCGAGTTGTCGTTTTACTTATCCAGTTGTTTGTCGAGCTGTCGAGTGGCGTGCGTTGAGTTGTTACTTTTTGTCTAATTTTGTTATGCCTTATTTATCGAGTCGTCAACATGGTTATGTTTTGCTTATCGAGTTGTAAACTTGCTAAGATCTTGTCTTTTCTTAGTAAGTTAAGTTGTTTAGTTTGTTGCGTCGGTTCACTACTTGACTGGGCAAATGCACAATGCATATTTCCATTCAATCTCATTGTGGTGCAAAATGATGCGATATGATGCTAAGAGTTTAAAATACAACACTTTTTCAAAAGCTGTTTCATTCCATTATGCTTCTTTTGTTACAACAATTTACAAACAGGGGCACAAGTTTCACAGAAAATAAAACTGCCTAATAATGTACAATGTGCTACAACTACTAGCAAAAAGGTAAATAAAACAGGGAACCGCAACATCAATGCTCTCAAGAGCAGGAATAAGAGGCCCTCTTCATCCTCTTCTGCGAAGTAGCCTCTGCACCACCACCACCATCCGAGTCGGAGCTGTCATCCTCGGGATCCCCCTCAGCCTCACCTCCACTCCCGGAACCAAGACAGGAGCCCTCCTCTCTGTCAGCAGATGTCTCCGACTGACGATCTGCAACCTCCTTCTCCTCATCCTCATCGGTCTCCTCCTCTATAATGTGTGCTCTGCGTCTGCGAGACGACCCCCCTCCTCGGGCTCCTCGAAAAGGCCCAGATGGCCCAGCTCCTCGAAAAGGCCCAGATGGTCCACCTCCCCGAGAAGGCCCAGGTGGCCTGGCCTGCGGCTCAGTATATACCGGGGGCATCTGAAAATAAAGAGTTCAATTTGAATACATCAGCTCAAATATGTGCATCAGATGCAGATACCAGAAAACTACATGAAGTGGGTACATGTAAATACAGTGTGTAAGTGGGATGTGTGTCAGGTGTGCTCTACACAAGTAGCCTATCAATGCAGTAGAATGTTCAAAATCAGCATGTCATCGAAAATATGATAAATGCAAGAAAACTAGACAATACCTAGACACCCATAATGGACAACTGTGCCTCTCTCCACAGGACCATGCCCTTGAGCGCGACCATCATCCCGAGCATCTCATCCATATACTCGATAGGAGGCTGTAGATACAAATGCAAAACTATCAGTAAGGGAATGAATGTCCAAGTGCCTGACTGATAAATCAAAGCTGTAAAAGCATACCGGTGGTGAATCAGGATCTCTGACGTATCTGTGGTCAGGCAGGGGAGTCTCTATCAAGATCAGGCAGGGAGTCCCGAATCGCCATCCCGTCAACTCGGTCGACATGTCTGGCCACCCAGCATGATGATGAGTCGGAGGAATCGGGGGAACCAACCTACTCCCACCTCTAGATAGACCAGCCCTGCTGGTGGAAGGGGCGTCTACAACCCAAGCCTGGGCCTGGCTCGAAGATGGCATATCAGCAGGCCTCATCGTCGGAGTACGAACTCCCGTCAATGGAGGCATCAGGTATATGTGATGATAAGTAGCGTAATCCCCCTCCTCAAGATGTAGTATAGCACTAGCAACATCTCGGGAAGAAAGCCTATCAGCGATCCGCATATCAAATGGGGGTGCTGAGGGAGGGTCCTGAGAAGTGTACCCCCAGACCTGACGCAAGAAGCGGTCCCCCAAAAACCAGGCCCTACCAACTGGTCCTTCGAATAGGATCCTGTACCGGGAGGCACCCCACCCTCCGGCAAACTGGAATCGGAGACCTTCACCTAAGGGTGCCCAGGGCTGCCATGTGATCTGCGGATAACCGATGCATAAACCAATCAGAAATCGGGAATGTACAAGACAAATCAAAGATGAAAACAGAAAGAAATGGGAGTTCTGAAATACCTCCGTCAACCGCACCGTGTCGAAGTACTGCCGTAGATAAAGGAGAGACTCCCGAGGTCTTGGCCGGTGCTGGCCTTCGAATACAAGCGAGTACGGGGTCACGAGGGGCCCCTCTACCACAAGCTCTGGGGCTAATGTCGGGAAATACACATAGACCCATAACTGTGGAAAAACAGTGCAGAATATAAATGCAAAGTGCTGAGGGCAAAGTGCAAGATACAGTGTGTAAAGTACGCCGTGTGTGCAAATATACAAGTAATGAGGAGCAGAAAGTACCTCCCAGGCTCTCCAATAGCCGCCAAGTAAGTCCCCCCGTCCGCGGGAGGTCGCGCTCATGTAGCAATAAAGGGTAGCCAAGCCGGCGCCACCCCAGTCATACCGTCTGACCTGTGATAGGTCCACCAAAGCACTCAACAGATAAAGCCCAACAGTGTTCCCCCTATCGGCAAACAAAGTGGTCCCGAAAAGGAACATCAGAAAGCCGCGAGCATACTGTGCTGCCTCCTCAGGAGTCCCAGGCTCCATCTCCACCCTCCGGAAATGGGAAGGGAACCAAGTGTATCGGACTTTGCCCGAAGATCTATCGATAGGTGGGCGAACCCCCAATAAATATATCCAAGCGGCCTCCCACTGGCCCATATCCTCGTCGTAAGGGATGGCCCAACCTCCCACGTCAAGGCCAGTCAATACGGCAAAGTCAAATGGGGTTATAGTCAAGTCCCCCATGGCAGAGAAATGGAAGGAGTTGGTGGTGTCCCACCATCTCTCCACCAAGGCGGCCATCAACGTCCTCCTGGCAGGACAACGAGATAGCCCAGTATAGAAGGGCCTAAACCCCGCCAAGTTAACCAAATCTCGGACAGCCTCCGGGAGCTCGGCATACCAATCTCTCGCCGCGGTAGAGCCATATCCCCGCACGGTACGAGAAGTCACCTGCATTCAAAATGAATACATCTTTCAGTGTGAAATGAATGAGCTGCGTGCAAATGAAATGAATGAGCTACATGCAAATGAAATGAATGAGCTGCGTGCAAATGAAATGAATGAGCTGCGTGCAAATAAAATGAATAGGCTGCGTGCAAAGTGAAGTAAGTGGGCTGTGTGTTCAGAAAATCAGTGTTTGGGCTGCGTGTTCAACTCTCAATCTGTGTGTGCTGCGTGTTCACCTTCAATTCGGGCTGTGTATTCAGAAAATCAGTGTTTGGGCTGCGTGTTCACCTTCAATTCAGGCTGTGTGTTCAGAAAATTAGTGTTTGCGCTGCGTGTTCAACTCTCAATCAGTGTGTGCTGCGTGTTCACCTTCAATTCGGGCTGTGTGTTCAGAAAATCAGTGTTTGGGCCGTGTGTTCAATTCTTAACCAGTGTGTGCCGTGTGTTCACAATCAATTTAGGGGTTGAGTGTTCAGAAATTCAGGTGATTGAACTGTGTGTTCAGAATGCAAACAGAATTTTATGTCATAGACTAAACATTCTAAATAAGCTGTGTACTCAAAACGAGCAGACAAACACGGCAAAGGCACGGAATGCACGAAAAATGCAGAATACGTTGCAGAAAAGGTAAAAACGAAGTAAATACCTCTCGTGCCTCATGGGAGAGGTGATAGTCTGGCTCCCGCAGAAGGAGATCCCCAGACGCTCGCTCGTCAAAATCGGTGAAGTGATAGAAAACAGCCCGCGGAAGAATATGTGCCGGTGGGTCGTACCTCTCGGGTATGAAGGGTCGAACCCTCGGAGGCAAAGCCATGACATCGGGATCACCTCCAGCGTCCGGAGGACCTCCACCGTGAGGGAAATGACCAGCCATTTCAGAAAATCTGCAAAAGGGGCAAAAATGAGCAAAAATGAGCCAAAATTGGAAAAAGTCAACAAAAATCAACTCTCGGGAAATGAAAAAGTCAACAAAAGTCAACTCCCGAGAAAATCTTCCAAATATTGAGACAAACTCACCTCAAGTGGTGAAAATGAGAAATGACCCGAAATCAAAATTTAATCGGTTCAAAGTGAAGAAAACTGAAAGATTTCGCGAAAACAACTTGCGTGGGGCGTTGGAAAACGCGTATAGAGCACAGACCTGAGAGAGAAAATGGTTTGGGAAGGTAGAGGAGATGTTTTCGGAGCTGCACTTGTGAGCACAAAGTGTTTGGATGAGTGGATTTAAAGAAAAAAGGATGAAAGTACCAAAATGCCCACGGTTTTGGCAAAGTGGCCGGCCGGCCACCTTTTCTGGCAGGCCGGCCATTTCCTTTTCAAAAATTGGCCGGTGACCTCCCCCTTGCAATAAAGCTGGCCGGTGGTGTTCCCTAGGTGGGCCCCAAGGTCCCTGCAAATTTTGGTGATGATTGGAGTCCCCGAGACCTGAAAAAGTACAAGAGAAGTGCACTTTCCGTCGCGAAATCGCTCCGCCGGAACTTCAGCTTCAATTTTCGATGCGTGTCTCATCATTACTCATCAAAAGCAAGGTGTATCCTTTTTGAACATGTTATGACCCCTCCGGGAGATGAACCGGAAGCCGCGATCGAGTCGCCCTCGCCGAAACGCGCATTTCCTTGCTCGTTGTTTCGCAACATACGTGCATTCTAGTTTGCACTTGTTCTGCATTGTTGTGCACATAACTTGCATTCTCATGCATATACTTGCATTGCTATGCATGTTTCCTTGATATTACCAAGCCTCCGTGCTTAAACTCGCGTTGTCGCGCGTGTTTTTCCTCGCATTGTGATGCACCTTTCCACCAGCACCACGTTTGCCTGCATTCGAGATCACATTGAACATATGTTGTCAAGTATGTTGTGCTCGTTGAGTTTCTTTCTTTTGCAGGCACGATATTGTATGTACGGTTCATTTGGGGCTGGTACGACCAGACGAACCGTGCAGGTATTGTATCTTCTCCGAGTGAGACGTGGCGAGAATTGAATAATTCTCCGCATTCTTAACTGCATGAAATGTAGTTGTTGCTTTACATTCTTGCTTAAAACTGTTGCATCTATTGTGAATATGTGCTTCATTACAGCTTGCTGCATTCGCATGATCATTGAGTTACCTTCGGTGTCTTGCATTGCCGATTGCATTTCCCCCCCCGTCTGCGGGCGCGCCTGCAGGCACATCTCTGTTTATCTTGTATGATTGTCTAAGTCTTCGGCCTTGTCAAAAATGGGTCGTCTCTGGGCTTTGACATTCATTCCCGTCACTTATGACTTTCGAGTTCTGTCAAAGAGGGGCAACTGTAGACACCCCATTTTTGACCGACCTTAAGACTCAGACGTCACCGATTGAGCACTTGGTGATGTTGCATATCATGCTCGTTCAGAGGTTTCAGAGTCTCGGCTGCGAGCCTTGCCTCCGGACTTCCGGACTCTTTCATGCTTTGCCTCGGTTTGCGAACCAGGCTCTGTTTTCTCTATTTTCTCTTCCCGAAGGGAGGGAGAGTCTCGTAGATCATCTCTTAGTGGCTGTAGGCTACGTTTCGTGGTCGTAGGCCATTTTTTCCGTTTAGAGCTCGGTTTTCGATTTTTCAGAGCCGTCGGCCGTGTGCCTCGGTTCGGGACCGCCTAACTACCTCCGTTTGCTCTGGTTTTTGGCACATACCTTATTTCCTCCCTTTTGAGGGACACTGTGGTCCGAGAGACCAACCTCGTGGTCGAACACCACTTCCGGTGCCTAACAGTCAGTTTTCGGGGCCCCGGGCTACGCGTTTTGGCCCCCGAACCTTCATTTTGCATCGGTTTGAGCTCATTTTTGGTGGAGGCCTTATTTTCACTATTAGGAAGGTTGTAGAAGGGTGGAAGGCCAGTAATGGTTCTGACAACCAGTTTTATTTCATCATCGCCCTCCGTCGCCCGTTTTTCTCACTAGAAAGCCAATGTTGACCACCCTAAGGCCACTTTTTCTAGCCCTAAACCACATATTTGTGTTGTACACACCTGGGAGGCCACCAATATGATATGGCCGGCCAGTAATTGTCTTTGACCCTTTTGAACCCCTCCAAAAAATGGGCTTTTCTCTCTCCTGGTTCACTTTCTCCAGTTTTTGACCACATGGTTGGGTTGTGCACACATGGGAGGCCACCAATATGAGGTGGCCGGCCAACAATTATTACTTGACCCTTTTGACCCTTGGCCGGCCGGCCATGGGGGGGGGCCAGCCGGCCACCTAAACCCTAAATAACCAGCCGACCTTGCTCCTTTCTCCTGGTACATTACAAATATGCCCCTTGTTTCCCCTCAGATTTTGTATCCGGGGGGCTAACTTTTTGGGGGGAAATTTGAATTTCATTTCCCCCCCTTTGCCCCCACTCCTTTGCCTATATAACCAGGCCCTCCAGCTCCCATTTGGAAGGTTACAAAAAATTGTTTTAGGCTCTTGCATTACATCTCTCCCCCTCTCTACTCCAAGCACCAAAACCCTTCAAATCCTACACCATTTTACACTACACCTCATAGCACAAGGCCTCCATACTCCATACCAGCAACTTGAGGCTGTTTTTCAAATCTTAGAAGCACCCAAACTTGGTCCAAAGGCTGTCAAAGATTGGTTCTTCAAGGGTAAGTCTTCTTGTCCTCTTTTTGGCCCTATTTTTGCATACAATCTAAGCTATACTTGCTTGCATATTTGGGCTCCGACCCAAACTGTAAATAGTCATGTTTTGAGGTGTTTTTCATGTTTGATTAAGGGTCCTTCCCTGTTTGAGGCTTCATACTATCACTTGCCTCTTTAGCTCTCATTTATGCCTCTTTCTTGCATAGTATTTTAGGCCTATTTGTAAACTGTTTTGAGCTTGGTCATAAACTATAAAGTGGGTTTTTTTGAGTCCCTCTTCAACTTTGTTGAAGGGAACTTCACTGTTTGAGGCTTCTTTCTGTTACTTGCCTCTTTATTCCTCTTTTGGCCCTATTTTTGCATGTTTCTTTAGATCCTTGTGCTTGTATTTTTGGGCTCTGACCCAAACTGTAAATAGTCATATTTTGATCTCCTCTTCATATTTGATCAAGAGTCTTTTGTAGTTTGAGGCTCCCTTTTTACTATTCGTGTTTAAACCTTCTTTTAGGCCTATTTTTGCATAGTATTTTGAGCTTACTTGTGCACTGTTTTGGACTCGATCATAAACTGTAAAATACCTTTTTTTGAGACCCTCTTCAACTTTGTTGAAGGGCTCTTCATTTTTTGGGGCCAGCAGTTGCCACTTACTTCTTTGTCCCTCTTTTAGGCCCATTTCTTGCATGATAGTTTAGCCTTACTTGTGTTTATTTTCATGGCTTGTTGTAAAATTTAAAGTGCTTTATTGTGAGCCCCTCTTCAACTTTGTTGAAGGGCTCTTTGCCTTTTGGGGCCAGCAGCTACTACTTGCTTCTTTGTCTCTCTTTCGGGGCCATTTTTGCATGTTAGCTTAGCCCTATTTGTGTTCACCTTTTGACCTTGCTTAAAATTGGAAATATGCTTGTTTTTGGACTTTCTTGATTCTGTCTTCATGCTTCATGTTCAAATAATGCATGCTTTGTATAGCTATAAGTCATTCCATGCGCCTAGTTTCGAGTTTCGGGTCTCATTTCATGCATCGGGTGCCATGTTTCCATGTTTCGGGGCTGTTTTGCCTCACATTTTGGTACTGAAATTTTCATGCTTGTACGCCATATTCCATGCCTTGCCATGCTTTGCTAGAGTGGCATTTGTGCCTTAGGTTCGGTCCTCGGTTTGCGTGCATGTGTGCACGCATCTCGAGTGTCTCATTTCCATCTAATGGCCTCCTATGTGAGTGTGGCTGAGGTCCACTTGTGTTGGTGTAAGCCCATTATGCATTGTGTATGCCCTTTCATTCCATAGCATTGTGTATGCTAGGTTGTATGTTAGCGCATTGTGTATGCCATGTTATCTCATGCATCGTGTATGCCATGTTATCTCATGCATCGTGTATGCCATTTCATAGCATTGTGCATGTTAGGTTGTATCTTAGTTGCATTCATGCATGTCATGCATATTGCATTGTGTTTGGGATAGGAGTTAGCCCAAGCACGGGAAACGAGGTGCGTTTTGTACTCCGAGTGATGGAACGTGTCTCAATTCCTAGTCACCGACACTCTAGATTATCCATGATGGAGTTAAGTCTTGTTGTGATTTCATGTGCATTCATTTCATATTGAGTTATGCAATTCGACTCCTCGGCCATCATGCATCGAGATGCGTGATTGGTGGCACAAGGATCGAGGCATGCATACATATGTGAAAATACATTGCCATGCCCCCTTTCTTGCTCTCTGTTGCAACGAATCAAGAATCAGCAGCCTTCCGGAGCTTGGCACGCATTCCAAGAATAATTACAAACAGAGGCTAATTGGGGCGTCACCATGGATTTCCGCGCAAGGCAACCCGGACATGCATCATTCATCATCTGGAGAAGAGTCGAGGCAGTCCCTCGCTTGCATGCCAATTTAATGCTTTCCTAGTTAAATTTGTTAATTAATTAGGGATTTGTACATATTTGGACTGTATTGTTTATTTGGACTGTACTATTCATTTGGGACTGTATATTATTTTATTCGGACCCTCTGCGCGAGGGCATAATTATAATAAGTGTGCGTGTGTGTGATGTATGTCTTCCAACCCCACGTCTTTCTTCCCTTTTATTTACCTGCTTATGATGGTTAGATTAGGGCATGTTTCAATTAGCATACAGTATGATAGCATGTTTGCATTCATTCATCTGTTTTGCATGCACCAGGCTCGGCGCATCATACTAACTGCATTTGTATTTCAATTCCAAGTTGAATACTTGATAGCTGTTGCATCTCATATGCCATGTTTAGAATAGCCGAGCCTGCTATAGTTGTATTTTTGCATGTGTTGCATTAGGCATTTCTGTATACTTAGGATCATGCATGGATTTCTAATCAGTTTCTGTTTTGGCTTGGAGTACTCGGTGAGTTTTATGCTTTAGCATCCTTGCATGCGTGTGAGTGTTGCCATGAATAGCATGCTTACCATGAGGCTATGTGCTTATGTGATGTAACTGCCTGAATGCCTGTGGGTGAAGGTTGGGTTATTTGGATTGAAACAATTCATCAAATGTTTGTTTTAAGCCCACTAGATAGTGGCAAAATCATGTTTTTCTTAAGCCCACCCGAGGGTGGCAAATCCACGTCTTAGCCTACTTGCGAGTAGCACCATCAAACCATTTCTAAAAACAAATATGAAGTGTTTTGTTCCAATTCAGGCGATCCAGTCTATACTTGTATGCTGTGCGCATCACATAGTAAATCTAGGCTAATAACCGGAATAAGAGCACACAATGTTTTCAAAACTAGATATCATGGTTAGTAGAGGCCGATCTTTGATCGGGCGAGCGGGGGTGCTCACGAAGTGACCTTCCCCAATCGTACCCAAGTTCCCGAGCCGAGGCAACTTTGGTAATGACGGACACGTGGCCTTAGGTAAACGAGTCAGGGTTTCCTAAATTTCCCCAAAAATAAAATATTTAGGTGGCGACTCTGTATCTGGCAAAGCAGTCCATCTTTGGCACTTCTTTTCTAAAAAAAAATCTGTTTTCTCAAAACGATTTGCCGGATTTGGACTCTTTGGTTCAAGATTAAGAACCGTGACACAATTTGAGTCCAAACTGTAGCGAGGTCCCCACGGACTGGTTACAGCCACCGGCTGTGTTTTGTGTCCATCGGCCATATATTTGGCCGACCGGCACTCTAGATGGCCGACCGGCCATCTATTTTGGCCAAATTGCACTTTTTGCCGGCCGGCTACAGTGCATCTGCTTTGGAGATATTTTGGTGCAGCTGGCATACACTTGGCTCTCCTCCATACACGTGTATGGACAGATCACTCTCTTTAGAAGCTTGTCTTGTAAGCTTACAAGACTAAAAGCTCTATAAAGAGGAGCCTTCTCTCCCTTTTTAAGGGGTTAGACATTTTTAGACAACTTTTTAGGGTTTGAGTTCTAGGGTTAGGGTTTGGTTCATATCCTATCTCTATCTCTCTCTCTTGTGTGTGTTTTGTCTTATTTTTGCTCACAAACACCCAGCATTACACCATCTCTTGGAGCTGAGGCCCTTGAGGTTTGTTTTTAAAGTTTTGGAGCTGGTTTCAACCTAAAGAAGCTGCTGGAGCTCCATTGTTGAAGAGGGTCTACAAGGGTAACCACTTTTCCCTTTTATTCCCCATTTTTGCATTGTATTTCTACCTACCTTACACCTGTTTTTGAGCTTAGTATATAACATATAAAAGTTGTGTTTTTACTTGCTTTAGATAGTTGTTTCAGGTTGTTTCAAGCTTTGAGGTGGTTTGACCCCTCTTAAGCCTTGTTAGGCTTCATTTTGTGCCATTTTTGGTGAGCTCTGGGACCACCTTGGTTGGGCCTCCTCACCACTGAAATCTTGAGGGATTTCAGTGGTGAGGATGGTGCCTTGAGGTCCCAAGAAGGAGAGGGCCACCCCCTCTCCTTGTTGTCCTTGAAAAGGACCAATTTTAGCCTCTCAACGGAGCATCTAGCTTAGGTTCATGTTGACCATGCCTTAGTTGATTTTCATGCTTATTATGTCATAATATAGCATTGTTGTATGTTGGTTTTGGTACACCATGCTTGCTTAGCATACATGCCTTGTAATGCCATTTTGTTGCCTTAACATGCATCTTGGTTTTAACCTTTGTTCAAGCATGTTTTAGGCCTAGCTTTGTGAAGCTTTTGTGCTTGTTTTGCCATGCTTAAAGTCTGTCCTTGGCTGTTTTGGTCGACCAAAGCTTACATTGCATAGCCCTTTTGCATTTTGGCTTGTTAGCCTTATGTTTTGGACCATTGTTGCATGTTTAGCCTATCTCGTTTGCTTGGTTTGGCACCACGTTCTTGCATGATTTTCAGAGCTTAACGCATGCCATTTGTCCATGTTTGCATCCTCTTGAGTGTGCTTGAGAATTGCTTTTAAATGCTTGAAGTGTTGGACACCATTTGCATGCATGTTTGTGTGTCTTTTAGTCCTTCATTTTTGGACATTTTGGCCACTGTTTTGGGCCTACTTAGGGCTGCCTAAATCATGTTTAAGTCCATCTCTTTGTTTGTTGCATGCACCCCTTGTATGTTGTGGCATATTAGTGAGTTGTTGCATGATTGAAACTTCCATGATTGAATGAAGTCACATGCTTGTTTGCATGCTTAAACACCCACATTGTGTCTTGCATACTTGTTGGTTGCATTGTCTCATGCCTTGCATGTCTTGTATGCTTGCTTGCATTATCCATGTCGCATACTAGTCAACATGCTTAGGATTGCATTGCATTGACACGCATGCTACACCTCTTGAGTTAAGCATGATAGAGGTTGAGCCCCTTTGCTTGTTTATTTGCATTGCATTACATTTGAAATTGAAGTTGCATGCTTGATTCTTTGGGCCATCATGCATGGAAATGCGCGATTGGTGGTCCGAGAACCAAGGTTCATGCCCCTTTGAGTCATAAACATGATACGGGGTGTGATTGGTGCCTACATTGCTTGAAATGCATTGCCATGCCAAGTATTGCCCTCTGCTGCTGTCAAACCAGTTTCTGCAGGAAGTTTTGGCCGACCGGCCACATACAGTGCCGACCGGCCATCCATTTGTGGCCGATAGCTTCATCAACAGCCGATGAGCATTTCCTATGGCCGGTGATCATTTCCCTCAGCCGGTGGTGTTCCCCAGCATTCAGAGAAGGAACCCTGAGACTTTGGCAGTCATCAGAGGAGCAGAGCAGGGAAAACAGAGGCATCTTGAGCATGTCAGTGGATTTCCGGGCGGAACCGAGCGCGCACTGCATTGGGCCCCCCATTCCGAGACTGTTTCTTGCTTAAATTAGATTAATTAATTTGCTTAATTAATTTAATGGCCTGTAATAATTAATTAGCTCATAGTTAATTAATTTGTATTATTCTTTCGGTCCCTCCGAGTGAGGGCAATTGTGTAATAAGTGTGCGTGAGTGTGTGTACGTCTTCCAACCCCACGTCTTTCTTCCCTTTTATTTACTAGCTTTCGATGGTTAGTTTAGGGGCATATTTAAATTAGCATACCTTATGCTATGCATGCGTGCATCATTCATCTGTCTTACATGCACCGAGCTCGGCGCATCATACTAACTGCATTATATTTCGATTCCAAATTGAATACATCTTATTTGTAGCATTTCACATGCCATGTTTAGGATAGCCGAGCCTATCTTAGTTGCATTTTGCATGTGTTGCATTAGCCATTTTTGAACTAGGATCATGCATATGATTACTAACTAGTTTCTGTTTTGGCTTGGAGTACTAGGTGAGCTTTTATGCTTTAGCATACCGCATGCGTGTGAGTGTTGCCATGATTGCATGATTACCATGAGGCTAGCTGCTTATGTGATATAACTGCTTGAATGCCTGTGGATGGAGGTCGAATTGCTTAAATTGGGATAATGCATTAAAACTGTGAGTTTTAAGCCCACTGGATAGTGGCAAAATCATCTTTTTCGAAAGACCACTTGAGGGTGGCAAAACCTGCATTTTAGCCTACTTGCGAGTAGCAAACCATTTTCAAAACAAACATGAAATGTTTTGTTCCAATTTAGGCGATTTGGTCTATACTTGTTTGCTGCGCGCATAACATAGTAATTCTGGGCTAATAATCGGAATAAGAGCATATAATGTTTTCAAAACAAGATATCACGGTTAGTAGAGGTCAATCTTTGATCGGGCGAGCGGGGGTGCTCATAGCTGACTTTCCCCAATCGTACCCAAGCTCCCGAGCCAAGGCAACTTTGGTGATGACGGACACGTGGCCTTTGGCACCGAGTCAGGGTTTCCTAAATTTCCCAAAATAAAATATTTAGGTGGCGACTCTGTATCTGGCAAAGCAGTCCATGTTTGGCACTTTTTTCAAAAATCTGTTTTCTCAAACGATTTGCCGGATTTGGACTCTTTGGTTCAGATTTAGAACTGATAACAAAAAGGGAGTCCGAACTGTAGCATTCGAGGTCCCTCGTGGACGTGTTACAGTTTCTGGCGACTCTGCTGGGGAGTTTAGAGAACTTGACTCGAACTCGTGATATCTCGTTTTGATTATACTTATGTGTTTCTTTGCATTGCATGTGCATTGGTGCACCTAGGACACCGTGTTGGCCATCTGCTATTCCTGAACAGTTTGCCAGAGGCTCGCTTCGAGAAGCGTGCCATAAGGCTGACCGATTGCGGGCTCTGCCAGTATGGGAACACAAACCCCAGTTTTACCGGGGCACCCCTTTTTGACTATTCAACCTAGTGCATATTCGGAATCCATAGTGACCATTCCAGACTAGGACAGGTTGCTTACCCGATATAGGTTGTTTGAAACCGCTGTGTGCGTAGTGAAACCCTAGCTCCTGACAAAATAGGACAGGGAAACCCTACCCCAACATAGGGGTGTTTTAGCTCTCACTTATCTGTTATGTGCTTTAGAGTGTATCTCTACAGGGAACGCACATATCAGTTTGCAAGTCTGGGTATCCGGCCTGAGGGCACCAGTATCAGTATTTGTGAGAATCAGTTATACCTATGGGTATCCGACTCAGTATTTTGGGGAACAGTGATTTGGGGGAATAGTGATCAGTCGTCGGAAATGGTTGTTCAGTTGTACCTCTGTCCGTTCTAATACAGTTGGACTGAAATGCTGCTCGTTTTTTTTTCAGTTTGGGGATTCAGTACAGAATAGCCGGTATTCTCCTTAGCTGAGGCAAGGTAGGCATCTAATCCATCAGTCGCCGTTCAGTTCAGTGGACTCATGACGACCCTAGGTTCAGAGAAACAAGTGGTTATGGCAGCCGCATTGGACCAAGGAACCGCCCTGCAGAATGAGACCAATGTCAACATGCCACACCCTCCCAGGTCGCCTGTCGCGCACGCCACTTTGGGCACCCCAGTTGTATCAGGCTCGCGAGCCCACTACATTCGAGCTTGATGGGAATGATAGGTGACCTCCAGAGGTCTGTGGCGAATCTTGCCTACAGAATGACAGTTCCATCACCAACAGCATCATATGCCAGGAATCTTGTGCCACAGGAACCCTTGCTACTGGGGTGGATTGTGATTGAGCTTAGCCAACCGGAGATGGCCTCCAACCATAACAATGACGTATCAACATCAACCCAAACCCTTGATCAGACTGAGGCCAGAGGGAAAGACAAAGTGAAGGCAGATACCGATCCAAGTAAACAACTGCTGTGGGCAGTCGAAGCTTTGAAAGCCGGGGGGATGAGCAAGCAACAGGTATCCTCAGTCATGACCAAGGCTGTGAATGATGTTTTCCTCACTCCAACTGAAGGCAGCACAAGCTAATCAGAAAACCGGGATAGGCCCCGTCATGCCCAGAACAATTCCTTCCGTTCCCAACTCCACACCCGGAAAAGATCAGAGAGTCAAGGCAGTGCCTGCCAACCCTTTCGCTAGTGCGTCTAGCAAGAACACTCAGACTGCGAAGTACCTGCCTCGAGGGCGCAGGGTCTTTCATGCTCTTTACATGCCGCTGTCCAAGGCACTCCAGATTCTGGCCGAAAGGGGGCATCTTAAACCTCTCGAGCCTAGGGCCCCTCCCTAGTCCTCTTCCAGCAGGCCATGACGCTACTCAGTACTGTGCGTACCATCAGCAAACCGGCCACCCTACCGATAACTGCTTCCGCCTCCGTCATGAGGTGCAAGATTTGATCGACAACGAGGTTATCCTCCCATCCACTTCAGCAAAGTCCGTTACCACCCAGCTATTGGATTTTGAGGAGACTGGGAGTACGTAATCAAGGAGTGAACCGCCTTCGGGTGACCCCCGGTGTGTTTTTGGATGTAGCGTCTGGCACGCATTTTTGAGCATCTGTGAATGCTAGTTTTGTAAGTTCTGGCTTGGGTGTCGAGTCAGTCTTTTGTTTTGTTTTGAGTCTGTCTCATCATCTTGAGTCAGTTCTTTTTGCTTAAGGGTCTGTCTCGTTGTATCGAGTCAATCCCATTGTATAGAATGTTGGGTGATTCCGGAGTTGTTGCCTCGAACACCGTTTTTGTAATTATCCTTTTGCTTTCCTTTTGAGTTTGCCTCTGTCGTGGAGTCAGTTGCAACCGGGAAATCTGAATGAAACAGCTGCGGCTATCATAGTTCCATGCTTATTGCTTGTTTTGAGCTAGTTGTGCCAGAGGATTTGAATGGGGCGACATTTGATGGGGCGACAGTACAATCCACCTGCTCTCCTGTACTCTGAAAAACATTGCATTGACCTAATGTTTTTCAAAACTTTTTTGAACACTGCGGTAAAAATGAAGAGGAAGGAATTCCTTGGGTTTTGCATAAAATTTGATTCAAGCTGAGAGAAAGAGAGGCGTGCTAAGCCCTTAATGATTGAGATCATGCTTGTTAGTGTGAGTACTGGGAAGGATCCTGGCTTGATCCAGATTGGTTCTACACTATCTTCAGCGCGAGCGATTTGTCGCTTTCTTAAAAACTTTTCAAAAACAAAATATTTTGCGCAGTCCTGCGAAATACTTGTGTGGGAATCGCTCTTGAGATTGTGCAGCCCAGGATCGTTCTCAGCCTCAAGATTCAATCCGCTTGTTTTCGAACCTTGAACACATTCAGAACGTTCAATGGTCAACTGTCAAAGGAGGCCTGTGTGGCCATATTCAAAGCGGCCCTCGAGCAAGAGGCATCAAAATCAGATCAAGAAGATCAGATGCCATCAAAAGAAGCTTGCAAAGCTAGATCAGAAGGCACCCCTGGAACTAGGGGCAAGGAATTTCAAATGTGCTCGAAGAGCCGAAGGTGGATCATTCCACAAATCAAAGAAAGTCGGCAAGAATGCCAAGTCCGAGAAGGGAAGAAAGAAGAAAGTATTGCTGAAGAACAACAGAGTTCCTATCCACAACACTAGGGGCAATTCAGCCCCCATTGATGGACTTCTACATCGTCAGCAAACAGCAGCCATTCTCTTGGATTCAAATGACTTCAGGATTTCAAAACCATTTGACATGGACAAAGCTACACTTTTACCCTTGAGAGGCTCGCTGGGCCGAAAACCCAAAAGGGCGACCCAGGCAAAAGTTAGAGCAAGAAAAAGAAAATGTAAAGAACAAAAAAAGAAATGAAGAAAAATAAAAAAAAATTGAAAAGAAAAGAAATGAAAAAAAATGAAAAGAAAAGAAAAAACAAAGCTCGCAAGGTTGAAAACCCAGAAAAGGCGGCCTTGGTACAAGTTAGAGCGCAAAAGGAGAGGGTTAATACACGAGTGTACCTTAACTCGGAACTACGTAAGGCTTGATTCTCATGTTTGGGATATGTAGGCAACTTCATCCTGCAAGTCCAGCCCCCAACGCTTTCATAGCGTCTTAGTCCCATGTAATGGTTTTGATCACCTGTGCCCCCTCCGAATCCGATATTTCGGTTTGCGACGACTGGAACCACGTAATCAACTTCCTCCTGAAGTCCAGTCACCAATGCTTTCACAGTGATTGTGTCCATATATGGGTTTTGACCGTCTTCCTCTTCTCCATGTCTGAGAATTCGTTCGCAATCATTATCGATGAGGACTGGTTTTTCAGCATGCTGCGACATCGTCCCAAACAAGGGGCAACTTTCCGTTGCCGTGCGTCGCCGTGAGTTTCCATCCAAACCAGGGGAAACTTTCCGTCGCCATGCGCCCCTTTAAGCAAGGGGTAATTTTCCATTGCCTCCGATCCGAGGTTGCGCATCTCGAGGGTAGGTTCCGTGCTCGTCGAGCATTGACCGTTTGCAAAAATAGTTTTTGAAAATTTTTACTGAAGTTGACTATTTTCTCGAAAACTATTTCATTTTCCAAAACTGGACCATTTCTTGGACCTAAAAAAGGAAAATTTTCAGTGCTCATAACCTAATTTGCATGATTTCAAATCAAAAATTGAACAAGTATGTTAATCTGACTCTCATTTTGGCCAAAACTGTTTTAGGAAGAAAACAAAAGAATGGTCAAAATGATGAGCTAGGGGCACAGTTGAGTCAGGTGTTCTGTCTTTCCCTCGCCGTCAACATACTTGCCAGAAAGGCACCCTATTCGCCGAAAGAAGCTTTCCCTATCCGGAACCTCGACTAAACGTCGCCGGAAGATATAGCCGTGAGCTAATAGCCTTGGACGTGAACCTACGACTTCCTATTCATCCATCAATCACCCCGGGGAGGGACGAAAAGTGAGAGAATAAAGAATAGAGATGTGTAAGTTGAGAGAAAAGTAAGAAAAGGGTTTTGAGAGAAAAACCGAGCCTGAGGGCCGAGTGATGTGAGAATCACAAATCAGAAAGGGTGGGAAGTATACCCAGAAGAACTGGCTCCTCGAGATCTCAGCACGTCCGTGAGTCGTGTCTCATCTTTGGTTTAGTCCAACTTTCATTTCGAGTCCTTTCCGAGCATGTCTCGTTGTGTTTAGGTCGTGTGCCTTTTGTTTTCTTTGTTTGAGTCTTTCTTGTGGTGTTCGGTTGCAGGCTCGATACCCTGGTTGAAAACCCTCTTTATTTCAAAAAATCATTTATGCTCAGAGTGCTGTGCCATTCTCTACATTTAGGCGAAGCAGAAGAAGGAAGGGAAAATTTGGAGCATCTGGGTGTGTTTCAACTTCAGCCGGTTTCAACCTTTGTAGTCCGTCTTGTTAGATTGGGCTATTTGTCCAAGGTCTACCGTGTGCAGAATGAACCAAGTGCTGTGTTATGGGTTGTATGCAAACTAATCCTCAACAGAGTATGGTCCGTGTGTTCAGGTTGAGCGGTGGTTTGTATGGGTTGTTTTGTGGTTAACCAGTTCAACTATCTGCTTATTACAATGCAAGTGCTCAATTTTCAGACAACAGATCAATTTCATTTACATTGAGATGTATCATGATGTGATGCGATGCAATACATGAGATATACAAATGTAACACTTTTTTTTTAGATAAAAAGTTTGTTTCATTTCCTCATCCTTTTCAAGTACAAAGTTTTGGAAACAAAAATCTGCCCGCGGCAGTACAAGGTAATCTAACTACCAGCAAAAAAAGAAAAATACAAAAAGGGAAGAAAAACAGTAAAAGTCTGGATTGATATCAAAAGGTCTCAGGCTTGGGAGCTTGTCCTAGTCCTCTTCCTGGACGAAGGTCCAGGAGCATCATCAGGAGCATCATCATCTGAGCCTGAGTCCGAACCGTCTCCGGTCTCCTCCTCCGATGACTCTGCTTCCGCCTTTGACTTCGCCTCCGCCTCCCGACTTGTCGTCATCTGGAACTGGAGCCCGTGAGCTACTCCCAGCATGAGTGCGCCCCGCCTTGGTGCGGGGAAATACTCTGCCCTCCTCATCTCTCCCTCGAGTCGGAACGGAAGGTCCAGCTGGAGCACCTCCTACGGTGGGAATCTGGAATGGAGGCTGAAAAACATAAATTGCAGACGCATCAACATGCTACACAAAATAGTGAATCAGTACAGAATACAGCGTATGAGTACAGTGTGTGAATGCCGTGAGCAGTGAATCAGTACAGAATGAAGTGTATGAGTACAGTGTGTGAATGCCGTGAATAGTGAATCAGTACAGAATACAGCGTATGAGTACAGTGTGTGAATGCCATGAGCAGTGAATCAGTACAGAATGAAGTGTATGAGTACAGTGTGCGAACGCCGTGAGCAGTGAATCAGTGCAAAATGCAGTGTATGAGTACGGTGTATCAGATGCCGGTAAGGGCCGTATATCAAGTGTTGTATTATGCATCAGATTATGCGAAGCAGTTTATGTATGGTTTGAGACTGTGGTTAGAAGAACATACCGGAATACTGTAGAGGGTCAGGAGATCGAAAGTCCGCTGTAGCATCCCCATCAGGGAGGCACTCAACTCCAATGATTGCCGGGTGTACTCGGAGGAAGCCTGCAGAAATATCAGATGCATCAGTATTCTGCGGAATACCAAATAAACCGAAATGAAATTACAATGCAAGACACAAAATGCAGTAGTACATACCGGAGGCAAGTCGTGGAATCCAACCAGCTTATGATCAGCTGGAGGAGGAGCGATGGGGATCTGATAAGTCGCCCCGCCCTGCCCTCTGCACGTCATTGTCATGGGTAGTGCTGGCCAACTAACCCCCATCTCCGAGCTCCGCTCCCGCCGCGGACCCGAGCCCTCCTCGATGTCCCTACCCCTGCGCCTGCTCTGGCTGTCGGCACCGCAGGACTCTCTCTCTCTCTCAGCTCGGCGGCCGCCGCTCAGAGGCCGCCGCTCAGAGGCCGCATAAGGAAGGTTCGGATGAACTCTGTGTAGTCGCCAATGCTCCTGTGGCGTATCGCATCCCAACTGACTGTGTACTCGGTCATTTGCTCGAGAGTGTACATCTCGGTCTCCCTCATGTCCTCAGGGGGAGGGGCTGGGACTATCTGCTTTGGTAGACCCAGGGTCTGGCACAAGAAGTGCTCGCCTAGGTACCAGGCCCGACAGACTGGTCCCTCCAAGAGGATCCTGAACCGGGCAGTCTCTACAGCGCCCGCGAATCGCTCCCAAATCTCAGCCGGTAGTGGAGCCCAAGGCCGCCAGGTGATCTGAAAATGAAATGCAGTTTGTTATCTACTATCATTGACAATACAGTGAAAAGCGAAGCTTAAACAAACTCTAAAGACTGAACGTACCTCCGCGGCAGTGATGGTGTCAAAGTAGCGAAGGAAGAAGGTGAACGTCTCCCGCGGCCTCCGTACACACCTCATGTTGAAGCATCGCGAGAACAGGACGACGAGAGGGGTCTCTACATCAGGAACTGGGGCCAGCCTAGGAAAGTAGGCGTAGACCCACAACTGCAGAGCAAATACCAACACGCCTATCAGACAAAGCATAATGCAGAATAAAGCAGAAATAACAGAACAGTGAGTTGTGCAGTGTACAGTGTGAGCAGTGTACAGTCAGTGTAAAGCAGAGTATCTGTGTGCCGTGTGTACAGTATACAGCCAGTGTAAAGCAGACTGCAGTGTGTGCAGTGTACAGAGTACAGAAAGTAGAAAAGCAGAAATGTAAAGCAGAAAAAGGAAACGTACCTCCCAAGTGCGCCAATAGCCCCCGAGCAACTGTCCCCTGCCACGAGAAGCCGAGCTCATATATCCATAAAGAGTAGCCAGAGCGGCGCCACCCCAGTCATAGTCCAAGATCCGGGTGACGTCTATAAGAGCGCTGAGCAAGCAGAGGGGCACGGTATTTGCCCGGTCAGCGAAAATAGTCGTCCCCAACAAGAACATGAGAAAGCCGCGGGCATACTGCTCCACCGCCTCCTGGGTCATCAGGGCCTCCTCGGTCAAAGCTGGCTGGACCCTGAACTGCACCTTGAACCAGGAATAACAAACGAAGCTTGGATGGGCGAGAGGCAGCACCTCGCCAAGCAGATAGATCTGAGCGGCCGTCTACTCATCCATGTCAGTATCGAAGGGGATCGGATCACCCCCTACCCCGATGCCTGTGAGCATCGAGAAGTCGACGGGAGTCATCGTCATCTCCCCGGCAGCAGAAAGGTGGAACGAGTCGGTGGTGTCCCACCATCTCTCCACCAAAGCAGCAAGGAGAGGTCTGCATGAGGTAAGACGGGGGAGTCCCCTGCAGAATGTGCCGAAGCCGGCCTGGTCCACAATGTGACGAACGGCATCCGGTAGCTCCAAATACCAATCTTTGGCAACAACATTCCCATACCCGCGGACGGTATGGGAATCTCCCTGTTCAAAAGCAAACGGTGGCAAAGCAATATAAAATATACAGTTTTGAAGTGCATTCAGAATTGGTGATGGATATAGCGCGTGTGCACGTCTTTTTGAATTCCAACAAATACCGAGTGTCGGTATGCTCACAGTGAACTACAACATGTGATGTGTCAGTATGTTTGGGTGGTTCAATACAGATATAGCATGTGTGAACATTTTTCAGATTCAAACAGATATCAGGTACCGGTGTGCTCGTAGTGAACTACAGTGACTGGTGTGTCCGTGTGTTTGAGTGGTTCAAGGCAAGTGCAGTGTGTGTGCGCGTGTTCAGTTTCAAACAGATATTAGTTGCAAGTATGATTACAGTCAACTACAGTATGCAGTGCATCAGTGTATTTGGGCTAAGCAGTCAAAGAATATAATTAACTATGGCAGTTAAATGGTCTACATCGCGGAAAGCAACAAAGAGGGAAGACTGTACCTCAGAAGCGCCGAAGGATACGTGAGATGCCGGCTCGCGCAAAAGCAGGTCCTGTGGCACGCTCCGGTCAAAGCTCCTGAACTGGCAGAGACCGTCAGAAGGTAGTACGTGAATCGCCGGCCGGTAGGTCACCGGGTCGAACGGGCGGACACTCAAGGGGAGGAGCTCGGCCCCGGGATCCATCTCGTGATCCGGGGGAGTCCCGCCCTATGGAATATCGTCGGCCATGTCAAATGTGACGAGGAAAATGGTCGGAAAAGGAAAACAAAGCTAGAATGCGAAGGGTCAACGAAAAGTCAACCCCCGGGAGGGTGGAAAATGGCTGGAAAAGCCGGAATGAGGAAAATGTGGGAAGATCAAGGAAAACTTGGGGGAAACAAACCCCAAAAGGCGGAAATCAAAAAAAATAACACTGAAACGAAGTTTCGATCGGGTGAAAATGTTCGAAACGCGATAAACTTCGCGAATCGAACGATGGAACGGGCGTAAAATGCGAGAAAACGGAGAAAAGAAGAGGGGAAAATCTTCTAGAGAGAGAGAGGAAGAGTTTTTGACTAGAGGAAATAAAGGAAATAGGGTTTGAAACCCTATTTTAAAAGACCCAAGGCGAAAAATCGAATCTGCCCCGAACCAGGCATTTTTGGCCGGTCGGCTACTTTTTTGGCCGGCTGGCCAAAGTTTTGGCCGGTTATGTTTTTCTGTGGCCGGTGGATGGCCGGTGGCTTCCTCTTCCGGCCGGTGAGTCTCCTACAGCCTTGTTTTGGTTAGATCTGTGGTTTGGGGCCTTCATTGCTCAAGATAGTGCAAGAACAGTGCATTTTCGAAGCCCAACCGGCCCCCGTTTTGACCGCGGACCGTGTCTTCTGTGCGTGGCACTCGAATTCGCCCAAGACGTATCATTTTGTATCCTTTTGTCTTTTACAAGATTCAAGAGATGCCCCGTGTGCGTTGCATGCATTCATCGCACTGTTTGGTGCATTACATCGCGCTTTTTGGCGCATCTTATTGCATTTGGCATGCATTCCATCGCACTATCGTATGCACCACATTGTCTCGTGTATCGCATTTCAACTCATCCCTTCTTCGCATTGTTTTGCACTCACACCGGTCTGGTGAGACCTTAAACATGCTCAGTTGGTGTTTGCATGTCGGCATGCACTGTACCACACGTCGTCCCTTGCATCGTCGTGCATACACACACACACATTGTAACACACACAGTTTGCATTTCCCCAGCACCGGTCTAGGAGACCTTAAATCCTCGGAAGGTGCAAGACCTTTGGTGCATTGGCATGTACAATTCACTTGCATTGTCATGCATCTCAAAAGCAGCGCGATGTCGCGCATTGCAAAACCATGCATTTTCATGCATTTCGAGCAACTTGCGTCGTCACGCAAAACATGCAGCATTTTCAAAAACAACATGCATCACGTGCATTGCAAAAAAAAAAAAACACACCGCATATGTCATGCATCATCGTAAATAGTACATATGTCATGCATCATTGTAAATACTGCATATGTCATTCATTGCATTGTAAATACCGCATATGTCATGCATCATTGTATATAGTGCATATGTCATGCATTTCATTGTAAATATCCACTTCATTGCATATTATATATATCGCATTGTAGTTTGCATGCATTTGCTGCATCGCCTTCGCCTACGGCTCGCGCCTTTCCATGTTGAGCTTGGACTGGTATGTGTCCGTGCTCTTTACATCGAAGCATAGTCCTGTGTGACTGTTCTATGTTAGACGTGGCTTGTATGTGTACATGCCTTTCCTAGGCAAAACGAGGTTTGGCAGCGAGCCTTATCCGCTGTAAATACTACATCTGCATCCATTGCATTTTCTCCAGTAGATCGTATCATGCATAGCATTTCACTATAAATATTGTATTTACATTCCATTGCATATTGTAAATAGCGCATTGTAGCTTGCATGCATTCATTGCATCACTTTCATCTATGGCTCGCACCTTTCCATGTTAAGCTTGGTCTGGTATGTGCCCATACTTTTCATGTCGAAACATAGTTCAGTAGACTGTTCTATGTTAGACACGACTTGTATGTGTTCATGCCTTTCCTAGGCAAGATTTGGTTTGGCCCGCGTGCCATATCCATCGTATCCATTCCATTGCATGCATTCATTGCATCACCTCCTTCGCCTATGGCTTGCACCTTTCCTTGTTGAGCTTGGTCTGGTATGTGCTCATACTTTTCATGTCGAAGCACAGTTCTGCATGTGTACGCGCCTATTCCACGCTGGTATGTTGGTTTGAGGGTTGCGGCACCTTTTCTGTGTTAGACGCAGCTTGTACGTGTACATGCCCTTCCTAGGCAAGATTTGGTTTGGCCCGCGTGCCGTATCCATTGTATATATATTACATTGTAGTGTAATTTTTGCATCTAGCATTAGGATCATTCTTCTTTCTCCAGCGGGTCGTTTCCCCACTCATGTCATTCCACCCAATACTTGTTCTTGTGTCTGTCTACATTACTCATACTTCTGCATGTGTTCGCGCATTGAGGGTTGCGGCACCTTTTCTATGGTAGACAGACTTGTTACTTCCATCAATCTATTTGACATTTGTGTGGTTTTCAACCGCTCATGATTGGATCATGATTCAACTGCTTTGCATATCATTTGCATTGTTTATACATAGTTTTGTATATATTGCATATCATTTTGCATGTTATGCATGTTGCTAACAATGTTGTACTTGTTAAGTTTACTTTCTTTTCAGGCACGATATTGTATGTACGGTTCATTTGAGGCTGGTGCAACCAGACGAACCGGACAGGTATTGTATCCTCCGAGTGAGACGTATCGAGAATCACATGATTCTCTTACATCCTTTCTGCATTGTAGTGTAGTTTGGTGTATGCTAGCTTAAAACTGTCGCATGTCTGCTTCGTTACAGCTTTCATTGCATGATCATAAGTTATGTTTGGCTCTGTGCATTGCCTTGCATTTTGCCCCTGCCTTCAGGCACATATCTTGTTTGTCTTGCATGTTTGTCTAAGTCTTCGGCCTTGTCAAAAATGGGTTGTCTCTGGGCTTTGACATTCACTCCCGTCATTGTTATGACTTTCGAGTTCTGTCAAAGAGGGGCAACTGTAGACACCCCATTTTTGACCGTCCTCAAGACTTGGACGTCACCTTTGGAACACTCGGTAATCATCCATGTTTGTGTTCGTCTTGAGTTCCCGGAGGCCTCGGATACGCGCCTTGCCTCAGGATCTCTCGACTCGACTGTTTTGTGTTTGGTTTTGCACCAAACACTTGTGTTTTGCCTTTGAGGGGCAGGGAATGCCTTTTGAGGCATCCCCACACACCACTGGCCAGAGCTTGAGGCCACCGGCTGTGTTTTGTGTCCATCGGCCATATATTTGGCCGACCGGCACTCTAGATGGCCAACCGGTCATCTATTTTGGCCAAATTGCACTTTTTGCCGGCCAGCTACAGTGTATCTGCTTTTGCAGATATTTTGGTGGAGTTGGCACACACTTGGCTCTCCTCCATACACGTGTATGGAGGGATCACTCTCTTTAGAAGCTTGTCTTGTAAGCTTACAAGACTAAAAGCTCTATAAAGAGGAGCCTTCTCTCCCTTTTTAAGGGGTTAGACATTTTTAGACAACTTTTTAGGGTTTGAGTTCTAGGGTTAGGGTTTGGTTCATATCCTATCTCTATCTCTCTCTCTCTTGTGTGTTTTGTCTTATTTTTCCTCACAAACACCCACCATTACACCATCTCTTGGAGCTGAGGCCCTTGAGGTTTGTTTTTAGAGTTTTGGAGCTGGTTTCAACCTAAAGAAGCTGCTGGAGCTCCATTGTTGAAGAGGGTCTACAAGGGTAACCACTTTTCCCTTTTATTCTCCATTTTTGCATTGTATTTCTACCTACCTTACACCTGTTTTTGAGCTTAGTATATAACATATAAAATTTGTGTTTTTACTTGCTTTAGATAGTTGTTTCAGGTTGTTTCAAGCTTTGAGGTGGTTTGACCCCTCTTAAGCCTTGTTAGGCTTCATTTTGTGCCATTTTTGGTGAGCTCCGGGACCACCTTGGTTGGGCCTCCTCACCACTGAAATCTTGAGGGATTTCAGTGGTGAGGATGGTGCCTTGAGGTCCCAAGAAGGAGAGGGCCACCCCCTCTCCTTGTTGTCCTTGAAAAGGACCAATTTTAGCCTCTCAAGGGAGCATCTAGCTTAGGTTCATGTTGACCATGCCTTAGTTGATTTTCATGCTTATTATGACATAATATAGCATTGTTGTATGTTGGTTTTGGTACACCATGCTTGCTTAGCATACATGCCTTGTAATGCCATTTTGTTCCCTTAACATGCATCTAGGTTTTAACCTTCGTTCAAGCATGTTTTAGGCCGAGCTTTGTGAAGCTTTTGTGCTTGTTTTGCCATGCTTAAAGTCTGTCCTTGGCTGTTTTGGTCGACCAAAGCTTGCATTGCATAGCCGTTTTGCATTTTGGCTTGTTAGCCTTATGTTTTGGACCATTGTTGCATGTTTAGCCTATCTTCTTTGCTTGGTTTGGCACCACGTTCTTGCATGATTTTCAGAGCTTAACGCATGCCATTTGTCCATGTTTGCATCCTCTTGAGTGTGCTTGAGAATTGTTTTTAAATGCTTGAAGTGTTGGACACCATTTGCATGGATGTTTGTGTGTCTTTTAGTCCTTCATTTTTGGACATTTTGGCCATTGTTTTGGGCCTAGTTAGGGCTTCCTAAATCATGTTTAAGTCCATCTCTTTGTTTGTTGCATACACCCCTTGTATGTTGTGGCATATTAGTGAGTTGTTGCATGATTGAAACTTCCATGATTGAATGAAGTCACATGCTTGTTTGCATGCTTAAACACCCACATTGTGTCTTGCATACTTGTTGGTTGCATTGTCTCATGCCTTGCATGTCTTGTATGCTTGCTTGCATTATCCATGTTGCATACTAGTCAACATGCTTAGGATTGCATTGCATTGACACGCATGCTACACCTCTTGAGTTGAGCATGATAGAGGTTGAGCCCCTTTGCTTGTTTATTTGCATTGCATTACATTTGAAATTGAAGTTGCATGCTTGATTCTTTGGGCCATCATGCATGGAAATGCGCGATTGGTGGTCCGAGAACCAAGGTTCATGCCCCTTTGAGTCATAAACATGATACGGGGTGTGATTGGTGCCTACATTGCTTGAAATGCATTGCCATGCCAAGTATTGCCCTCTGCTGCTGTCAAACCAGTTTCTGCAGGAAGTTTTGGCCGACCGGCCACATACAGTGCCGACCGGCCATCCATTTGTGGCCGATAGCTTCATCAACAGCCGATGAGCATTTCCTATGGCCGGTGATCATTTCCCTCAGCCGGTGGTGTTCCCCAGCATTCAGAGAAGGAACCCTGAGACTTTGGCAGTCATCAGAGGAGCAGAGCAGGGAAAACAGAGGCATCTTGAGCATGTCAGTGGATTTCCGGGCGGAACCGAGCGCGCACTGCATTGGGCCCCCATTCCGAGACTGTTTCTTGCTTAAATTAGATTAATTAATTTGCTTAATTAATTTAATGGCCTGTAATAATTAATTAGCTCATAGTTAATTAATTTGTATTATTCTTTCGGTCCCTCCGAGTGAGGGCAATTGTGTAATAAGTGTGCGTGAGTGTGTGTACGTCTTCCAACCCCACGTCTTTCTTCCCTTTTATTTACTAGCTTTCGATGGTTAGTTTAGGGCATATTTAAATTAGCATACCTTATGCTATGCATGCGTGCATCATTCATCTGTCTTATATGCACTGGGCTCGGCGCATCATACTAACTGCATTGTATTTCGATTCCAAATTGAATACATCTTATTTGTAGTATTTCACATGTCATGTTTAGGATAGCCGAGCCTATCTTAGTTGCATTTTGCATGTGTTGCATTAGCCATTTTTGAACTAGGATCATGCATATGATTACTAACTAGTTTCTATTTTGGCTTGGAGTACTAGGTGAGCTTTTATGCTTTAGCATACCGCATGCGTGTGAGTGTTGCCATGATTGCATGATTACCATGAGGCTAGCTGCTTATGTGATATAACTGCTTGAATGCCTGTGGATGGAGGTCGAATTGCTTAAATTGGGATAATGCATTAAAACTGTGAGTTTTAAGCCCACTGGATAGTGGCAAAACCATCTTTTTCGAAAGACCACTTGAGGGTGGCAAAACCTGCATTTTAGCCTACTTGCGAGTAGCAAACCATTTTCAAAACAAACATGAAATGTTTTGTTCCAATTTAGGCGATTTGGTCTATACTTTTTTGCTGCGCACATAACATAGTAATTCTGGGCTAATAACCGGAATAAGAGCATATATTGTTTTCAAAACAAGATATCACGGTTGGTAGAGGCCGATCTTTGATTGGGCGAGTGGGGGTGCTCATAGCTGACCTTCCCCAATCGTACCCAAGTTCCCGAGCCAAGGCAACTTTGGTGATGACGGACACGTGGCCTTTGGCACCGAGTCAGGGTTTCCTAAATTTCCCAAAATAAAATATTTAGGTGGCGACTCTGTATCTGGCAAAGCAGTCCATGTTTGGCACTTCTTTCAAAAATCTGTTTTCTCAAACGATTTGTCGGATTTGGACTCTTTGGTTCAGATTTAGAACCGACAACAAAAAGGGAGTCCGAACTGTAGCATTCGAGGTCCCTCGTGGACGTGTTACAACTACAACACAGACAGCCCGGTATGGGAAATTGAGTTCTTCCTACAATGAAATGTGTTTCTATGCCTCACAATCAACGGAAGGTTTCAAAGAGGCTAGGGATGCATGTCTTCCGATGACGAGCCAGATGAAGGAGTTATATGAGAGGAATTTGAACGGTGGGAATGGAGACAAAGGGAAACATTCATTCCCTCGACAATTTGGAGTAGAAGATCCTGATGTTGTGAAGACAAAAGGGAACCCGGGACGGGCCTCGTCCAACTGTCGAAGACCAAGAAAATGTGGGAATTGCAAATGCATTGGGCACACAAAGCGAATGTGTCCTAAGGTTCGGTTTAGCCGAACAGTGGGTACTAACTCAAATGCAGATACACCCCACATAACTGACCGTGAGTACAATGCGGAGTCATTGCCCGTTCGCTGCAAAACTGGGTTGGTGGATCCAAGTACACCGCACATTAAGCAACGACGACTATTTTTCGATGTTTCTCCTGATTCCAAGCAGCCTGTGGGCCAATACGGTAGTGTTGAAGCAGCAGTGTGGAAAAATGATTCTACCACAATTGATGAGGTGAATCAGGTAATTGTATAATTTGTATGATTTACTTATTCCCTTAATTTATTAGGTAGACAGTACTAGCTATTGAAAACACATGGAAATAATGTATGTAGTTTTCATTTTGCACAGATTGCTGTATGTAACATGTAAATAATTGGTTATGTACAATGCCAGGAAATGGCACAACGTTACTTATGTACAAGGCCACGAGTTGTAAATTTCCCATATTGTTTAGAGTGATGTTGTCATTTGTGTTTGCAGTGACTTGTCATTTTGAAAACTAATTGAAGGTGAGATATATGTGGGTTGTCTGTGTTTTTTTTTGGGTGGGAAATTGGCTTATGTCTGTATTCCAAGATTCGTATTGTGGGTTGCTTGTTTCTATTCCATATTTGGTTGGATCTAACTGAAGGGTTTTTTGCAGTGTGGTTTATCAACTAACGATGTGTTTGGCTTCGTATTGATTTGTTATGACTTGTTTCGGTAAATTAGTATTATATTTCGAGTAAAATACGAATTTTGTCCATGTGGGTTTGCAAAATTACATACTAGCACATGCATTTTGTATATAATCCAAGTGGCAGTTAATTTTGGGTATTACTTAGAGAAAGTAACCCAACGAACTCGTTACTTTATCTCCATGCCGATTGCTATATGAATTACAAGTTACAAACAGGAGTTGTGAAATTATTTAATGTTTACTATGAAAGTATGGGTTTATTGTTAGTAAAAATATGGTGGGCCTATATCAACAGCAACGAAGCAGTAATTTCAAGTTGACAAGTTCAAGAAGAAAATCAAGCATTTGTGGTATTGGTTCGAATGCCTGAAAAGGATGAAGACTTCTTTCGATGAACTGATGGTAATAAAGTAGAAAGTAGAAAGTAGAAAGTAGAAAGTAGAAAGTAAGTTGTTGTGTTGTTGTGTTGTTTGTAACAAAGTAGAAAGTAAAAGGGAAAAAAGTACTCAGAAGTTACAATGTAGAAAGTAAGTTGTGTTGTTGTTCATGTCCTCTCTCTCTGCAAACATTCTGTCCTTTATAGCTATTATTTCCCACAGACCCATGATCTGCCAATTCTACAACTGCTTCTGTGCAACTTCTGTAACTGCACGGTCATTTCCGTGTCTTGAAACCACATAAAAGCTTCACTTGTACCTGCCGAAGTGCATATAATTGAAGTTGCCACCTGTGCCCAAGTCCTTTTAGCCTTTCCTCGACAGATACAGACTCCCAATTCGTTCATGTTTCCTCAATGAGGCTGGCCACTAAATCCATGAGCACTGCCAGTAACTGTTCCAGCGTGTAAGTCAGGTGGCATGCAAGATTCAATGTTAGTTGAATTGAGCAGCTGTTGGGAGGATGTGGGAAAAATAGGTGCAAAGATGAATTTTTAATCTAATATCCAATCATAATTGAGTTGAAAATATGAGTGAACTTTTTTTTAAAAAAAGGTAGTTCCCATTTTTTTGATTATAAACCCGAGATGTATATTTTGTTTTTGATATAAATAAGTTGTGTATTTTCGTTACGTAAAATGTAGGACAACAATTGTGTTAAGTCATTACAATACAAAAAATGGTTATTTCAAACATATTTTCAAGTTTACCAACATTGAATATATTTTGATTAAATTACAGGCAAAATTCAATATTTGGCAGAGTTTGATGTAGTCAGGGGCAGTAACAGGGAGTGGCCAAGTGTTGTGGTTCAGTGGCCCAGTTTACAAGGATTGTGGTTGTGTTTAGTGGACAATAGTCTGTCGATATTTGTCTCATAATGATGAGGGACATGCCCCATAATGGTGAAAAGGAAGGTCGACAGGGAAGAGTCAATATTTGGCAGAGTGGACTTGAAGATTCGAAGTCAGGGGGCAGTTACAGTGGCAGTTATGGTGTAGACATGTGGGATCATGCAATGATGGGCCACAAAAACAATATACGGATATCGAAACCAAGGATCTCCCTTCTAGGCATTCCAAGTATACTAAACCTCCACTTCTATCTGTCGATCTCCCTTTTCTAGTGTTTATTTCATGGCCACCAACTGTTTGGAACTTCTGTCGACAGAGCAAGGCTCCTGCTTTGTGTCATGCTTCCTCCTGAAATGATAAGGGACATGCCCCACAATGGTGAAAAGGAAGGTCGACGGGGAAGAGTCAATATTTGGCAGAGGGGACTTGAAGATTCGAAGTCAGGGGGCAGTTACAGTGGCAGTTATGGTGTACACGTGTGGGATCATGCAATGATGGGCCACAAAAACAGTATACGGATATCAATACTAAACCTCCACTTCTATCTGTCGAGCTCCCTTTTCTTGTGTTTATTTCATGGCCACCAACTGTTTTAAACTTTTGTCGACAGAGCAAGGCTTCTGCTTTGTCTCATGCTTCCTCCTGAAAAGTGTGCCCACTAACTCCATGACTGGTGGTAAAAACTTCCCCCATCACTTGTAGGTGACCCACATGCAGAGAGCCCACTTTCAAGTGGTGGACATTCCTTCAGACTTGGCCTCATGTCGTCGATTAAGTGGACCATCTGTTGATAGAGACTGGCAAAACTTGGTGCAAACAATGGCCCCCATGTTCAAGTTAAATATTTCGGAAGTGATTGAGACCCCCTCCAATCACCACCTGCACCACCCCCTCCATACACACATGGGGGCTGCTGATTGGAGGAGAAGGAAAAAAAAAATAATTTAAAAAAAAAATGGCCAATCAGAGAGAGAGGGGGTCATGGGGGTCCCCCCTTGTGGGGGTAGCAAATTTCCTAATAAGAGCTTTTAAATATACTGGCCCCATCATAAGCTATAAAAGACCCACCCTTTCAACTCCAAACCACTTCATTTCCCTCTGATTTGAACTCCCCAAACTGTACTCCTTCTTCTCAAGCATTGCCGTTCAAAACCAGAGCACCACAAAACCCTAAGCCATGGCGCCGAAAAAATCTCAACCATCTCCATCTGAGGAGAACAATGAAGACCTACTCCGCTTCCCAGACCCTATCAGAGCACGTATCGCTCCTCTAAAATTTGGTGCAACCCTATTGCCCAGCACAAGCTCTGTCGCTAAGGCTACTCTAGGCCCTACCTTCGTGTCTTACTTCCCAGACGAGCTAGCTCCATACTATCCCCTTGGTAATGGTGAGAACCTTCTTCTCAACCAACCTGGACTCAAGTGGACTAACTGGAATGTCAGCAAAAACCCAGTCAGAGGGTGGAGGTCACCAGACTCTAATTGGCGAAGCTGGGCCAGGAGAATTGAAGGTCACGACGCTGAAGTATGGAAGCACCAGGGCATTGGTGAAGCAATTAGACTGTCGACTAAAATTTATGACATGGACAAAGGGCTGATTGCTGCTGCTGCATGCTTTTGGTCGCAGTCTAGTAACTCCCTACTCCTCAATTTTGGTATGATTTCCCCTACCATCTTAGATGTAGCTCACTTGACTGGTCTCCCAATCTTGGGCAATCCAATTCATGCTCTCCTTGAGCCTCCAAAAGTGACATTTACTTTAAACACTGACATGTGCTATACAGATTTTGCCAAAAAATGCCAAGGCAAGCCTGGTTCCCCTGTCCATGACCAAGAAAGAACTGCTTTTTACTTACTTTGGCTTTGTGAGTTTCTTTTTTGTGTCCCTGGGTACAAGATCACGAAAGAATACCTCCTCCTTGCCTTGTGTATGCAAGATGGCCAACTTATGGCTTTAGCCCCTTATCTTCTTGCGACCCTTTACAAGGCCCTATTTTCCTTTGTCGACAAGAAGATTTTTGGCAACTGTGGTGGCCCCTTCTGGCTCTTCCAGGCCTGGTTGTATGCCTATTTCCCTGAGGCACGACCCCCACCACCTAACACCTTGAAACCTGTTTGCTACTCCTATGCTGAGCAATTGCTCACTTATAACAGCCAACCCATCCTCACTTTCAGAGATCATCTTACCATGTTTTACAACCTTCCTTCGAAGAGACCTTCCAACCTGTACATGCCATTTCAAAACTTTGAATTCTCCTCCAATAGACTTCGCTTCCTCTTCACAGACCCTTCTGATTTACACAATGAGCAAGCCCAAGAATAAAATGAGAGTTGGAGGCACATTCTCACCTCTAGACATGTCTTGGTTGGCTGTTCCATATCCTCCGCGAAGATATCCAGCTGCGGTTTTGAGACATACTGTCCCAATCAATGGTCCAGGCAATTTGGTCTTTCCTAGGCTATCCCTTATCCTTATTTCCACCCAACCATCCATGAGGAGATTGGGTCTAGAATCCACTTGAAAGATCCTGGACAAGCTGAATCCATTCTAACAGAGAACACCAAACTTTTCCAAGATTTTGGCCCCTTCTTCTTCAAACCTGCTTCGGACTGCTCGACTGCTTTTGACCATTGGTGGGGACTTATGTCTGCCATTATTTTCAGCAAGCCACTTGAAAGCTGCCTTAATGATACTTGTATTCATATTCAGGGCCGCATATCCTCGCCTTCCAAGCTTAAGGCTACAAGTATCCTTCATATACTTCATATCCCTGACTGTGTCTTGCAATTTGTTTTGTTTATTTCTCTACAACACTAACTTGTTTAACCTTTGATAGCCAAAATTGGGCCTGCTGCTGAACCATTGGTTAGGGACCAACATAAAGGCAAGGCTCCAATGGATCCAACTAGTCAGACAAACACCCCCTCAGTTCCGAAATTAATGGCAGACTCTTTCGCAGCCTCGCAGACAGAAGCACACAGAGGAACTACCACCCGTACCCCTGCCGAGACAGAGGTCATGGCGAAGAAGAGACAAGAGCCTTCCACTGCTCCTGCTCTAATTACAGACCTAAGTGATTGGGATATCCCTCTCAGCCAAATGGTTGGCCAAACAACATCAAATCCTTCAGGGCAGCTCTACCAAGTATGCCTTCACTTTATATATTTACATCATCTCAATTTCCATTCGCGCCCGACTGATCACTTACTTTTGTGCGGAGAAAAAGAAGGAGATTACTCCTTACTGCTGTTGATGATGAGGATCCTTCCACTTCTCCTCAACGCATTCATCAAATTCCCTGTCCCATCAGCAATGTACCCACAGAACCCACTATACAACCAACTCCACCACCACCTGAAGCATCGCAACAAACTTCCTTACAACCTGCTTCACAGTCTTCGCCACAGCAATCAACACAATCTGCTTCACAACATCCTTCCACTTCTCCTCAACACATTGTCCCTTCTGTCTCTAGCCCTCAACCATCACCATCCAACCCCTCCAATTCTCAAACTTCAAACAAAGAATCAGAGAGGATTGAATTTGACATTTCAATCAACAGCCAATCCTCTCCAACAGATGACAACACAAAATCCCCTCAACCAGAAGTTCACCACAACCAAGGTAAATAGAGTTTAGAAATACAAATGTTACTGTTCGTTTGGAAAAAAAAAAAAAAAAACTTCTCTTTAAGTAACTGGTATTGTTCTCCAATTTACAGGGATGGACATAATACAGGACTCATCTCCACGACCAATGGGCGAGACAGAACTTGAAGGTCGTCATGACTTTCCCGGGTTAGCAGAACCAGAGAAAGAGCCTGAAGGCACTGATGCTGCCATTTCATCAGTACCAGAAACAACTCCTCCTGATGCCACAACCACAGCTGAACAAGCCCAACCGTCTGTGCGCACGTTATCAGGACAGGTACTACCATTTCCGACCTCATCCTATTTACGCTTTATGACTTGCAAGCATATATTCTCACCAAACTATTAATGTTCACAGGCCATCGGTCCATGTCAGGATATTTGGGCCGAACTTTCTATTCTTCAACAAGATCTAGACGAAATATCCCCATTGCCTCATAGGCTACATCTCTTTCATGCTGAAACTCAACAAACCTTAACCACCTTCATCAACCTCATTAACACCCCAGTTGAAGAAATCATTCTCCACAAACCTGATGAAACCTTGGCCTGTCTTTCTGCTGTTCTAAACCTCTCCCCTAATCCTTTCAACCCCATTCAACTAAAGCAATTGGCCAAGATCATCACGGAATGGCCAACCCTTTCAGAGATGGTTCAGACTTGCTCGAAGGATATTCAAACCAAAAAAGATTTCCTAAACAAAGCCCACACCATATCTACTTCACTCAAACTCAGCCAGCAAACCTCTGCAGCCATTCTTCAGCAACACTCAGCACTTGAACTTGAGGGAACCAAACTCATGGCAGAACTTGCCGCTGTCCGGCAAAGAAAGGCTCATCTGCAGCAGCAACATGACCAGCTTAATCAAGAAGCAAGGATGATGCTCTCCCAAATTAGACATCGTTCTGCATCAATTTAGACAACTAAAGCTGAGTTGGACCAAGCCCAAGCCATGCTGGCAGATGCTCAATCAGAATAGGGTGTTCTAGCCATTCTGTTCCCCAAATCCTAGGCTAGTTTATATATGTATTCTTTTGTCTTGCACACCTAGGAATGATTTGGAAAGCTAGGAATGATTGCCTTTTTAATGATAAGATTGTTGATGGGCCTGAATTGGTTGAGATGGTGAAAAAGCAGGTTGCACTTTGGTGTAAGCAAAGTTATAGAGGCCTACAGTATTCAGTGGACGACATATATTGTAATCTGGATAGTATCAAAGTCTGTTTGAGGGGGTGCTGTTTGGTGTTTTTTGCTGCAAGGGTGCAGGATTTTGGTCAATCTGTGGTATTACCATATCTTCTTGGTGGCTTCTTTTGCGCTGTTGTGCTTCTATGTTGCTATGCTTTGCCTTATTTTTGGGTTGTTGCTCTGCCTTAGTTTATGGGGTCAAGCATGCTCATTTCTGGTTGCTGCTCTGCTGCACTTCAACTCTGCTCGGCTATATATGTACTCTGATGCTGCTATATGGGATCAACGAATAGGCTTAAGTCTGCTGCTGTATATTGGCCTTTTTGTAATTGTTGGAATGATGTTTTGGTGTACTGTATTGGAAGTCTGCTGCTGGATTGGGGAAAGTTATTAGAGGTCTGCTGCTGGCCTTGTTGTAATTGTTGGTCTGCTGCTGTAGTTATTTTTTTGTTTTGGACATTGAAGGATCAGGTTGAAGTCTCAATGGTGACTGCTGCTGTCAGGTTTGCATCAAGTCTAATGGATCAGGCTCCTAGCTGGTGTCTGCTGTGATCTATGGGAATTCAGACTCAAATGGGGTGATACTTGGTAGTGTGATGCAGCAGTATGTTTTTAGGTGATTTCCTGGTTTGGTTATATCCATTCAGTCCAGAAGTGCAGGATCTGGGTTGTGTAGCTTGAGTTGTAGGGCTGCAGTGCATGTCATGGTTCTTCTCTGCTGCAGCTCTGGTGTTGCTGGGCCTCTGTCTGGAGGTCAAACAGCAGTTGACTGATCTGGAGCTGCTGTCAATGGTCTGCTGTTTCACCTCTGTGTGCTTGGTTTGGTTGTGTGGTTGTTGGTATCTTGTGCATGGTCTGAAGTTGGCCATGGTGCTTGTGGCTGCATTGTGCTCTTGGTCTGAAGCCTGGCTATATGGTCTGAAGTTTGTTCATGCTGCCTTGGAGTTTCATCTGGTTGCCCTGTTATGCAGTTTTGTGAGGATGGGCTTGGAGTTACATTCTTATTGTTTTCTTTCTGCTTTTGTTTCTCTTCGTTGGTCTCTCACCAACTAGGAGGTTGGATTCACACCTTGTATGTGCTTTTTCATCAATACAGTTTTTTATTTTGCCGATCAAAACAAAAATTGAATATCAATACTCTGTGTTTTTAATGGTCTGTTGTATGGTTGTTTTTATTTTTTGTGCAATTTTTCACCGTTTGTGCATTGTTATGAAGTAATCAATTCCCCTTCAAAGTTTCCGACATGGTTGGATAATTCTTCTTCACATATCTTCCGTTTATATATCTCCTATGCGGTGGGTTGCCCTTCCAAGGATTCGTTTATGTAAAGGATGTCATACTTCTTCACACCAGTATATCTGTCATGTACAGATGTTTAGTAGTTTTTATTTAGTATCATGCTCTGCATGTTCAGTGTGTAAAGTCAGTCAGCCAAATATTTCTGAAAATATGTCATCTACAATACACAACTGCCGTAAAACAGTTACTTACCGATTGATATACTAGAAACAACCAAGCAGTATGCAACATGACATTGATTGCAGTTTAAAATTTGTGGCATGTTTGCTGTTTAAAATTTGTACTTGCTTGTGCCTGTTCACACGTGGATCAACCACAACATGACATGTGTGAAAGTCAGCGTCAGAGTCTATCAGTTACACATATGAAAGGGGTTTAGTTTAACTGCACGTGAGGGCCCACATGGTGCAGTGCAGCAGTTAGGAGGATATTGCATGGACTAACTGGGTGGATTGTAGAAACGGTCATTGGCACAATACAGTGGTTGACCTGAAGATGTCAAGTCCACAATGTGCAGGGACAGTTGGAAAAATAATAGTAAGGTGGTTCGACAGGAGAATTACAGCAGTTTGTTTACCACATGAATTCCTGTGGACAGGTGGACCCCTGTTGGTGCATTATAGTCACTGCTATTTGTTTGTTCTGTGGCATTGTTTTTTGCTTTGTTTTGGACAAAATCATGGCATTCAAAAAAATCGAACAAACATAATTCATGTGGTAAAAGCAAACAGACATTAGTAATTTCAACTTGCATTGTTTGTTGGACAAATATCACATTGCACTGGACAAACATTACAATATTCATTTGGGCAAATATCACATTGCATTGTTTGTTCTGTACCCATAACATTGGAATTATGTGTGCAATCAATATGCGTGGGAAATTAGTATTATCACAGCTGCGACCTAAAAAGTTGTCATAACAAGCTGATGCAGTAATCCAGTTCTGGTTAGGCATCGAAATTACTCTCGTACTGCCAGGCCATGATAAAATCGCTGCCCTATTTGTTGTAATTGCAATCAATCACATGCACGAAGGATAGTCGCCGATCTTTGTATTGTTTACATCCATAACAAAGTCAAGCACCAACTTCCGGTGCACAGAAGGATGAAACTATGTACAGAAAGTGAATAACACAAATCAAGTACAGTTACAGCGGTAGGAAATAAACGAATTTATTTCGCAATTGGAAATTAAGCGGTACAATGTACCTTGTGTGGACCGCTGGGTATATCAGGCCGCTACATGTACTTGATCACAAACATCCCACAGTCGAAAGTACTACAAATGAAATGTGACATTCAGTTTCTCGTAAAATATAAGCAGGTTCGTTAAATGAGTGATTCAGGAGTCAAGTCAATGTGAAGCAGGGTTTGTGGATTACTCGTCCACCTGTTGTAATGGCCTTTGTTCTAACATGCGGACGTCAAAGGTACACACGTCTACAACATATTCATTTCCAAACTGTAGTTGTAGGAAGGCATGCATTGTTTGAACCTGTTGCAGAATGAGACGGTTAGTTTATGTGAAGGATGTGACAGTGTGGAAGTAGATTTGTGAAATTCAGCACGACATACCAACATTTTTGCCGCGTTCAGCTTGTTGGTGTCCGTGTGGCGGATGCCAATGAGTCAAATAGGTACGCCGCACGGTCTACCATATCTATTTGTAGGCACAACCAATGTACTCCTCTATAATTGAAAGGCATGTAAATCTACACATAAACACAAGTGAAGACATTGTTTAGAGGGCATGCGAACATGTACGCACTTTCATATTTACATTGACATTCATGTAAATGGGATCGACATTCATATTACCGACGTTCATATCAGATATACTCGCTTCAATGGGATGGACATTCATATTACCTTCTGACATGCATCAAGCAACCCAGTATATCTGTCATGTCCAAAATATGATTTGACGATATTTTCATGGTTCATAGGTTGAGTTTTTTGATTTAGTATCAAAGTCTGCATGTTTGGTGTGTAAAGTTCAGTCAGCCAAAGTTTTCTAAAAATATGTCTTCTACAATACACAACCGACCTAAAACACTTACTTACCGATAGATATACTGGAAAGAACCACGCAGTATGCCTCCCGTCTTTGTGTGCTTGCCGCTGTCCGTTAGTTAATTGAACCACGACCAAGTTGATTGGCTGCAACATTGTAACAGACGAGGCAACTTGCGAAATAAGGTTTGCAATTTGTTTAAATGTAATACGAAATAACAATGTCCCTACATGGATATGTCCATCATGCAAATATAGTGGAAATAACCTTGTCAGATGCCACGACTTACAGTGTCGGATGGCCATGCCCCTGGTTTAAGTGTGCGCATGTCACATCATGTAGCACATTCGCAAGGCATTTCATGAAGATTCATAGACACGACAATGTCCCTACATTAAACGTATACATCAACCAGTAAGAAGCAACCTACAACCTAGTAAAACTTAAACGTATCTGGCTTAACTCTACAACAAAAGATTAGTTTTTTCTGTTGTAGAACTATGGCAGATATTCTTGATTCTACTAGGCTCCAATCCAATGAAGATTAGTTCTAAGTTTTTAAAAAACAAAATGAAAACAAAAAGTTTTAGATATTACAACTTATGACATGACCAATAGTATTTGCTAAAATAATATGTGAAAATTGAAATGCTCATTTACAGGTGAGCAAGTTAAAAAAAAAAAAACATATGTTTTTTACAAACTGGAGCCAACAATATCCCGAAATGATCAAAATGGAAAATGTAAGCAGAGTAGAAGAAAATAGCTAGGGAAAATTGCACTTCATTATAAGTTTTCAAAAAAATTTGCAAATCATTGGTAAACTTTATTAAGTTGCATAATTAAAATTATAAAGGTTTCCATGAATTTGTAAATATTTTTGTCAAAATATCTGTGGTTTGCAATTTCCCTAATAGGTACATGTGTGCAGGATAAGACCAAAAGAAGATAACTTCAGACAGGAAATTTAGCCACTGATCTTTCCCTAGCCCACTGCATTAAATTCAAAGAAAATCGTACATACAACATGGATAAACCCATCATAAACCCATCATAAACCCATCAAAATCATACATAATGAAAAATTAAAGAACTGATAGGTACAAGAATCACGTAAACATTGCCCGACACATGAAAATTGTGGAATTCAAACTTATTTCACAAATACTACGGAACAGGTTAATTGCGAGTACTGAACTCATCTGTACCTTTCATTTTTTCTGTCGTCAAGTACAGAGTCAACAACTTCGTGTTCGGCCGCTGATAAAACCTCTCTACTCTCCAGTGTCATCAAGTCCTATCAATATAAACAATCAAGTAACATCAACTCCTCCTATTAATATAAACAATTAACTAACTCAACATTGTTCAGAAAATTAATTTGCAAAATACATAACACATCCTTATGCATCTAAAATTGGTGAAGCGATGTCTAACCTCTGAACGGAACCACTTGTCCAACCTGTGCAGTTTGGACAGGACTTTGTCCGCAATCTGTAAGACAATTGTACAACATTTGTTACTGCAAACTTGCACTAGAATGACAAATATTAAAATACAACACAAATAATGGTTCAATTATGATCAGTAATGATGTCGGCATCAATTGGTACTAAAACAGACGAAGGGTGAAGTGATGTGGCGACTTGGGAATTTTTCTGCAGTAAGTCGAGTACTTATTTTTCTATCGTTGCACGAATGCATATCCCCTACGTCTGTCGCTTCAACACCTCTTCCTCTTCCTCTTCCCTTTTGTGTGCCTGTTACAATTTGTCTCGCTCCCAATGTTTGGGCAAGCATACCAGCAGGAGGATGCACATTGTCTGCTTCTCCTCGCACTGGTGGCAAGGTTTGCAAATCATCAAAGGAAGATAAACTCTCTTTTGCAACGTTCTTCATGGCCAGAAACTGAACCGAAAGAGATTTGCTTTCTTCGCTTGCGTATGTTTCCTCCAACGCAAGGCCACGGTTGTTGTGCGTGTCCCCAACTTCTCGGACGGTACGCAACTGTCCAACGTGCATATCAATTATCTCATTGGACAACATTCCATTCACATTATTGTCCTCCCAATCCACCCCCTGTAAATCTTTAACATTACCCTCATTTGGGCTACCATAATAATTTGGGACGAGCACGCCGCAATCATGCAACTTGACTCCCACGGTAGGGTCAACACCCTTTTCCTCTGCGCGAGGCAATTGTGTTGTTTCCGATAAACCTTCCAGCACTTGCTGCATCATTTACTTCATTTCAGTAATATGTGTCTGTTCATTAAACGGTTGTTTCCCAGACAATATAGCTGCAACCAGTTCGTTCAACATTCCTTTCAGTTCACCAATGGTGGAGGATATGTTAATGTTACAATTTGTTTCAGTCGACTCCACCTAATCACACAAACACATACATTAACTTACTACGATATTTCATCTTCAAGTAACCTCTGTGAACTGTGTGAAGCATGTGTACTGATTGCTTTTGCTTACCTTTGCATTGTCAACAGCTTCCTTCCCTAAGAAATTGAGCAACATGTCCCTTATTTCCGTATTGCTGTGAAGCACTTGCTTCATGGTTTCCTTCAGTTCACCAATGTCGGTCTCAACCTTTCTCAAACGAACATCATCAATCCGTGGCTTCTGTTTGTTATTGACATGGTGTGTGTCAATTGCGTCATCAATGTCGTTGCTTTCCGCTATTGTTGGATGAAACTCCACCTGACATAGTTGTCAAATCGGGATTCAAATCAGGAATGAAAATGGTAATGTACTGAATCGTTAATCGATCTCAACTGTGAATCGTAAAGTTTCGGTCTGCTTTCTTAAGTTGCACACAATGTATGTGTACGCACTTTACATATTAAATATATCTAATAAAAATTAATTACTCCATTTGCCTGAAATGAACAAAAAATTTGTTGTAAATGATGCTCATCTGGTGTGGATACAAACTTCACAGTCGATCCCATGTTTACCACTTTACCTTTTCCCAATTACATAAACAAAGAGAAACTTTCAATTACAAACTAACTAATAATAATTGAACGACAATGTTTTGACCTTTTTACAAGGTTAAAAAACCAAAATCTTCAAGCTTTTCCAAAAATCTGACTTCAGGGCTTAACCAAAATTCATTTCATAACGGAAGTAGTACATAAAATTGAATTTGTAAGGCTACAACATTGTCCAGATGGAAACTTCATGTTTTCCCCCCAAAAGTTCGAGTATTTGAGAGTAAATAGGGAGGGACAAACTGAAAATATGACATACGCTAAGGAATGGGTCACTGTTTGTCACTGCTTGTCACCTAGTCATAGGAGCACAAATTCAGTCTGTCACTGTTTTCATAACACAGGTGGGGCAATGCAGTCAAATGTGCACAACGAATGGATTGATTACCTCATGTTGCTCCAACATTTGCTTCCTTCCCATACGTTGCCTTGTCTCTCGTATTTCGGCATCACCCCAATCATTTAGCCAAGGGATGGAGCATGTAGTAGCCGACGTACTCTTACAGGGAGGGGCAAAACGATCCAAGTAAAATAGCTGCATTATAAGGGGGAAAAGATATTTACTATACACTTCCGAGCAAAATAATCCATATTCGTTAACAATGCATACAACTTACAACACAATGATATGTATGTGTTTATGTGTCTTGGTGGCAGAATCCCCATGCAGCTTTCCGGTTAAAAAGATAAGCTCTTTGTGGTTACAAAAAATGTGGCCCGTACAGGTATATTTGTCATGCTGTTCAATAACAGGTAAGTTTGTATTTCGCAACAACTGCCATTTTATTGAACCATATGCACAGCAATGGATGAAATATGTTATCGGCATGGTACAAACAAACAACGGTCGATTACGTTACCATTAGAAGGAAAACACATCTAGTTACCTCGCGCTGAACTTTCATCTTATACTTCCGAACACCTTTGACAAGGAATTGCAGTGTCACCTTTGCCCAATTACATGCCCCCATACCAGTCACGTCCTTCACGGCATGAATGAATGACATGCTCAAGGCGGTCATTGTGGCAGGACACAACATGGCCCCCAACACGTACAGCGCAAACTTCCGCCGAAACTCGTCATCCGCACCATCACTCTCAGTCAGATAAACTCTCAACTGGTTCAAAGGAATGATTCCCTTAACAGCTCCAACCTCTTCGTAGATATTGGGATATGCGTCTATTGAACCAGTGAACTGCACGTCATTGCCTTCTGACCGTATACCCAATAAGACATGCACTTCCTCACAGGTGAGCCTCAGGTGACGGCCATGAACAGTCAACGAGCACGTGTCGGGATCGAAGTTCTGTACCAACCATTGGCACAAGTTGTGATCTATATGGGTACACTTTAACCCGAGGAGGCCACCGAACCCAATATCAATGACTGCCTGCTTCTGTGCTTCGTTACACCAGTTCACGATATCAACAATTGCCTTCAATGATATGCGGACTTGCATTTTACTCTGCAATGTTATTAACGTGAACATTAATACAAAAAATTAACCAACATTGTGTCGATAGCAGGTCCTCCCCAAATGCAGTTATGAAAACATTAAGCACGTAAGTACCTTTGCAGATTTCTTTGCAACTTCTTCGCCCAGTTCCTTGGCACTTGCCTTAGCCATGTCCTGAAACCTCTTCTTTTCATCACAGAGGAGTTCCTTCCACCTTTCCCCAATATCCTTTCGGCTCTGTAAGTGTTACACCAACGTGACGCACATACAGGACAAATAGGAGCTGTAAGTTCAAAATAATTGTCACCAAAAGTTGTATCACTCGCAATGTGTGCACATTTTGTGGCATTTACATATGTTTGCACATACAAATTACTATTTCGTACACAGTTGAAATAAAAATGGACATGGAATTTTACAAATAATCGGAGTTTATAAGAACATGCAATATGGCGTCTATGACTGCTGGAAATCGCTGAATGCGACACAATAGAAGCACATGACTGGTGTGCGCATGCAATAGAAGTCCATACTTTGCTATCACAGCAGTCACGTGTTTCCCTCATTTTTGGCATAACATTTATACTTTTTCTGCGAACTTACACCTTTTGTGAAAGTCCAACTTAAAGCTTTTTCGGAAGTCACTTATGCCTTTTGTGAAAAAAAAATTCACCAAATTTACACATTTTGCTTAAGCTTACACCTTTTCGAGAAAATACTTACACGATTTTTGAAAAGTTACTCCTTTTGTGTAAGAATTTTTGTCATAACATTTATACTTTTTCTGCGAACTTACACCTTTTGTGAAAGCCCAACTTAAAGCTTTTTCGGAAGTCACTTATACCTTTTGTGAAAAAATAAATTCATAAAATTTACACCTTTTGCTTAAGCTTACACCTTTTCGTGAAAATACTTACACCATTTTTGAAAAGTTACTCCTTTTGTGTAAGAATTTTGGGCACAACATTTATACTTTTTCTGCGAACTTACACCTTTGTGAAAGCCTAACTTAAAGCTTTTTCGGAAGTCACTTATACCTTTTGTGAAAAAATAAATTCATCAAATTTACACATTTTGCTTAAGCTTACACCTTTTCGTGAAAATACTTACACCATTTTTGAAAAGTTACTCTTTTTGTGTAAGAATTTTTGGCATAACATTTATACTTTTTCTGCGAACTTACACTTTTTGTGAAAGCCCAACTTAAAGCTTTTTCGGAAGTCACTTATACCTTTTGTGAAAAAATAAATTCATCAAATTTACACCTTTTGCTTAAGCTTACACCTTTTCGGGAAAATACTTACACCATTTTTGAAAAGTTACTCCTTTTGTGTAAGAATTTTTGGCATAACATTTATACTTTTTCTGCGAACTTACACCTTTTGTGAAAGCCCAACTTAAAGCTTTTTCGGAAGTCCCTTATACCTTTTGTGAAAAAATAAATTCATCAAATTTACACCTTTTGCTTAAGCTTACACCTTTTCGTGAAAATACTTACACCATTTTTGAAAAGTTACTCCTTTTGTGTAAGAATTTTTGGCATAACATTTATACCTTTTCTGCGAACTTACACCTTTTGTGAAAGCCCAACTTAAAGCTTTTTCGGAAGTCAGTTATACCTTTTGTGAAAAAATAAATTCATCAAATTTACACCTTTTGCTTAAGCTTACACCTTTTCGTGAAAATACTTACACCAATTTTGAAAAGTTACTCCTTTTGTGTAAGAATTTTTGGCATAACATTTATACCTTTTCTGCGAACTAACACCTTTTGTGAAAGCCCAACTTAAAACTTTTTTGGAAGTCACTTATACCTTTTGTGAAAAAATAAATTCATTAAATTTACACATTTTGCTTAAGTTTACACCTTTTCGTGAAAATACTTATACCATTTTTGAAAAGTTACTCGTTTTGTGTAAGAATTTTTGGCATAACATTTATACTTTTTCTGCGGACTTACACCTTTTGTGAAAGCCCAACTTAAAGCTTTTTCGGAAGTCACTTATACCTTTTGTGAAAAAATAAATTCATCAAATTTACACCTTTTGCTTAAGCTTACACCTTTTCGTGGAAGTGCTTATATTTTTTCGGTAAAGTTACTCCTTTTGTGAAAGAATTTTTGTCATAAGATTTATACTTTTGTGCTTATATACTCTTTCACAAAAGGTGTAAGTTTGAAGAAAAAGTATAAATCTTATGGCAAAAATGATTTCGAAAAAGGAGTAACTTTTTAGAAAAAATATAAGCACTTTCCACGAAAAGGTGTAACTTTTAGCAAAAGTTATAAATTTTATGATTTTTTTTTTCACAAAACATATAAGTGACTTCAGAAAAAGGTTTAAGTTGGCTTTCACAAAAGGTGTAAGTTCGAAGAAAAAGTATAAATGTTATGCCAAAAATTCTTACACAAAAGGAGTGACTTTTCAAAAATGGTGTAAGTATTTTCACGAAAAGGTGTGAGCTTAAGCAAAAGGTGTAAATTTGATGAATTTTTTTTTTTACAAAAGGTATAAGTGACTTCCGAAAAAGCTTTAAGTTGGGCTTTACAAAAGGTGTAACTTCGAAGAAAAAGTATAAATGTTATGCCAAAAATTCTTACACAAAAGGAGTAACTTTTCAAAAATGGTGTAAGTATTTTCACGAAAAGGTGTAAGCTTAAGCAAAATGTGTAAGTTTTCGTTTGTTTACACCTTTGGTAAGTCAACTCACAAAAGGAGTAAGTGTTCATAAAAGGTGTAAATAATTTCACAGAAGGCATAATTTTTCAGAGAAATGTGGAAGTTTTCAGAAAAGGTGTAAGTTTTCACAAAAGGCGTAAGTTTTCACAAAAAGCATAAGTTTTCATAAATCAGTTACGCTTTTTTCTGAAATTGCTTACGCCTTTTGTGAAAACTTATACATTTTTTGCGACCATTTACACCTTTAGTCATATAATATATTATTTTATTAATTTACCTGGAAAGTGACCTGCTTAGCAGGTCATCAATGTGTAAGTTTTCAAATATTTTGATATAACCCAATACATACAAATGTGTAAATGCAAAATAGAAGGGTGTAAGTGCCTTGCATACCATATGTAAGGCACACCTAAGAAAAGTCCTTTTTTTTAATATGATTGTTGTAGTTAGTTCAATGGTTTTTTTTAATGTTATTTAATCTTTTTATTTATTATTTTAATTTTATTTTTGATTTTTTAATATGATTGAAGTTAGATAAATATAAACCCTTACAAAGAGAAAAATGTGATTATAATTAGTTGAATGATTCTTTTTTTTTTTTTTTTAATGTGATTGTAGTTAGTTTAATAGTTCTTTTTTTTTTCATTTATTTATTTTGTTATGGGAAAAATGTTATGTGATTGTAGTTTGTTCAATGACTCTTTTTTTTAATATGATTGTTGTAATTAGTTTAATGTTTTTTTTAATGTTATTTAATCTTTTTATTTACTATTTTATTTATTTTTTAATATGACTGAAGTTAGATAAACATAAACACTCACAAAGAAAAAAAATGTGATTGTAGTTAGTTCAATAGTTCTTTTTTTTTTTTTAATGTGATTGTAGTTAGTCAATGGTTCTTTTTTTCATTTATTTATTTTTTTTATTATGGGAAAAATGTGATGTGATTGTAGTTTGTTCAATGGTTCTTTTTTTTTTAATGTGATTTAATGTTTTATTTACTGTTTTAATGGTTTTTCTTTATAATTATTTATGAAAAAAATATGATTGCAGTTAGATAGCACAAAAATATTTGTGATTTGATTTGATTTGATTTGATTTTTTTCTTGATTTGATTTTTAAAGTACCAATTATTGATAATGATTAGATTGTATTTTGAAAAAAAAATTATAATTGATTTTTTTAACTGACTGTGTTTTTTGAAAAAAATTTATTGTGTTTTTTTAACTATCAATTCACTTAACACTACAAAAAATTGCACTTTTGGCGATAACGTCAATTTTTCATCGCTAAAAGTATATTTTTGGTGATACAGTGATCAATTTCATTGGTAAAAGTATACCTTTACTGACTCAATTTGCTACCGTCGCTAAAAAAACATAACATTCACTAAGAGCCAAAAATTTTAGTTGGCGCCAAGATTTCAAAACTTTTAGCTACAGGACTTATATTTTAGCAACACAATGAGCATTGCTTACTTATATTTTAGCAACACAATGAGCATTGCTTACACAATGAGCATTTCAAAACTTTACAAATCAAGGGATGAACCGTATTCATCTATCAAAGTCTTACAGAACTTGCTTACTTATGTGACTTAGGCCCGTAGCCCTTTTTCACAGACTTGTGTGATTTAGGCCCGTAGCCCTTTTTCACAGATTGGTGTTAAGGATGAACCGTATTCATCTATCAAAGTCTTACAAAACTTGCTTACTTATGTGACTTAGGCCCGTAGCCCTTTTTCACAGTCTTGTGTTACTTAGGCCCGTAGCCCGCTTTAACACGATAGTCTTTCCAAGAAAGGACCGTATCCTTTTTATCACGATGGTACTGCGAAAGTTTAGAGTCCTCCAGTACAAGGGACTTTATACTTAGTGCTGCGAAAGTTTAGAGTCCTCCAGCACAAGGGACTTTTCAAAGATATCGTCAAAACAAAGCTTATACTTGACACATCAAAATATGGCTAATCATTCATGCTGAACAAATACTTTCATCAAACGAAGCAAAGGAAGCAAAACAAGATTTATCAAAGCTTTATAACATAGCTTTATTAAAAGTACCACTCACCTGGCTCTTCAGGTGTAGGCTCAAAGCAAAGATCAAGGTCCTACAATCACATGGCAAATCATATTCTCAAAACAAGCTCTAATGCGCGCAAATGATCTCGGGATTCTCACCAGATCCAAATCAATAACAAGGCAAAACACGCTGGAAGTTTAAACACTGCTTTTCATCTTCATGAAACACACTGGGTACCAACCAGATCTTTTGCCGAGGTCCCACACCTCCTCGCCGAGGTGTGAACCTGATGGCCACATCCAAAACGAAGTCGGGAAAACCTGGGTTTCCCTTTGAAGAACATGAAGAACAAGATCATCAAGAACATCAAGAACATGCTTGCTTAAATCGCAACTTGTCTATACAAAATCTGAGATTTCATGCAAAGAGTTTCAAAACATGGACCTGGGTACCCACTCAAGGAAATCATGCAAAAACAAACACAAAACATGGTTCTTGATTACAAACTTCCGGATCAAAACAAAACTTTTCTTCAAGAACACAAGAACGCCATTTTCTCTTTCAAAACCCAATTTCAAATCAATGCATGGCATGCAAAACAGATTCAATCATGCAATGCAGCTAGATGATCAAATAGAGCAACAAGAGTAGGTTAAGATTCTAACCTCAGATCACAAATCTAACGGTTCGAACAACAAAGATCAAGCTCGAGAATCAGCTTCTCTCTCTAAGAACTCTTCCTTCTTCCTCTAGAGCTTCTCTCTCTAAAGACAAAGACTTACAACAAAAATGATACAAAATGATATGTTTTAGATCTACCGGCTGACTTAACCTTCAGCTCGGACACGTGGCGCTACCGGGTTGGTTTAACTCAAAAGGCTGATTGATTGACAAGACAAGTCTCTGACAAAACGTACTCAACAAGCTAAGGCAAGACACATCGGCAAGTAATGACATCGGCTAAAGTCAAATCTTCGGCAACAGGGTAACAAAGACATCGGCTAGGGAGGACGACACTTGACTAAGCTGTGCCACACCTTGGCCTGGGTGTGCCACACCTCGGTCTAGGCCATACCCGCCCAAGGACAAAGATTACCAAATGCAAAACATCTCGGCCTAGATGATACACTCCTCGGCCTTGGTTCCAAACACCTCGGCCCAGATAGTGACATCTCGGCAAACATGCCGGGGTGAAGATGGAGGTCAACCAAGTGGTTCCAAAATGGTTCTAAGTACAAAGGTTCAAAGGTGAACTAGGCTCAAGATGACCTCGGCTACACACCAGCAAGGGACAAAATCAGGCGAGCCATACTAAAGCAAAGCAATACAAAGCAAGATTTACAAACATAACATAGCAAGACAAGATCATACATGAATGTATGGAAGCATGACTAAGTCAAAGTAGGGGTTGTTACATAAATACTTTTTAAAATTTTAAAAATATAGTTTTGATTTTTATTGCTCTCAAATTAATTTTAATTTTTTCAAAAAAAAAAAACCTAAAAATTGTGTTGAATTGTTTTTCATGGCCAACTCTGCTGACTTTCTACATGAGATTCATCACCTTCCTTAGTTCTCCCCACCTTCGCGCAACTCATCTCCTCTCTCCTTCCGTCACCACCGCCGGTGAGCATGGCTTCTTGTCATCATCGGCCTCTCCATAATAACTGGTATGTATATCCTCCTATTTCTCTCTCTCGGTAAACCCTAACATTTATATTTTTTCCCCCTTTTCCTTATATTTGCCCTAGCCCCTTCGTAAACACTGATCGGTCTCTTCACTCTCCCTATCTCTCTCTCACAGTAATATGACTGACATGAATCTTGAAGGTACTCTCTTCAATTTCTTCTTTTGAATTTTAGCCCCTGTTCTCTAATCAATTTCTGGCTTTATTTATTTTATTTTTTTTGAATTTTTCTCTGTATAAGTTTTTATTGATTGATGCAATCTGTTCTTTCTTTATTTTTTCAAAATTCATGTTCAATTTGATGTGTTGTTAAATTATATATATTTTTTTATGTTTAGCTATTTGTTTCGTTGGATTTTGCGGGGGTTCTAGTCCGGGATCTGTAGTGATTGAGCTCTGAGAGTAAGTTGATTAATCATTTTTTTATAGCTTTGATTTGCTGCTTTTTTTTTTTCCTTCTTCTTTCTCTGTTGTAGTTCATTTTTTGTTTGGTTGCTAAGAAAATGAAATACGAAAATTCAATGAGATTTCGTTCTGTAGTTTTCAGAAATAGCTTGACTTCGAAACTTAAATTAAAGCTCTATAAAATTCCCAACAAGAGACAGGCCTATGTAGTTAGGTATTAGAGTTGTTCAATCTATTGTCTTGGAACTAAGAAATAGTTATATGTGACTAAATTGATTAGAGTTGTCATTTGAGGTTTTTCATTTGAGAGGTTTTTGTAAAAGCAACAAGTTGAGAAGAATCTCAAGTGCTAGTAATCTTTTTCAGTGAAGTGTTGTTAGTACATTAAGTTTTGTTTATATGTATTACTAGAGGCATTAAATAAATGTTATTTGAGAACTAGATGTGCTTCTTTTTGGCTTTTTGAATTTGATGTTCCTGTCATGTATTGGATATTTTTCCTATAATATATATGACTTAATCTAATTAATTACCCTTAATTACGTTACACAGGGAAAATGAAATGTGTCATCTAATTAATTTTTTCCTTAATTACATTCATGTAGGGAAAAAGAAAGTTGAGTAGATCCTCAATGACGTTCCCTCCTGCCCAAAGAATGGATACCCTTAATGATTTACTTGCTGCAAGTGACCTTATTTCTCTTCACTGTGCTTTGACAAACGAAACAATTCAAATTATTAATGCAGATTGTTTGCAGCATATAAAGCCTAGTACTTTCCGGTGTTTCTTCTGTTTGGTACATTTATTTTATAAAGAAAAATACTGGGATTCCTATAATTTGCACTTATAGGGGAGTGCCTTGATCTATGCAGGGGCATTTCTTGTGAATACAGGTAGCAACCAGCTATTGGATGATTGTGCAGTAAAGTAGTTTCTGATTGATGGTACCCTTGCAGGCTGTGCTCTGGATGGTGCTGAAGGACCACAATGGATGGAAGCATGGGTATGATGAGTAGCCTTAGGGTATGAATTACAAGATGATAAAATGTTTGTTGAGAGTATGTATGTTATCTTCTAGGCAGGACTTTCTGACATGATTTATATGGTTGTGTGTGATTACTTGGCTGATGTTGGTAAAATTAAACCCTTTTTCATTGTGCATTGTTATGGGTTAAAATAAGGCATATTTATGAAGAGGGTCATGTTTTTTTTTTTTTTTTTTTTTTTTTGATCGGCAAATGTTAGTTGTTAGTTGTTAGATTAGCACCTATGGGAGCAAAGCTCCCCACCCTTGGCAAAGCACATAAGTGCTTGCACTCCCTTAATTCAACCCCCCTAAGGGGAATTGAACCCATGACCTCCTTGGGACTAAGCCCTAAGGAAGGCATGGTGGCCAACTAGGCTAAGCCTAGTTGGTTATGAAGAGGATCATGTTATTTGATGATGGCACAGTTTTGGTTGTGTTTTTTTTATAATACTTCACACATGTTTGCATAAATTCCCCACGCAAACTACATATTATTTTTCTACTTCTGTTTATTTTTGTTAACTTCACTCACTATCTTCTTCAACTATTTTAGTACCAATAAAAAGGAAAAAGAGATGTGATCGTTTAGATTGTTATTTGTAATGTTTCCAATGGAGTTCCTTTTGAATTGACCATGTAATTTGGTTGTATTATTAATGCAGGAGCCCCTCAAAGTTTGTAGACTTCCCAAGGAAATTATTAAAGTTTCTTCTAGTTATCATCACTCCTATGCCATTACAGGTTCATATTTCTTGCTAGATACTTCATTTATCATGGTTTCATGGGCCCAAGAATATTTACATGTTTTTCAATCTATATTCACAATTCATGCTACTTTATAGAATACTAGTGTATGCCCGTGCCTGAAGGCACGGTGCAATTAATAATGAGATTAAAATATAAATCAAAATAAAATTATTAAAACATAATGTTAAGATTTTCTTTTTCAATGGTGGTGGACAGTCACAGAGCGGAGGCAGCGATGAGTCCCTTAGTTCAACACCCATTTTAAAAACTTTTTCAAATTTTCTTAAGTTTTGTGAGTAAATTTTAATTTCTACTATAATGTTATTATATGTATTAAAAATTCAGCTCATTAAATTTATTTAAATTTTTATTAAAAAATTATAAAATTAAATGTTAGTATTTTATGATGAAATGTCTTCAAATTATTCTAATATCAAAGTTAATATTTTTGATAAAAATTATTAATTTTATTGAATTTATATTAAAAATAATACGTGATATAGTGGTTTGGTTTGATTTTTTAAATTATTTTTTGATTTTTTTGAAAAAATAGAAATTAATTTGACAAAAATAAATTGTTTGGTTTGATTTTTTAAAAATTGTTTTAAAGGTATTTTCATTTATTTTATTGGATTTATTTTTTGTATTTTACTCACTTTTTTGTACTGTTTTAAATGCACCTAATCTAAATATATTTGAAAAGTAAAACAAATTGACTAAAATATTAAAAAATTCTAACGATAAAAAAAATTCAAACAAAAATCTGTGCATTTTTATTTGGATTTTTGTTTTTTTTAATGAATTTTTTTTGTGTTTTACTTTTTAAATGCATCTAATTTTGATATATCTAAAAAGTACCCAAAAAAATGACTAAAATAAGGAGAAAAAAAAAAAAGTTGAGTAATAACAAACAAAAACCAATCTAAAAATAATTTCTGAAAAATTAGACCAAACAAATATATTTTCAACACCCATTTCAAAAACATTTCCAAAATCATAAAAAATCAACACTCATTTTCCATTAAGGAATTAAATCCATTTCATAAATCAAACTAAAATCAAAACTCATTTTATGAAGATCAAATATTATTTCAGATCCAAAACTTTTTAAAAAATTAAATCCAAACCCTACATAAAAAAAAAAAAAAAACTATATGAATAAAGAACAAACAGAACTTAAAAAAAATAAAAAATAAAAAATAAAAAATAAAAAATAAAAAACCCAAACACATCTGAAGGTTAGAAACACACAACCCAAAAAGCCTCTGATGCCGCTCATTCTCTCTCACCAAAAGCCATCATCATCATAAAAAAAAAAACCCCAAATACATCTGCCTAGTCATTATCATTATCATCACCAAAAGCCTCTGATGCATTTTCTTCGCGCTCCCTTTGAAATTTTCAAATCTCAAAAAGTCTTAATAAGCAAGGTTTGAATAGGAATTCACAAAACAGCTAAAACATCTCTGCCACATAACTTGTATGCATAGATTTGCACTTTATTTCTCTCTAAAAAAAACAAAGAAAAAAAAAAGAGAAAAAGCAAAACAAACCCAGATCTTTAAATTGTCTAACCTTCATTAACAGTAATCACATGAACATTATTCCGCAACAACACTACCAATCTCACCAACCACCACACAAAAAAGAAAAAAACAAAATTAGATGATTTGATTGATACAGAGTAGTAGTAGGGAAGAGAGATTTCGTGCTCCTCCTAAGTGCTCAACTGGATCTAGATACTCTTCTCCACATATAGGTTATAAGGGATCATTTTAAAATTTCCCTTTGAATAAAATATCTACGGTTTAAAGGAAAGGAAGGTGCCTTTGGACTCATGTTTAAGTTTCCTATCATCTTCAAAACTTCTCAGTGAACCTGATAGGAAGAGCTGCTTCACCTCCCCTCTATATTGCATGCTTTAATTGTGGCACTTTGGTACACACTCTTGACAGAATATACTCCGGAATTTGAATTCGGCCTACACTAAGCCAGATGACTTGCAAACAGAAAAAAAAAAAGATGAGAGTTTATAGAGAGAGTTCAATGAGCGTGGGTCTCTTTTTTGTAGGGAGTGGATAGGTGTGTTTTGAAATTTAAGTGGATGGGTGTGTTTTGAAATTTAAAATGTGGAAAGGTGAGATGCGACAGATAAGGATAGGTGGTTGCAAAGTTTGTGGCTCTTGGGCGGGAAATTCAGGTAGGGTGAGAGAGAAGGTTTTCATCTCAGCTGTCCATCTAAATATAAAAATGAATCAACACTATTAAAATGTCCTAGTAGGATAAGTCATGAAATCAATTCTTTTAATTTTTATCTTTATCTATAGCTCATGAAATAATTTTTTATAAATTATTTATGAATTTTTATATGTTTATCTATAATGAAATTAATTAAAGTACAAAATGAAAGGGAAAAAAAAAAAGGAGTAATTTCAGTTTTTTTAAATCAATTTTTTAACCTTTATCTTTATCTGTAGGTCATGAAATTATTTTTTATAAGTTATTTATCAATTTTTATAAGTTCATGGGAAGAAATTTTAAATTATCTATAAGTTATGAAATTAATTTTTTAAAATTAATTATTTAATTTTTATCTTTATCTGTAGACCATGAAATTAATTTTCATAAATTATTTATCAATTTTTATATGTTTATCTATATGAAGGAATTTTGAAATTCAAATCTTTATCCATAAACCATGAATTTTGAAATTTAAAATGTGGAAAGGTGAGGTGCGACAGATAAGGATAGGTGGTTGCAAAGTTTGTGGCTCTTGGGCGAGAAATTCAGGTAGGGTGAGAGAGAAGGTTTTAATCTCACCTGTCCATCTAATTATAAAAATGAATCAGGACCATTAAAATGTCCTAGTAGGACGGGAAATTCAAGTAGGGTGAGAGAGAAGGTTTTCATCTCAGCTGTCCATCTAAATATAAAAATGAATCAGCACCATTAAAATGTCCTAGTAGGATAAGTCATGAAATCAATTCTTTTAATTTTTATCTTTATCTATAGGTCATGAAATAATTTTTCATAAATTATTTATGAATTTTTATATGTTTATCTATAATGAAATTAATTAAAGTACAAAATGAAAGGGAAAAAAAGGAGTAATTTCAGTTTTTTTAAATCAATTTTTTAACCTTTATCTTTATCTGTAGGTCATGAAATTAATTTTTATAAGTTATTTATCAATTTTTATAAGTTCATGGGAAGAAATTTTAAATTATCTATAAGTTAGGAAATTAATTTTTTAAAATTAATTATTTAATTTTTATATTTATCTGTAGACCATGAAATTAATTTTTATAAATTATTTATCAATTTTTATATGTTTATCTATATGTAGGAATTTTGAAATTCAAATCTTTATCCATAAACCATGAATTTTGAAATTTAAAATGTGGAAAGGTGAGGTACAACAGATAAGGATGGGTGGTTGCAAAGTTTGTGGCTCTTGGGCGGGAAATTCAAGTAGAGTGAGAGAGAAGATTTTCATCTCATCCGTCTATCTAAATACACAATTGAATAATGACCGTTAAAATGCCCTAGTAGGACAATTGTCTCTAACATATTTTCAAAAACCTTCTTGCTTTATTATATAGATTATAGTTAATATCTAATCAGTGTTTTAAGCTTTTGTCCTTTCAATATTATTTTGAACACCCTTTCCTTCCACAATGTAAAATGCTACATATGCAAATTAAATCTATTTTCTAGTTTCAGTTTTTGACTTCTCATTTATTCAAGTCTACTTTAACACTTAATAGCTACCCATCTTTGATTATTAAATTATTGTGCATATTTAATTAGTTAATGCTATTCATTTGTTGTTGTGTGTAAAGTTTTGATTTTAATAAAATCAAAAGCATCTATCCTTGTAAGTGTAGATTTACAAATTTGAACATACTAAATTCTAAATATAGAATTATTGTTTGACTACAATAATAGTGATTGTGTTGAAATTCAATTTTTGTTACCAAAAGAAAGAAAATATGGCTTCATCTTTACTGCTTCCACTCGGTAACACACTACAATAGTGATTACGTTGTTGCTTAGATGTTCTTCATCTTTATTCTGCTGGCTGCTGCTACTGCAACGTTGCTGTGAGGCGTGCATACTGCCAATCTATCTGATGAAGAACTTGCTGAATCAGCACTTGTGATACGTGAAACTCGTGCAACATCCACTAAAGATGCTGACCAAGGTTTTTCTAGTTGACTATGCTGCAGGAGAGGTAATCTAGCTTAACATGGATACTAGTTACCAAAGCTACCTGCTGATTATAATCTATTTATGGAATTGATATGAATTTATTTGTTAATGACCTATATATATATATGCTTGAAAAAGAATGAGTATCTAAAAGCTCCTGATAGTGTATCATGAGCAGAGCTTCAAGGCGTCCACAATGTTACTCTCTACACATACAGGAGTTTGGTTCGGTTCCTCTGTAACTCCCCACCCCAATATTATCACATCTCTTAAATTTCAAACTAAACCCAAATCTTTAAAGCTTCATGCCTCCTCCTCACTCTTCAATTTCCCTCTAGCAAGCAAGATCATGGTTAAAAGTATGTTTTCATCTTCCTTTTCTGCTTTATATATGTAATTTATGTTGATATATATATATGTTTCTGTTATTTAGCGGGGTTGATTTATATTTTCTTCTTGGAATAATTGAGTTTTTGATTATCGTTCCACTTTATAATTTAGTTATGTGAACACTACCTGTTTGTTTGATGTGAAAAATTAAAACTTAGGAAATGGGTTCTGTTAAGAAGAGTCATTTTGTCAATTCAATATTGTTTAGGCTAAATTGGATGTCTTTAATGTAGTTTTTGCTTTTTCCAGAAAATAAGTAAATAAAACCCAAATCAATTAAGTTGAATTATGGACTAGGCATGATTGCCTGAGATGTTTTGGAATAGAGCACTTCAAGCCTTTCATATCATTTTCCTGTATAATAATGTACAATAAAAATATTAAAGATCTTTACTTTATCCATAAGTGTTCATTCTGATTTTATTTTTTTCAATGAAGTTTAGAAATTTTACTTTAGTGAGCACTTCATGAACATACTTAACATGGATTTTTGGTCACAATCAAACGGAATTAATTGGATTGATACGTTTGGATGTAGTATTGAGTAGTTGGGTGGATTATTATTATTATTTTTATTTTTTGCCTAATGCATTTGCATTAGGTTGCATGGATTAGATGGAGGAGAGACAATGCCTAAGAAGGTATGGTTTTGTAGTTAATAAAATGGAGAAAGATTCAAAAGAATGTTGGACTCAAATCTAACTCCATTCACAAAGACATTAAAATCTTCAAAGCACTCAAGATTCCCATGGCAAAGGACCCAAGTGGTTACCTGACAGTTGATTCAACACGTAGGTGCCAATATTTTCTTTTTTTTCACTTTATCATTCATCTAACATCGATGTGGCTAGATTAATTTCCTGCAATATATGACTGATATATTTCCATGTTAGATGTTCATGATTGAGAAGTTGCATTGTAATGCATAATGTGGTACATTAGCTTAGGTAAATGCAATAGGACATGGATGTCTAGTTCATAATATTCTAAAGAGGGGCAAGGCTCCAATTTTACATGGACTGCACTTGGACTTCTGTAATTAAGTGTCGGATCAACATGAGTGTTCATTTCATGTTTCTCATTAGTTCATGACTATATGACATGTTTATTTAGGCTTTATTTGGTTTAGTAGTTAAGGGTGGTTTTGTTACTTTCAATTTTGCTAGATATGGGTTGTAGAAGTATGGATCCATTCAGGGATTTTTTTCAGTTTTTTTTTTTTACTCAAGCTATATTATTGGATTGTTATTTGTGATTTTATTGGGTATAGAAAAGTCTTAATGGTCAAAGAGCCAAAATTCTCTATTTCTGAGTCTTTTTTCTAGTAGAATTAGGAGAAATCTAGTAGGCTGTAGATACGTATGTAATCTTTCTATCCTGTAAATTAAAGCTGACATTGTGAATTTGTATTTGTGTAGTTTAGCTTAACACTTACAAAAGAGTAGTTGTACATATATTCAAATGCTTTCAAATGCAATGCACTCATCTCAACTTCTAAGTGAAAGACAATGGACTATTTAAGTATCTGTTGAATGCCCAAATTCTCTATTTCTCTTCAAGATGACATCAATTGTTGCCCGGACATAAGTTCTTACCTTGCATCATGAATGACAGATTTATCATATTCCACCACCGAGACTTGGTTAAGGAAGGAAAAATTTGGCCAGATAGCCGAAGGTATGTTTCATATATTTTTTTCCTTGGTTCATGAAAAAAAGAAAAAGAAAGTGTCTTATCTACCTATTTGTTCCAGTACATGCTCTAAGTTTGCTAATTCTATCTAGTTGCACTGACAGTTAAGCTTGTTATGGATGAAAAGATGAAGAGGTCAAAGGGGTATGCTTTTATTCAGTTCACTAGTCAAGACGATGCCTTGCTAGCTCTAGAAAGCATGGATCATAAGGTAATAGGCATATATTTGGTTGACATATTTCCACAATAATGCTAACTTTATCATCATATAATAAAATACTAATTTATGGTCTTGCTTCTGTAGACTAACACCTTGTTTTCAAATAAAATTTGCTTATTGATGGTTAGGGATGGCTAAAATGGGAATATTGTTGCAATAAAGGTTCTTTCACCTGAATCAAAACAGGGAGTGAAGGAGTTCTTGACAGAGATTAGAGTGATTTCAGATATAGAGTACGGAAATTTAGTCAAGCTCTATGGCTGTTACATGAATGAAGATCATAGAATTCTGGTCTACAACTACCTTGAGAATAACAGCCTTGCGCAAACACTTATTGGTAATTCAATCTATCCGTTCTTAGTTTGGTACTCTTTACACTTGTTGGATTGACATAAAAACACAAATTTGGCACCTCGATTTACGAACTTTAGCTTTAAAGCATCATCATCATTATCATGACCTTGGCTTTCAGGTGGAAGTTACAGTAGCATCCAGTTTAGTTGGCGAACACGAACTAGAATTTGCGTTGGGATTGCACAGGGACTTGCCATTCTTCATGATGAAGTGCGACCACATATCGTTCATCGAGATATCAAAGCTAGCAATATTCTCCTCGACAAAGACTTGACACCCAAAATTTCAGATTTTGGTCTACCAAAACTTATCCCAGCCAACATGACTCATGTCAGTACCAGTGTGGCAGGAACGACGTAAGTTCTAACAATAATGCATCCATTTTTTTAATCCATCTAATCATAAGAGTTCATCTTCATTACGTTCTTAGAGAAATTACCAAAAACATACATTGCATTTGTACTCAAGATAGTGACTTGCACAAGATGGGTTACTGATTTGATATCAAATAATCCCCAGTCATGCACATGATGTCTACAAAGAAATGGCAACTTAATCAGTCGTCTTTAAATCATATTACTTTTTTGTTGTTGAATTGTCTAGATAGTAGATAGTTATTTTCTGTTGATTTTGTTGATGAAGGAGATTCATTGGTGGAATCTTTTGGGTAGAATTATGTATAGCAATTAAATCCGAACCAAATGGAAACCCACCCTGCCCCGCTATTATTAGAGTGGATTTCCCCAAATTTCCCTCCAATGATTAACTGTTTTTCTTCTCTTATTTTTCAGAGCACTGGTGGCTGATGGTTGTTGCTTGCTGGTCTGCTGTTGGTGTGCCACTGCAGAATTTTGCTGGGCTGTTGTTGCTGCAATGTTGCTGTGAAGTGGGCTGCTACTAGATGTTGGTCTGTTGCAAATTTGGGTTGTTGTTAGTTTCATGTTTTCATTTTGTTATCTACTATTTTTACTATAGGTTCACAATTTGGATGTATTTGAGTATTTTAGTGAGTTTACCCTTTCAGGTTTTATACACCGCTTCCAAAAGCATATTTTCAGCAATGTTTTTTTGCCTACACATCAACTTTAGGTGATTTAAGATCAATGTTATTAGTTTGTAATAGTGGTGCCTAAGGGATGCCTCTTGTAAATCTGTAAATCTTATAAAAATATATAAATTACTTTCAATTATTTTTGTTGGTAAATGTGTCGCCAAAAGTTTATTTTTGCCCACTCATATTGTGTTGCTAGAAGTCTATTTTTAGCCAATGCCAATTTGTCGTTGCCGAAAGTAAACCTTTATCGACAAACAAATCGTCGGCAAATGGCAATATTTACCGACGTAAATGTGTTGCCAAAAGTTTACTTTTGCCCACTCATATTGTGTTGCTAAAAGTGTATTTTTTGCCAATGCTAATTTGTCGTTGCCAAAAGTGAAGCTTTATCGACAAACAAATCGTAGGCAAATGGCAACATTTACTGCCGTAAATGTGCCGCCAAAAGTTAACTTTTGTCGACGCATATTTTGCTGCTAAAAGTATATTTTTTGCCCATGCAAATTTGTGTCGCGAAAAGTGCCACAATGACTTTTACCGACGCAAGGTAAATTGCCGACGATGGATGAAGACTTTTAACGACGACTATGTTCGTCGCTAAAGGCATTACTTTTACCAACGCAATGATAATTTCGTCGGCAAAAACTTTTGTCGACTCACTTTTGTCTACGGGTTGCCAACGTAGCTTTGTGTGTTGGCAAAACTCTTTGCCGACAAATTTTTCCTTTTAGCAACATATTTTGTTGCATTGCAAAAAATGTAATTTCTTGTAGTGTAATTTGTGATTTGATTTTTAACTTACTGTGTTTTTTGAAAAACAAAATGGATTGTACTCATTAGGGTCACATAATGTACCAATTATTGATGATGCTTAGATTGTATTTTCACCAAAAAAAAATTGTAATTGATCTTTTTAACTCACTATGTTTTTTGAAAAATAAATTATTGTGTTTTTTAATTATCAATTGACTTAATTTGTGATTGATTTTTTTAATTATTGATGATGATTAGATATCATTAAAAAAATTATAGATACAATCCGTGTATAGTTACTGCAGTACCCTTTTTAACTTCTCCCATACACTATGGTTAGTGATAAGATTGTTAAATTATTTTTATAAAAAATCTTAAAAAACATAATTTATATATTAAAAAAATCTAAAACAAATATAAATATCTATAATTATCTCATGCATAGCACGGGTGATAGGCTAGTCTATATATTAAGGAAAAGGGGGTTTCTAACCCCCAAGCTTTGTGGGAGCTCCAATATCCCAATTTAAATTTCTTGATTTTTTGATTTAAAAAAAAAAAAAAAAAACTCAGCATTTATTGACTTCTCCCAACCCACTTTTTGACTTCTCCTATATCTACTCCTACGCCCTTTTCAACTTCTCCCATACATTATGGCTAGTGATAAGATTGCTAAATTATTTTTATAAAAAAATCTTAAAAAAAATAATTTCCATAATAATAATAATAATAAAAACTCAACATTTATTGATTTCTCCCAACCCACTTTTTGACTTCTCCTATATCTACTCTTACGCCCTTTTCAACTTCTCCCATACACTATGGCTAGTGATGAGATTGTTAAATTATTTTTATTAAAAAATCTTTAAAAAAATAACTTGTATAATAAAAAAATATCTAAAACAAACATAAATTCTTATTAAATCTATCTATCTATCTATTATTAAAGAAAAGGGGGTTTCTAACCCCCAAGCCTTGTGGGAGCTCCAATATCCCAATCTAAATTTCCTGATTTTTTGATTTAAAAAAAAAAACTTAGCATTTATTGACTTCTCCCAACCCACTTTTTGACTTCTCCTATATCTACTCCTACGCCCTTTTCAACTTCTCCCATACACTATGGCTAGTGATGAGATTGTTAAATTATTTTTATAAAAAAATCTTTAAAAAAATAATTTGTATATTAAAAAAATATCTAAAACAAACATAAATTCTTATTAGATCTATCTATCTATCTATCTATATATTATCTATCTATACTATATATTAAGCAAAAGGGGGTTTTTAACCCCAAGCCTTGTGGGAGCTCCAATCTCCCAATCTAAATTTCCTGATTTTTTGATTTAAAAAAAAAATAAAAAATCTTAGCATTTTTTAACTTCTCCTAACTCCCAAGTCTTACCATCATAATAACACTTTAATGCATTAAGAACAAACATAAAAAAAAATTCTTTGAAATCCAATACATATGAATTTCTTGAAAAGTCTCAACACATATGATTATTATTCCTCATAATAACACTTTAATGCAATAAGAACAAGCATAAAAAAAAATTTCTCGAAAAGTCCAACACATATGATTATTATCAAAATATTAAACTTTAATTTAATATAATAATAAAAAAAGACATTTAAGTCCTTGAAAAGTCCAACACATATGATTATTATCAAAATACTAAACTTTAATATAATATAAAAAAGGAAAAAAAGAAGACATTTAAAAAAAAGAAAAGAAAACATTTAAAAATCACAATTCACATATATAGATAATTGTAAACAGAATCCGTGCATAGCACGGGTGATATGCTAGTATAGTTAATTGTAAACACAATAAAATAGGAGGGCATTCATGTCTACACGTTTTTTTTTTATAAGATTTCCTCCATTATAAGAAGATAGCACTTTATTTCTCTCATCTTATAATCTATATATGTATATATATATTATATTATATATTATCTATACTATATATTAACCAAAAGGGGGTTTTTAACCCCAAGCCTTGTGGGAGCTCTAATCTCCCAATCTAAATTTCTTAATTTTTTTATTTAAAAAAAAAACATTTATTGATTTGGTCAAAATCTCCTGATCAGCATTTATTAACTTTTTTCAATCCACATGTCTTTCCACATGCCTACATTTATTGATTTGTTCAAAATTCCCTGATCAGCATTTAAAATCCCCTCATACAAATAATTATAGATACAATCCGTGTATACTTATTACTATACCCTTTTCAATTTCTCTCATACACTATGATTAGTGATAAGATTGTTAAATTATTTTTATAAAAAATCTAAAAAAAACATAATTTATATATTAAAAAAAATCTAAAACAAATATAAATATCTATAATTATCTCGTGCATAGCACGGGTGATAGGCTAGTCTATACTATATATTAAGCAAAAGGGGGTTTTTAACCCCAAGCCTTGTGGGAGCTCCAATCTCCCAATTTAAATTTCTTGATTTTTTGATTTTAAAAAAAAAAACCTTAGCATTTATTAACTTTTCCCAACCCCCAACTCTTACCCTCATAATAATACTTTAATGCATTAAGAACAAATATAAAAAAAATTCTTTGAAATCCAACACATATGAATTCCTTGAAAAGTCCAACACATGTGATTATTATCCTTCATAATAACACTTTAATGCATTAAGAACAAATATATAAAAAAAAAATTTGAAAAGTTCAACACATATGATTATTATCAAAATATTAAACTTTAATATAATATAATATAATATTAAAAAAAAGACATTTAATTCTCTGAAAAGTCTAATACATATGATTATTATCAAAATATTAAACTTTAATATAATATAAAAAAGGAAAAAAAGAAGATATTTAAAAATCGCAATTCACATATATAGATAATTATAAACACAATCCGTGCATAGCACGGGTGATATGCTAGTTATTATTATATAAGGAAAAGGGGGTTCTAACCCACAAGCTTTGTGGAACCTCCAATATCCCAATCCTAATTTTCTAATTTTTTTATTTAAAAAAAAATAACCTCAGCATTTATTGACTTCTCCAAACCCCCAAACCTTTTTGACTTCTCTCATAGTTAGTGCAACACCCTTTTCAACTTCTCTCATACATTATGGTTAGTGATGGGATTGCTCCAATCTCCCAATCTAAATTTCCTGATTTTTTGATTTAAAAAAAAAAAAAAACCTTAGCATTTATTAACTTCTCCCAACCCCCAAGTCTTACCCTCATAATAACACTTTAATGCATTAAGAACAAGCATAATTTTTTTTTTTTTTGAAATCCAACACAAGAATTCCTTGAAAAGTCCCAACACATATGATTATTATCTCTCATAATAACACTTTAATGCATTAAGAATAAGCATAAAAAAAATTTCTTAAAAAGTCTAACACATATGATTATTATCAAAATATTAAACTTTAATATAATATAATAATAAAAAAAGACATTTAATTCCTTGAAAAATCTAACACATATGATTATTATCAAAATATTAAACTTTAATATAATATAAAAAAGGAAAAAAAGAAGACATTTAAAAAAAAAAAAAAAGACATTTAAAAATCGCAATTCACATATATAGATAATTGTAAACACAATCCGTGCATAGCACGGGTGATATGCTAGTTATTATATAAGGAAAAGGGGGTTCTAACCCACAAGCTTTGTGGAATCTCCAATATCCCAATCCTAATTTTCTAATTTTTTTATTTAAAAAAAAAAAACCTCAGCATTTATTGACTTCTCTCAACCCCCAAACCTTTTTGACTTCTCTCATAGTTACTGCAACACCCTTTTCAACTTCTCTCATACATTATGGTTAGTGATTGGATTGTTAAATTATTTTTTTTTTAAAATCTAAAAAAAATAATTTGTATATTAAAAAAATATATAAAGCAAATATAAATATCTATATCTATATATTATATAAGAAAATGGGGTTTTTAATCTATTTTTCAATTTATAAAATAGATTAAAAAAAACCTATTGGCTGATTTATTTATTTAATTATTTTAGAAATAATAATGGAAAGATAACAAAAATATTTCATAATCTCTCTCACTAATTTTCTTTTTTTAAAAAAAATAAAACTTGCATTCCTTTTCTCTCATCCAAAAAATCAGATAATATTTTTCATAAAAGTTGTGGGTATTTTTATTTATTCAGTTAAAATATTTGTTTTGCCTCTCTCACTATCCAATTTTAAATTTTAAATATCTATAAAGTCTATCTAAACAAATCTGATTTGAAAATATCTTCCACAATCATACTTTAAATCAATAAAACTCAAATATCTATCACATATTTAACTCGCATCATAACTTACCTAAATAATAATAATTAAAAACAAATATGAACCATAGATAAATTAAATTTTAAAAAATTAAAAACCCACAACTCTATCTAAAATAAATTGAAAAAATAAAAATAAAAACCACGCAAAAATAAAGAAGATAAGTGTAACGCCCTCAAAATAATAACATAAACCCATCATTATTGACATGCATTGATATATAAAAGACCAACATTCTTCTATTCATCAAAGTATTCTATTACAAAAAAAGTATTACATGTTAACAACAAAAGCAAATGCCCTACGGGCTTACAGCTTTCCAAGTTAACACTTGGTTACTAAAAGAGAGTGCTAACTCAAATACACATTAAGCCCTTGGCTTGAATCTACATGTAATACATCAAAAGAAAATAGACAACAAAAGTCTGCCCGCCTCTAGCCTCCCAAGCTATGTCCTTGGAGGTGGCATGCTACCTGTACCTGAAAATGATGTTCCCATATAGGGTGAGCCACAGCCCAGTAGAAATACACTAAACCAACTATGAACAATGACTAAAAGATTAGCAATTGATAGATGGCCAACACTGATACGTCCACTTATATCACATTACAGTTTCATGACTTACAAGTCCATGTTACATTTCATTTTCTATTTCTTTTCAATTCTCAATTCTTAACCATGGCTCAGAACCTGGCCAAATAACTTATATAAGACAGTAACTCATATTAGACATTTTCCCATTTCACAATAGATACGCAAACTAGCTATATCAACATGTTAACAGATAAGCATATAAGCTATATCAACGCTTCCATAGATATGCATAAGAGCAATATCACACTTCCAAAGACAAGCATATGAGCTGTGTCAACAATACATAAAGTTAATGTATTCTTTCAACCGTCATACTCAATGACACATTCCATTGATTAGTTTTAGTTTGCCTAATCATCATGCATTGTCTACAACAATCAAGACTATCCTTCACCGATAGCCCAAAGCAGTTATTTCTAAACAGAAAATAAATGCACAAATGGATAAAATATCGACATTTCAGTTAGGTGAGTGATAATTAATCCAACAACACCCTTTATTCCCATACATTCCCAATTCCATTCTTCTCATTCCAATTTCTCATTTCTCAAATTAATTTCACAAATTAATTCAACAATGTAATTAGGGCATTTTCCATAATTAACATTACAACCCTTAAGGTTCCATTTTCATCAATGTTTCAACATCAATTCCATTTCTCTATGCCAAACATGCATATAGGTTTATATAAACAAAACCCCAACTTTTGTAAAATTACACAAGGGCCCCAAACTTTCACAAAATTACCAAACCAACCCCAACATATCAAAATGCTAAAATTTAAAGACAAAACTCATAGAGAGGAGTAGGTTATCCCTACCTCGAAGTTAGAACCAAAATGGAGATGAAGACCAAAACCCAACGTGCTCCAAATCCAATGATTTTCAGATTAAAACGAAGCCCACGTCACCCTCTACCTTTTTAACAAAGCACTTAGGGTAGATTCACACTAGAAGGAGATGATTCCCTAGAGAGAAGACAAGTTTAGAGAGAGAGGGTCTCGGATCTAGGGTTTCAAAAGTGAAAAGAGGAGAAAAAGTGATGTTCTCCCTGGCTGCTACTATCTGATATAAACAGGCTCGCTCGAGCGAAGACTTGGTCGCTTGAGCGACCAGACACAAGAAAACCCTCGCTCGAGCGAAGAAAGTCTCGCTCGAGCCAAAAACTCAAAGCTTCAGGTCTGCAACCCAGAAGCTCGCTTGAGCGACAGAATGCTTGCTCGAGCGAAGAACTCAAAAACATACACCTCACTCGCTCGAGCGAAGAATTCCAATATTCAGGTCCAGAACCAGACACAATCGCTCGCTCGAGCGAAGCCACTCTGGCTCGACCCACCAGACACAAAAAACTCAACTCTTGCTCGAGCGAATAAACCCTGGCTCGAGCGAAGGACCAAAAACAAAAGCTCACTCGAGCGACAAACTGCTCGCTCGAGCGAAGGTCCAAAAATCTGGGCAGCAACACTTGGCTCCCAAACACAACCAACCTGTAACAAACCTGCCCAACACATCCTATAACTCAAATACGAAGCATGAAAGGATGTAAACAAGATTTAAACAACTACTAACATCCACGGAACCAAGTCCGGATCACTGTACAACAAGGGGTAAAACCCGGGATCACTATAATAAGAATTTAGATATGGATCTCAAAAAGATATAATAATATCTAAATTTGAATTTTGATTTGATTTAATAATATAATTATCTATTTTTTGATGTATATCTATCAAACTTTTAAATCACTTAATAGGACAAATAATAAAATTATCTATTTTTTTGATGTATATCTATCACTTAGGTATATCCTTCTAAACTATAAGGACTTAAACAATAATATTTTTTAATATAATTTTTTTTTAACAAAAGAAAAAAACATAACTTTTTTAGTACTTACCAAACATGGTGGATTTTGTTAATTTTTTTTTTTTTAATTTCAATGGACAATTAAAGAAATTAAAATAAAGAATAAGAATATCTTTGGCTCAAATTGCTAAAAGGCTAGTTTTGCTAAAATAAATTAGAATGAAACGTTGATTTTTGTAGTTTGTTAAACTTTTTAGATGTACAACTAAAAAAAAATACTAATTTAAAATTCGTTTTCAAAAAATGAAACCAAATAAAATTGAAAGGCTGAGAAGTTGGGCCCATTGTAGACAAAAAAAACTTGCTCACAATCAATACATATCTAAAGGCTGAGAAGTTAAAAGGTTGTGATCTTCAAGACCATCAAACTTCCTCTGCTCTTTCTTTGGTGTGCTTACCATGGCTGAGCGATCGGCTCTTTACTGAAGCATTCTTCCACAATCTGAATGGAAGGACTCTCACGGCACACATGTTATTTGCTTTACTAAGTTTTCCCATCTACATAACATGAGTGTTTGTTCAATGGAAGAGACTAGGTTGGTTCTGCATTTTTACAATGCTGTCAGGTTAACTATGTCATGTTCTAACATTTCAAACTAATGATTTAGTCCTCATAACATTAAAGTCCTCATAACATTAAAGTAATCTTGAGGGGATGAAAGGATACAGCATTTAGCGTTTACCCTTCTTTTGCTCTACCAATGCCCATATGGCTTGGATGTTTGTCTATTTGAAATATGTGCAGTGCCTCACGAGTAGCCGCATCAACTTTAAGAAACTTGTTTCTAGATTTTTTTTGTAAAGTCTTACATGTATTGTGAAGACATATTGAAGACAATTGAAAAGATATTTATTTCTTTCTTACTTACAAATGAACACAGCACATCTTTATATAGTGATGAGTCTATAGCTATTATTATATCTAACTACTCTGTATCTAACAACTCTAACTGACACTCTAACTGAATTAAAAAACAGTTACAACTTCTTTAACAGTTACAACTTCTTTAGAGTAGTTACACTAGTATGTGACTCATCCTCATGATGAACTGTGCTACACTTTGTTATTCTATCAGGCCCCCGTAAGCAAATGGGTGAGGGACGAACCATGAGCTTGTCTTGAAGATAAGAAAACCGAGCAACCGAGAGAGGCTTGGTGAGGATATCAGCTATTTGGTCAGTAGAAGCCACATGCTTGACAAATACTTTCTTAGCCACAACCTGCTCACGAATATAATGATAATCAACAGCGATATGCTTAGTACGAGGATGAAAGACGGGATTGGAAGCATGGCTAATAGCAGACAGATTGTCACACCACAAAGTGGGCACCGTAGGAGAAAGGTGCAACTCAGTCAGCAACATGATAAGCCAAGTGAGTTCAGTAGCAGCTTGAGCTAACGCCCGGTATTCAGCCTCAGTGGAGGACCGAGAAACAGTGCACTGCTTTTTAGCAACCCAAGACACAAGATTGTTACCCAAAAATACACAGTAGCCGGTAGTAGATTTCCGAGCAGTGACACTCCCGGCCCAATCAGAATCAGAATAAGCATGAAGATCTAAAGAGCCAGAAGAGAAAACCAAACCATAGTGCAATGTGCCTTTAAGATATCGAAGTAATAGCTTGACAGCATTAAAGTGAGACACAGTAGGAGCATGCATAAACTGAAAAGCATGATTCACAGCAAAAGAAAGATCAGGCCGGGTAATAGTAAGATACTGGAGAGCACCCACCAAACTATGATACAGAGAAGGTTAAGAAAATGGAACCAGTTGGTCATCAGGAGAGGAAGATTTAGTAGACATAGGGGAGGAATAAGATGTACAATTAAGCATGCCAACCTTAGCAAGAATCTCAGAAGCATATTTTTGTTGAGAAAGGAAGAGATGAGGGGTGCGAACCACAGAAATTCCAAGAAAATAGGAAATAGAACCCAACTCCTTCATGGAAAAACCAAGTGCATATGCTTAATAAGAGCAGAAATTTGAGTAGGATTATTTCCAGTAATAAGGATATCATCCACATATACCAATAAAAGAATAATAGAAGAAGCTGAGTGATGAATTAAAAGAGAGGAGTCACATTGACTGTTAACAAAGCCAGAGGAGAGAAGAAAATTAGAGAATGTGGGATACCAGGCTCTGGGTGCCTGTTTAAGGCCATATAAAGCCTTCACCAATTTACACACATGAGTGGGATGAGCTGAACTTTCAAAACCTGGAGGCTGAGTCATGAAAACCTCCTCATCTAGAACACCATGGAGAAAGGCATTGGATATATCCAATTGCTTAATTGGCCAATTAAAGTGGAGAGCAAGACTGAGAAAAACTCGGATAGTGGGTTGCTTAGCCATGGGACTAAATGTCTCATGATAGTCAATACGTTCTTCCTGGAGATAACCCTTAGCAACTAACCGAGCTTTATGACGAGCAACAGAGCCATCAGAATTTCGTTTAAGCTTGAAGACCCATTTACAGCCAATGGCCTGCTTATTGGAAGGAAGAGGAACCAGAACCCAAGTTTTCTGCTTCTGTAAAGCTTGAAACTCTTCTTGCATAACAGCAGACCAAACAGGAATGGTAAGAGCAGCAGAAAAGTCATGAGGTTCATGAAGAGTAGGATCCAAAGAGGAAGAAGAAGAAGAAGAAATAAGAGCTGAAGAGGATGTGGCAGTTTTAAAGCGAGTGAGCATTAGATGGTGATTGGAGTTTGAAGAAGAAAGATGAGGCTGTGAAGTAGAAACCAAATCAAAAGATGTGAGGTCAACATTTACGGAAGAAATAGGAATAGGAGGGACAGATACGGCAGCAGAGGGAAGAGGAACAGTTGGATGAATAGGTGCGGGAACAGCAACTGGAACTGGTGCAATAACAGAGTCAGCAGGAGAAACAGTGGGAACAGGTGCAGCAGTAAAGACAGCCGAGGCAGGTAAAGTAGAAATAGGTGTTTTAGATGCAGCTGTAGAGGGAGATGGAGGCCGAAAGAAAGAATAAAGCTGAGGAAGAGTAGGAACACAGTTGGAAGGAATAGGAGATTGTGAAACGAAAGGACACAAACTCTCATCAAACACAACATGTCGAGACAAAAATACTCGTCCTGTTGATGGATCAAGACATCGGTACCCTTTAATAGAAGGATGATACCCAATGAAAACACAAGGCAAAGACTGAGGTTGGAGCTTATGAGAAGCATAGGGCTTAAGCCAAGGATAACACCGACATCCAAAACTTTTGAGAAACCCAAAATCTGGAATATGATGGAACAGTAATTCAAAAGGAGTTTTATTATGTAATTTGGAACTAGGCAACCGGTTAATAAGAAAAACAGAGGTAGCTAATGCATCAAAACCAAAATGACAAGGGAAGAGCAGATTGATGAAGAAGTGCAATAGTAGTAGTGATTAAATGCCTATGTTTGCGCTCAGCAACCCCATTTTGAGGAGGTGCGTGAGGAGAGGAGAGTTGATGGATAATACCTCGCTGTTTAAGAAAAGATTCAAATTGATTACCAGTAAATTCACCGCCACCATCAGTGCGTAAAATCTTAAGACGAGTCTCAAATTGAGTTTCAACAAAAACTTTAAATTCTTGAAACTTTGAAAAGACTTCACTTTTGTAACACATAGGGTACACCCAAGTGAATTACTAAACTCATCCACAAACAACACATAATATTTAAAAGAAGAAGTAGATGAAGTAAACGGACCCCAAACATCACTGTGGATAAGGGTCAAAGGTTTATTAACTGTTGAATTTGACAAAGTGAAAGGGAGTAGATGACTCTTAGCAACAGCACAATGTGTACAAAGATGCTTATTACACTGTGAAGAAACAGGTAAATGAAATTGGTTGAAAACAACTTGCAACTTCTGTGAAGAAGGATGGCCTAGCCGATTGTGCCAGATAGTAGGAGAAACAGGTGAAGTTGCAAGACAAGCAACAGGAGAAATGGAAGATTGCTGAGATGGTGAGAACTGATATAAGCCATTTTTATGAATCCCTTTATACAGAGGAGTGTGGGTGTTCTTGTCCTGAATCACAAAAGAATTGGCATCAAAAGTAATAGTACAATTATTGTCAGATGTCAATTGATGAACACTGAGAAGATTTGAAGAAATAGAAGGAACATGAAGGATGTGATTCAATTTAAATGGAAAAGAAGGAGTAGGAAGAATACCTCTGCCAGTATGCTGAATTGGAATGTTATGACCATTACCAATAGTTACCTGATCAGAACGATAGTATGGTTCAAAATGCTCCATTTGGTGAAGATCAAGAGTAACATGATTTGTTGCACCAGAGTCAACATACCAATTAGCATTCGGAGAAGAGGAAGTTGTGGAAGCAACAAATGTAGGTTTGGAAGATGGAGATGAAGAAGAAGAATGGTATGAAGAATCCATTCTACACCAGCAGTCCAATGCCGTGTTATTTGATTTGCCACAGATTTGGCATATAACAGAAGACATAGGCTGAGCAAATGATCTGCCATTACCTCGTCGATACGATCCTCCTCTGGGAAAATATCGACCACCTCTAGTAGAAGATCCTCCTCGATAATGCTGAGATCGATTTCCTCGAAAATTAGAATCAAATGAAGGTTTGTGATCTTGTGTAACAGTATAGGCAACAGTGAGATCAGATGCAGCAGGAACCAGAACGGCAGATTCAATATGCACTGCCTCAGAACATAGTAGAGATGAAAGATCAGACATAGAAATAGGTTCGATTTTGCACGAACAGTTGTCTTTAATGCATTGTATTCTGATGGCAGTCCATTCAGAGTAATCAACATGAGATCTTCTTCATCAACTGGAGAAGAAGCAAGTGATAACTGATCAGCAATGGTCTTGATCTGAAGTAAATAATCATCCATCAAAGAGGATTTCTTTGAAACAGTATTCAGCTTGTTCTTGAGTTGATGTATGTGAGATCTGGAAAGAGATGTAAATCGTTTAGTCAATTGAGACCACACATCATAACAGTTTGAACAGTGAAGGACAGTCGTGAACACAGAAGGAGTTAGAGTTGCTGTGAGGCAACTCAACAAGTGAGAATCAATCTGCTTCCAAGCCAAGAAATCTGGATTTGCAACTTCTTTGCCAGAGGCATCGCTAACTGTTGATGCAGGGCATACAGATGATCCATCAACATGACCAACCAAATCAGTTGCTTTCAGGATATTGAGAATCTGATTCTTCCAAACGATGTAATTTGTTGTATCTAATTTGACTGTAACGAAAGAATTTAGATTCGAAATGAGAAGAGCAAGATTTGGGGGAAGAGCGAAAGATGAAGCTGCCATTGAAGAATCTTAGAAACTTGACTCGTGGGAGATCAAGCTCTGATACCATGAAGACATATTGAAGACAATTGAAAAGATATTTATTTCTTTCTTACTTACAAATGAACACAGCACATCTTTATATAGTGATGAGTCTATAGCTATTATTATATCTAACTACTCTGTATCTAACAACTCTAACTGAATTAAAAAACAGTTACAACTTCTTTAACAGTTACAACTTCTTTAGAGTAGTTACACTAGTATGTGACTCATTCTCATGATGAACGGTGCTACACTCTGTTATTCTATCATATTGAAGGGTTTGAATTTATAGACTTATTTAACTCGGAGATTTTAGAATGAAAGACATGTAGGAAGATACAGAGAAATCTCCGTAACACAGTCAATTGTAATTTATGCACCCAAATTCGTTTTGTTCAATTGTATCTACGATCCTTTCATTCTCCAATATGGCCAGAAGCCCTCCACTCACACGAACTTGGACATCACTTCTGATGTCCATCATAGAACTCAGAAGCAGACAAAACAAAAGATACTTTAAATACGTATCAGGGAAAACAAATCTATACTGCATTAAAGGTTATCTTATCACATTTAGAATTTTTGGGTCAATATCACACCCAAAAAAAAAAATAAAGGAAGTGAAGAGAGAAACACAGATAAAGATCAAGAATCTAATGTTATTGAATTAGTTATTATTTTCTCGGGTGAAGACTAAAGAAGAGAACTTGAAGGCCACAGTAAATAAATTTTTTTTTAAAAAAAGCGTGTCCAGTGAGAGATAGAACCACAAATGGTTTGGTTACTTTAAGAGGTTAATGTAATTTCTCATATACATTTTTTTTTAAATTATACAACACATTGTCAGCTATGTGTTTTGTGTGTATATATATATAATATACTATGATTATATGTGTTGTTTAATTGTTTTGGTTAAATTACCCCAGTGTGTTCATGAAAAAATTATTACATGTACATGGAGAATTTGATAATTTTATTCCTTAATATTGGTAAAATTTATCATTAATTTGTAATTATTTTTATAATTTTAACCTGCTGTGAAATTTTCCCTATTTTGTTTCCTTAAAGGTTGTCATATAATTTTAATCTTTAATATTGGTTAAAAAGTATAAAACACAGTCAATAAAATAAAATGTTATGTTTTTTGCATATATTTTTTTAAAACGTCAAAAATTAACTTTTTAATTTACTTTTTAAAACAAGTTAAGTTAAAATATTTTTTAAAAAATTAACTAGAAAAGTTAATTGTGAAATGACAAGGTAAGGTATTGGTGCTCTGGTTGGTTAAGGTTTAGGTTAAGGTTATCAGTAATCAACCCGGGGAATTTAATTGTGTTTATTTCTTTGATTATTGAATCATATCGGTCATTTTTGTTAGGAAATTAATTGAGAACTGATTAGCTTAATTGGTTGTGCATTTTCTTATTTAGGAAATTAAGGGTGAATGTGTTCAAGACAGATTGATCATTTTCTTTTAATTATGGGGTTTGTATTAAGTTGTTTATTTTGTAAACCATTATATCATGGTGGTTGTTTGTTGGGGTTCTAGTTTTATGGTGTTGGATTATTATTGTTTGGTTTAATAGAATATATTTTGCACATTTGTAATTAATTTCATACTAATTGGCTTAAAAAAAAAAACACTATCTAATTTGGGTGTTCGAGTCTCTAATATTTTATTTGGTTCATTATAATTTTATTTGTAATCTTAATTCTATTTTTTTGATTTCACATCTTCTGATTGGGAAAAATATGACGAACATCCTAGGTACATTCTGGTATTTCATCAGAGTGACTTTTGACAGAATCTCTAGTACTTGGTCCAAACACAAGTGGTCAAAACCCGGGGTTGACATTGCATATTTGCCATGGGGGGAGTCATTTTTTAACTTTATTTGCTGGGATTGGATTATGAGGGATTACCAATGGTCCGGGCCATCACATATCCTATTTTGATGACCTAAGTCATTCACAAACGTTATAAAATAAAAAGATTATGATTATTAAATTAGCTTCTTTTTTCTTAATGTATAATACACACGAAATGTTTTACAAAATAAACTGTTCGAATTATCAAAATGAGACTGTGGTAGGCCCCATTGGCCTCTCAAGTTCTTGAGATCAACCTTTTATTCTTATTTTTGAATTTTAGACTTAAGTAAGACGATTATATCTTATTTTGTAATTAACTTTTTTGCAAATTTAAGTCATACCATGCATGTGTCACATTTGAATAGTTTAATCTTTTGAATGAGTTGGTAATTAACAATCTAATATAATATCAAAATAGGTAATGAATTCTACATTTAAAAATATTTTAATAATTTGATTGTATACTTGAGATAAATTAGAATTTATTTAAGGATCAACTAAGAAAGAGATAGAGACTAATAACATGATGCAAATTTAAGTCATACCATGCAGTAGTAGGGTTTTCGCTTAGTTGTTAGCTTCATTTTTCTCGTAGTTTAGTTGTTAGCTTAGTTTAGTTGTTTTGGTAGCTGTGTAGTGGGGTTTTCGCTAATCTATTTTATGACTTAATTACCAAAAAAAAAAAAAAAAAAAAAACAGTTTTTCTTAGATGGCAAAATTCAAACAATTTGAAAATACATTAGTCTACATTGTACTTTGCAACTTTACTACTTAAATATGTTCCATCTCAATCTATGTTGGATACTTGGAGAATTAAGGAAAGATTAGAGATAGATGACATCATATGATTTTCTTTGTATGATACACATTGTGCATTCCTAAATGGAATAGGTTAATAGTACACATGATGCGTTTTATGACATACAAATTAAAAAAACTTGATCTTTCATTTGTGATCAGACATGGACAAGAGTTGGATTGCATTGGGTAAGACACCTGATGGAAGGATGAGTCAACCATTTATTGATGGGGTGACATCATTTATTAAATTTGCAATGGCAGTTGTTGACCAGGAAGGTAAAATTCCGTGCGCATGTTTGAATTGTGTGAACTATTATTCCCAAAATCTTCGAAATGTGCAAATTCATTTGCTTTAATATGGGATTATGCAAACGTACACTATTTGGCATGAGCACGGGGAACCACGTGTATCAAATGAGGCTCACCATGAAATGGCAATTGATGAAGATGAGGTTTTAGGTGGTAGTGATGCCTTACTGGAAGATCGAATAAGAGGAGAACCCAACGATGCACCCCAGAATGAGGAAGTACAAACGTTTGATAAACTATTGAATGATGCCAAACGTGAGGTGTACTTAGGTTGCATAAACTACACTCTGTTGAAGTTTGCCATCGAGCTGTTTAATATGAAGGTAACAAACCACTGGAGCAATAAGTCGGTTGACACACTATTGGAGTTTTTAACAAAACTTTTACCAAAAGATAATTTGGTTCTAAAGTCATTTTATGAAGCTAAGAAAATACTTCGTGATTTGGCCTTGTCATATGAGTTAATTGATGCTTGTATAAATGATTGTGTACTCTTTTGGAAGGAAAATGCAAGGTTAGATAAATGTCCAAAATGTAAGGCATCCAGATACAAGATCAATCGTAGCAGGGGTAAAAAGATTCCCCATAAGGTGTTGTGGTACTTCCTATTAACACCAAGGTTGAAAAGATTGTACATATCAAGGAAGACTGCTGAAGACATAAGATGGCACAAGGACAAATGTATAGATGACGGAGTATTGAGACATCCCACCGATAGTAATGAATGGAAGGAATTTGATGTGCAACATCCTCAATTTGCCCTGGAGCCTCGAAATGTGAGGCTAGGGTTGGCTGTTGATGGGTTCAATCCTTTCGGGAACATGAGCAACTCGTATAGTTTATGGCCTGTAGTACTCATTCCTTATAACTTGCCACCTTGGTTGGTTATGAAAGATCCCTTTCTTATGATGTCACTACTTATTCCTGGAGAATCACAACCAGGGATCGATATTGATGTCTACATGAGACCTCTGGTGGATGAGTTGAATGAGTTGTGGGAAAATGGTGCATTATCTTATGATGCCGTAACTGGTGAGTCTTTCCAGATGCGTGTAGCTTTGATGTGGACTATACATGATTGGCCCGCATTTGGTGACATATCTGGGTGGAGAACAAAGGGTCATTATTCTTGCTACACTTGCAATGATGAACCATATTTTCAATCCTTGAAAGGTAAGACTGCATACACTAACCATCGATGCTACTTGCCTCAAAACCACCATGAAAGGCGAAAGAGTAAGGCTTACAATGGTAAACATGAGAAGCGAAAGAGATCTTTAGAGTTACCAGTGGAAAAGATATTAGAGCAATTGGACAGAGTGACAGATGTCACATATGGAAAGCATCTAAGCAATAAGAAAAGACTCCGTCAGGCACCAAATTGGACAAAGGTAAGCATCTTGTATGAGTTACCATACTGGAAGAAACGGAAGCTTCGACACAACATTGATGTCATGCACGTCGAGAAGAATTTTAGTGAAAATACCTTTGGAACTATGTTAGGCATTGATGGAAAGAACAAAGACATTGACAAAGCACGAATGGACTTGGAAGATATGGGTATAAGGAAAGAGTTGTGGTTAACACGTCGTCCTGATGGAACTTATGTCAAACCTAGGGCAATCTTTTCATTGACCCCTGAAGAGAGGGAGGGTTTCTTTGAATTCTTGAAATCAGTGAAGTATCCGGATGGCTATGCTGCAAATATATCAAGATCAGTGAATGCGAGAAATGGTAAATTAACAGGCTTGAAAAGTCATGACTGCCATGTACTCGTACAACGGATTCTTCCAATTGGGATGCGTGGTTACGTAGACAAAGAGATTAGTAAAACACTATTTGAGTTAGGTAGCTTTTTCTAGGATTTGTGCTCAAGGACACTGTGCCGTAATGAACTTGAGAAATTAGAGGAACGCATAGTACACATATTATGCAAGCTTGAAAAGATCTTTCCTCTAGCCTTCTTTGATGTGATGGTTCACTTGGCCATTCACTTGCCTCGTGAGGCTATTCTTGGAGGACCGGTGCAACATCGATGGATGTACCGGATTGAAAGGTAATTGTTAAATTGAAAGGTTCTTAATTATATCTTGCATGTGTAACCTTGCTTTTAACTAATTCTCTTTTCAAGGTTTCTCGGAGCTTTAAAAAAGTTTGTTACAAACCGAGCTCGACCAGAAGGTTCAATCGCAGAGGCTTACATTGTCAAAGAGTGCATTACTTTTTGTTCAATGTATGTTGATGGGATTGAAACAGTGTATAATCGACCTGAACGAAATCAAGATCGTGGCGAACGTCACGAAGGGTTGACTGTATTCATAGAAATTTCCCATCCTATTGGCCTAATCACAAGGGATGCTGATATGTCACAAGAATATCGTGATATGGCTCATTGGTTCTTGTTGAACAATAGCCCCGAGATAGAGAAGTATCTAGAGTATGTTTTTCATTTAAATATGTGTTTTCTTAGCTTTGTTAATGTAGTTAGCAGTGCATAATAATCACATTCTTTTGAGTAGGATACACAAAAATCTATTACGAACTCCATCTGACCAAGGCATAACCCGTATACAACAACAAGAGTTTCCCAAGTGGTTCAAAGAGCGGCTAAGGAATTTTCAATTTTAAGACATGATTAAAAATTTATATAAGATTTGATCATTTATTAATTTATTTTTACTATCTTGATGTACGTTATATGTGATTGTAGATAAATATATTGAGAGAAGAAAAGTCACCAGAGGCAACCAATGATTTATGGTCGTTAGAAAATGGCCCGAATTTGCTAGTAAAAGAGTACTCAGGTTGCATAATCAATGGTGTATGGTTTCGTACAAGAGAAGTGGACAATCGCTGTAAGAGTCAGAATAATGGTGTGCTCACGGAAAGGGATCATGAGGGAGTGACGCATGAATTTTATGGTCACTTGTGCAATGTTTGGGAATTGGAGTACATGTGTCATAACAAAGTTGTATTGTTCTAGTGTGAATGGTACAACACAGCAAACACAGGTCGAAGTAGAACATTGCGAACCGATGATTATTGCATAAGTATTGATGTCACAAGTCGGTGGTATCAACACGACCCTTTCATCTTGCCTAGCCAGGCTAAGCAAGTCTTTTACCTAAATGATACCAAATGGGGACAACCTTGGCAAGTCGTTCAACGAGTGCAACATAGGGGTGTCTTTGATGTACCAGAGGTATGTGATGGAGAATCATTAGATGAACCAGAAGAAAACAATGTGTTCCAACAAGAAAATATTACCGATGTTGTTCCAATTGACATCGGACCTAATGTTCAATGTTATAGAGATGGTGTTGAAGCAGAAGTTGTTACAAGGGTTAGGTCATTTGATGAAACAATGATAGAGAATAGAGCTGACAAACAAAATGAAGAGTGTGACGAACCTGATGTGGATTACGATATGGATCTTGATGTAGACTAGGATTTGTAGTTATTTTGCACTTTCTATATGAACATTGTTCTTAATTAATGTAGTTGAATTTCAATTGTGGGGTTCATCCACTATTATGTGGGTTTATCATTGATTGGTCATATTATGTGTCTGATGACTTTATAATTAATTTGTTCTATGATAACTAAATGGTAAAAACAAAAATCATCCATCTCACTCTAGCCATATTTCAATGATTTAGAGCCTATATGACATATCCACTTGTTGAGATTGTTGTTGCTTTATGCTTTATGTATAGAAATATATAATTATCTTTTCTTTACATCTAATGTTCAATTATGCGTATCCACCAAAAAAATGTTCAATTATGCTTTATAGTTGGGCAAAATGGACGCTACAAAAAAGCAATTGACCAAACCAAGTACCACAACTAAGAAGGTAACGAACTATGAGAAACAAAGAATGAAGAATATTAATAAAAACCGTGAGAGAATGAATGCTCTAGGAGTGAAGAATATAACAACTTGTTTGAAGGCTGCGGTTCAACATAGGAAATTGAGGAAGGAAAAACAAATACCAATTGAGGAAAATGACGATGATTATCGGCCGTCAGAGGCTGAAGATGGCAGTGACCATGAATCCTATGATTCGTTTGAGCATGAGGTACTATACATTTATGCATTGTGAAATATATTCTTTCTTGTTACTTTCAATTCATACACACATAGACATGTATATCTTTGTACATATATTCATATTTTATTATGTTATTCAGCTGTTAGACATACCGTCGAGAGCCCGTTCACAATCTCATCATGAGGCATTGACCCACGCATCAAAAGAGGGGGATACCTCTTCACGTCCTGAGGTGGCTAGCCATCCACCACCACCTCTCAATGTGGAACCTCAACTTGAGGTGACTGTTGGTAATACTATTGGTAAGACACACTCTTTATTTACATTGATTTGAGATCTTAATTAAATTTGTTCACATACTATTTCAATATTATGGCTTCACAATATCAGCTGCTAAGCATGCTTGTGGCCTGACTCGAGGCAAAGAGGTTCAAGGCCTTGTTGATGGAGATGGAAAGGTTAGCGTGCCTATCCCCCCAGAATTTCGTGCACCGGTAGGGGACTATGCCTCAAAATTAGCCTCAAAGATTGGTGTAAAAGTGCGAACTCGTTTACCAGATCCAAGTGTTCGTATGTGGAAGTATGTTGATGCCACCGTTAAGGAGGCGATGTTTCAACGCTTGAATGTAAGTTCGTTGTCTACTCTATTATAGGACATTTTACTCATTTTTATAATAGGTTAGAAATCTTAATTATTTATTGTAATTATTTTATTTTTTATAAGAATTATCTATGACTTATCTATTTTTTGCAGGATCAATTTGATTTACAAAGAGACCCTGTTGATATAGAGAAGGCAATGAACACAAAATTTGGTCGAAGATTGAGTAACCATACCTATAGGCTGCACAAACAATTCATGGAGCTGAAGGAGGCTAAAGGGAAGGAGCATGCAAGAAACCACCCACCGAAGAATGTTGATCCTACCAAGTGGATAGATCTTATTGATAAAAAGTGGAACACTAAAGAATTTTTGGTAACATTTTCATCTTTTTTATTATATCAGCGAAGAAAGAATTGGATTAGAATAGGGAGAGATTCTAAAAAAACTAGAAAGAACACAATCAATTTGCTGTGAAATTCTATATGTATTCTTTTCCCTTTATCTTCTAGGCATGTAAGTGGAACATAATAAAAACCAAATAAGTGGGAAAATGAGAAAGGGAAACTATTAAACATGGATTGGAAGGCTCGCATAATAGGAGATTAATTTATGGTTCCTTAAAGTGCATCTTTCACATCATAGAATAAAGAACTAAGATTTCAGTTTCTATGATTGTATTAATTTTATGTTTGTTCTTGGGTTTGGTCTGAAGTTTCATGATAATGGTAAGCAACTAGCTAAGTAACTAATATAGGGTATTAAGACAGAACTTTAGATTTGATAGAGTTGTGGAAGAAAGAAAGGGTTATGAGTTTGGTATCAGTAATTGTTCCATATCTTGTGAAATGTAAATGGATTTTTTCACAATCTATCTTGCCCATGCTTATATGCCTCCTATTTGTGAATGGTGTAAATTACTTGTTTTTCTTTTTTCACCCAGAAAAACCATCTTATGATGAAATCTCAACAAGTCCTCTAATCTATTTTTCAAAGAATTGAATGAAACTAGTGAATAATTTGAAATATCTTTTAAGTTGAAATGATATATAGGAAAATGATAGAGAGGAACAATGCATTTTCTTTATTATCAAGCATTAAATTTGTTTTACTAGTGATACATTTCATTGTTATATTGGTTCATTATTCCTTACAAGAACAATCAAAAGCCAACATATTTGTCTTACTAATGATACATTTCATTGTTATATTGGTCATTCTTCATTATAGGAACAATCAAAGGCCAACATCGCGAACAGAGAAAGGATGTATACAAAACATAGGTGTGGTTCTAGGTCAATCCCTGTTAGAGTAGAAAAACTGGTACGTATCCTTGCACTGTCAGAATTATATTAGATTCTTAGCTTTATTTATTGAATATTTGGTCTATCGAATTAGGCACGAGAAAAGAAGATGCTACCTGATCTAGTAGAGTTGTACAAAGAAACTCACTATAATGAGAAAACACATGAGTGGATCTCATCTCAAGCTTAGTGTAATTATGTGAGTATATATTGCAATTTTTATTAACAAAATTTTAGAATACTATTTGTCATAATCTTATTTAATTTTCTAATAATTATTTAATTTTTTTTTATATATTTGATAGGAAAATATAATACAGACACAGGCTGATCACCTATCACAGCCGGGATCAACCCCTTTGACTGTAGAAGAGCTATCAATCAAAGTCTTAAAGCCAAGGTCTGGCTATGTGAAGGGACTTGGCATGAGACCTTCATCCTCTATTAGGAGGACCACTACCATATATACTGAAACAAATGATTATGTGAAGCGCCTTGAGATGCAAATACAGACACAAAAGGAACAAATACAAATGCAAAACAATAAAATAGAAGATCTTGAAGAGGGTAAGAAGAAGCAAGGGGAGATAATGGCTGATGTTGTCAACTTTTTGAGGACCAAAGGATTCACTGGGCACTTTGGAAGTGGAGGGGACTCATCCACAAGTAGACATACTTCTTGGTAAAGTATATTAACTTTAATATAACAAATTTTATAAAAGAATACATGTTTGAAGAATTAGGAAGTAATGAAAACATGCATATGACATCCAATTTGTATAGGTGCACGGGATGTATAAATTGTGAATTAGTCTAAAAAATATATTTTTTTCTCTATACTTAAAGCTTCAAAAAAGGCCGTCGAAATGCTAAATCATCACACAACTACAGATTTGTACAGGAACCAATAGAAACACCTTAGGGGGGACCAATATAAGTTGTATGAACTTACGGCACATTAATGGGATGCACCATTTGTGAATTAGCCTTAAAATTAATTTTATGTTCTCTTAATCTCAAAAAAAGTCTGTTACAGGGATAAATTGTATAATTGATCTAATTGTAAATTGATGAGTTACTAATGTTTTTAATCTTTTGTATAATTGATTAATTACTCAAACTTTTAATTTATTTTTTTGTAGATTGGATTGGGGTGGCATTTTTGTTGTGCAACAATGATGTAATTTGCTTGAATGTTCATTTTTGTTTGATAATGATACACATACTTTTTAGAGTTGCACTAGTTATTGTTGGATTTTTGGTGGAATTGAACAAGTTATAACTTTTGGATATTTTGTGGATATTTCACTATTTTATTGTATTAGGATGAAATTATTTGTAATGATGAATGGATATTTTCATTTTGTTAATTCGTAAATGTATTGATAACAGGTTAGCTTAAGTTGTGATGGAATTGTTATATTCAACAGGTTTCAACATGAACAGAGTCATATTTGTTGAACTAAAATTTAGATTTTGATAAAATAGGTATATAATGTGGAAAAAAATATTATGGAATTACTGACAAAATTTTCTATCTCTAAAGAAGGTTTTTTTGTCTCTTATTTGGCTTAGGTGGATGATTAATTTTGTCATGAAATTATTTCGTCGCTAAATGAATTTGTCATGACAAAAAATATTGTCACATTTTGTCACTATTACCCTCAATGTGTGACGAATTTTTTTTGACATTATTTTATCATTTTTAATGATGAATTTGTTTTTGTCTCTATTGGTAGCTTCTTTGACAAAAAATTTTCGTCTTCGTTTATATTAAATGTGACAAAATTATTTTGTCTCCATTTCTTATATTTATGACAAAGTACTTTGTCTCTAATTTCTCCTTTAATGACAAAATATTTTGTCGCTAATTACTTACAAGTATGTTCCCAACAGAGTGTATTGGAGACAAAAAAATTCGTCACAAATTTATCATTTTGAATGATGAACTTGTTTTTGTCTCTATTGGTAGCTTCTTTGACAAATTTTTTTTGTCTTCGTTCATATTAAACGTGACAAAATTATTTCGTCTCTATTTCTTATATTTATGACAAAATACTTTTGTCTCTAATTTCTTCCTTTAATGACAAAATATTTTGTCGCTAATTACTTACAAGTATGTTCCCAACAGAGTGTATTGGAGACAAAAAAATTCGTCACAAAATTATCATTTTTAATAATGAATTTGTTTTTGTCTCTATTGGTAGCTTCTTTGACAAAAAAAAATTTCGTCTTTGTTTATATTAAACGTGACAAAATTATTTTGTCTCTATTTCTTATATTTATGACGAAATACTTTTGTCTCTAATTTCTTCCTTTAATGACAAAATATTTTGTCGCTAATTACTTACAAGTATGTTCCCAACAAAGTGTATTGGAGACAAAAAATTTCGTCACAAATTTATCATTTTCAATGACGAATTTTTTTTTTCGTCTCTAAGACACTTTAGCGACAACCCTTTGGCGACAAAACGGGTGATGAAAAATGTTCGTCGTAATCATCTTGGGTGACGAAATATATACATTTTGGGACAAATTTGTTTCGTCTTTAAATCCCAAATTTGTTGTAGTGTTCCTCAAAACCATCGACAAGAGCGACAGAAACACGACAACGTGAAAAGCCCTTTATTGCTTGTAATAGTAAGGGCACGTAGATCTAGATCTATCACCACCACGGTTATACGTCACTAGGAGTGTAAAAATGGCCCACGGCTCGTGGGCAGCTAGAAGCCCGCCCATGACCCGATGTGTGCCTGACCTAATTAGGCCTAGGCCCGAGCCTAGCCCAGGACCTTGGGCCATCATTTTGAAGCCTAACCTGGCCCATCGGCCCGCTCAAGACCCACTCTAGAAAAAATAAATTTTTGGTGAAAAGAAAATAAAAAAAAATGTTCAAGCCCAAGCCCGAGCCCAGGTCCACCGACCTGAATACCTCCTGGGTCTGGGCCTAATGTTCTGGCCCCGTGGGCTAGCCCCACCCGTCCTGAATTTTGGCAAGAGCCCACGAGGCCTAACATGGGCCGACCTGAGTCTAGGCCTGGTTTGGTCGGGCCAAATTTACACCCCTACACGTCACCACCACCGCCATCCAAATCCACCACCACTATCATGGTCACACGTCACCACCGCTGCTGTCCTAATCCTCTGTAGCTTTAATTGATTCTCTATTTCACCGGCAACAATCCTTGAAACGGTATTTCGACTTCTGTAATCAATTTCATGGTTTCTCAGCATTCCAATTCTCTGATCAAAGATTTTTTCGCGCTATGAAATCTGATATTTTTCTTGGCACTTGGTGATTCGACGAAGTCCTAAACGATTTCGAAACCTATACAAATTGGAAACTCAAGTTACAAACTACATACGGACTTCAAATTAGTGCACCAATGGAGTAAAATAACTCTCTCTCTCTCTCTCTCTCTCTCTCTCTCTCACAATATATATATACATACAATAATGCTAGGTATTATGAAAGAAGTATCATGAAAAGTCTTCATGAAAATTCTCCACCCTTGGATTAGTTTATAGTGTTTGTATTGTTTTATTGCATATTATGCAATCACCCTTAGATGAGTTTCATAAAACTTTTTTATGATATTTATTTCATAATGCGTAACATTCCTCATATATATATATATATATATATTAGCTGTGAGTGTAAATGCAAGTTTTTAGTAATTTTACATTTAAATTCCTAGATAGTTTGATGATTCAGAAAAACTAATTAGCAGTTTGATGAACATTTGCCATTGTTCATCTCATATGTTATTTAGATCTAGTGGTCAGGACAAGACCAATGGTAAGCCTAGGGGTTTTGGCTTTGTGTGTGTGTGTGTGTGTGTGTGTGTGTGTGTGTGTGTGTGTGTGTGTGTGTGAGAGAGAGAGAGAGAGAGAGAGAGACATAAAAGAGTAAATATTTGAACATAAAGAAATTTTTGAACAAATTGGATTTGGTTTGGCTTGATATTTCTTTCCTTTTTTTTTTATCAAAGAAATATGGAGAACAAAGGAAACAACCCCTGCCCGGAGAAACTAAGCAACTGTAATAAAGCAAAATGGGGGTTTGTCACCCAATCTAAAGGAAGTCAGTCATGAAGGCAAGCGTTGGCAATCCAGTGAGCCACCTTATTTGAGAATCTCGGACTCCATCGAAGAGAAAAACTACTCTGAGCTACTATCCTTTTAATGTCATTAAATAAGGCGCCATAATCCCATGGAAGGACACTTTTAGAGACACTCAAATGGATAACAGATTGTTTATCCCCGTCATTTATCCCCGTCAATTACCACATTTGATGGACTGTAATCTTGAGCCACAATGTAGGACCAACGACATGCCAACGTTTCTCCTTGAAGAGAAAATGAGATGTGGATTTTCTTTGTGACCCCGTCCACCAAATTCCCAACTGAGTCCCTCACCACCAAAGCAACAACAGCCTCTGTTGATCCTCTTTTAGTTGCCAGTGCCACATCAAAATTAACTTTGAACTTACCAGGAGCAAGAGGAGTCCAATTGCACATTACAGCAGAGGACCAAATTGGGGACTGCCTTTAGGATTTCCCATGTAGTCTAGCAGCTTCTTCAAATTCCTTCATAGCCTCTCGAGCTCGATGTAAAGTGAAGGGCGCTCCACCGGGATATGATTAAACACAAAGTTGTTTTGATCTTTCCAAATAAACCAACTCAACCAAGCTGCCTTGCTGAAAAAGGAGTTTCGATCCTCGTCGTTTGAGAATTGATCCATTATCTCACATGACCGATGCATCACAGATTGAATGTCATTACACCTCCCTCTATAATTTAAATCGCTCCCAAACCAGACAGCTCTAACCCAATCACATCCAAATGTTCAACTCATTCCACAGCTTTATTACAGATTGAGTCGGAATTGGTGGGAGCACACTTTCTTTTGAAAAGATTATCTTTGGACGTAAGTCCATTTTTGCACACCCTCCACCAGAATGGCGATTTTTTTGGGGGAAAAATTAAATAGATAAGGTAAAAAATGAATAGATATCAAAATAAATTGAAAAAATAGATATTAAATTGAACATATAGGGAGAAAATTCAACAAATAGATATAAACTTGAATACATAGTCAAACAAATTAGAACAGATAGAAAATAATTCGAACAAATAGATATAATTTGAACAGGTAGTAAAAAAAGTGAACAGATAAAAAAATCAACAAATAAATTAAAGAGCAAAATTGGAAATAAAATGTTTTCGAAAACCAACAAAATGACTTCTCATCGAACTATTTTATAAAGGTGGATTTCTCTACCAACAAAAAATATTTATTGAAATTAATGCCTTAGATAATTGTTACGGTGAATTTTTTAATAATTTTTTCAAAAATAATTTAACTAAAAAAATTACTAAAAAATAAAATAAACAAAACAAAACAAAAGGCAAATCGAAACGTTACTCCAAAGCCCAAACATCAACTCCAGTCTTCTAGTAGATAGATATTTATTAAGGGTGTAAACCCGGCCCTTGTCGTGTTTCACGTGCTCCCTTCAAAATTTGGGCCTAGTCGAGCTGGCCCACAGACCAGAAAATTAGGCCCAGGCCCAGGCCTAGGGAATATTCGGGCCTTGGGCAGGTCGATGGGCCAGGTAGAGCCGGGCTTCAAAATAATGGCCCAGGCCTAGGGTCTTAGGCTGGGCTCAAGCTTGGGCCCAAACGAGCCTAAACGGACCGAGCCCACCCTAGATCGCGGATGCGTTTCGGGCCGCCCATAGCCTGCAAGCTATTTTTACACTCCTAATATTTATGTACCTCCACTCATTCTTTTTGCTCACGTAGCAGATGTATCCTTGGGTTCCACCAAAACAACTACATTCTTTTATTATTTGCCAGAAAAACTATGATACAAGCATATAAAAGATACGTATGATATGCACCTTATAAAAAAAAATAGTATAAATTTTTATTTTTTAAGTTATAAGTATTAAAAAAAAATTATAATCAAACTGAATATGAGACATAACCAAACATCTCAAAATAGAATAAAACTATATGTACTAATTGGTAGATCAATTAGTATATTAACAGATGATGTGACATAATTTTAACGGTTTTGAGTTTTTGTAGTTTACATAATAGATGGGGTCCATAATTTTGAAGTGACAATGTCATAACATATATACCAATTAGTGCGCGTAGCACCATTGCTCAAAATAATATCATAACTAAAAAAGAAAATGACATAATTAAAGATAAATATGGTATGGAGTCTGTATTGTAGAATTTCCCATTATTTGCTTCTTAAGTACTTGATGTGTTTGTCTTTGTTTAAACAAATTTTATTTTTTACGAAAAATTCTAAAATAATCTTGGAATACTACATGATTATACTTTTGCACCAATCACCATTTATTATATCTCCTCATATTTTTCAATCACCCAACACAAATAATTAATACCTCATATTCTCCATCAATTATACTATCATATAATACCACGTGACCATACTCTCAAATTACTGAATAATCATTCATTTCTTACTTATTCGGATTGGGCATCAATCAAATAATTATAATTTACAACTCAAATAAATAATTAATATTTTATTTAAAAAATAATTTAATTAATATTCTTAGTCTTCGTTTAGGAAGAGCTAAAATAGCCTGACTTTTTTACTATTTTAGCCTAACTTTTTTAGCCTCGTTTGGTTTTTATCTTTAGCTTTTTTTAGCTTTTGTGAGAGAAAAAATATAATAATTATGGTTTAGATGTAACATTTTGTCTTATTGATTTATGTAATCAATTTTGTCTTTTGTGCTTTTTTAGGTAAAAAGCCAAAACCAAACATATTTCAATTAAGTTTTGTTTAGGATTGATAAATCTAAATACAATTCAAAAACGGACATTTAAAAAAAACAATATTCAGTGTGTTTGGTTTGAGTTTTCTAGATAAATTTTTTGAAAATTGACTTTATTTAGTTTTTGTGTTTTTTTTTTTTTGTTTTTAGCGAATATTTTTAAAATTTTAAACTTTTTTTTTTACTTTTTTAGATGCACCTTACTTAGATGTATCTAAAAAGTAAAAAATTGTGAAAAAATATTTTAAAAAATTAATTAATACATAAAAAAACAAAAAATGTACTGAATTCTTGTATTTTTTTTTATATTTTTGGTATTTAGTGAATTTGTAAAAGTTTTTTTTTACAATTTTTTTTTTTACTTTTTAGGTGTATTTATGTTAGGTGTTTTTAAAAAGTAAAAAAAATGTTTAAAATATTAAAAAAATAAAAATAAAAATAAAAAACACAAAAAGTAAAAAAGTAAAATTTTTTAAAAAGTATTTTTTGAAAAGTGGGAAACAAGCAATATTTTCTTGAAAACAATAAATCTACCATTGATTGATAATGATTACATTTCAATTAAAAAAATGAAAATTACATGTCATTGGAGCTTTCAAAAGTTATAAAATTATGAAAACGTTTATGATTTTTTACTTTTAAATGTTGGTAAAATTTATCACTAAACTAAAATTATTTTTTCAAAAATTTACTGGAGTGAAATTTCTCCTAAAAAAACAAAATACTTTTTTTTTTTTTTTTTATAAAAAGGAGTAAGTGGCTTTTAAAATATATGTGATTGTGTATTAATTAATAAATTTGGGTATGCATTGAAATTAGACGAGCTCATGATTGTTTTAAGAATTTAAGAATTTAGTGGGTGACGTGACTTCAGTGGCGGAGCCAAGAAAATAAATCAGAGGGGGTACTTTTTAATTATAATATTGAGAATATTTACAAAAATATGTCACATAAATTTTTATGATTGACTTCAAGAAAGATAAAAAAAATAAAATAATAATCAGTGTGCTTGGATTGAATTTTTTGAATTAAGTTTTTTATTTTTTATTATATTATATTTTATTTGTTTTTAGTTAATATTTTTAAAATTTTAAGCTTTTTTTTTTTTACTTTTTTAAGTGCATGATGTATCTAAAAAAAATAAAATATTTGTGAAAAAATATTTTAAAAAATTAATAAATACATAAAAATACGAAAAATGTACAGATTTTTTGCATTTTTTTTAATTGTTTGGTATTTACTGGATTTTTAAAGATTTTTTTCGCAAAAATTATACTTTTTAAATATATTTATGTTAGGTGTGTCTAAAAATTAAAAAAATTGCTTAAAATATTAAAAAAATTCAATAAAAATAAAAAAATAAGAAAAACAAAAACATAGAATTTTTTGAAAAGTGTTTTTAGAAAACTCAAACCAAACAAAGTGAATATGTTATTTGTAATTAGTGTATCATGGACAACATTAAAAAAAGTCAGAGATATAAAGTTTTAAAATAAATTATATAATGATAAAGTAATTTTTTATACAAAATATGCATAAAAATTCAATATAATAGTCATACCACGCAATTATTGATATGTGATATTACCAACCAATAATAAAGAAATACATGGAGAATGAACCTTGCATATTAAATGTAATTAACAATTCAATAAATTTTATATTTTCATTGAGATTAATTATATTTACATATCAATACTGATAGAGATCACCATTATATTGAAATTTTCATAGATAATAATATCGTAGTCTCTTTATTTTCAATCAAAACAATCATTATTATTCTTATAATTTTAAATATATCATTGACATTTCACTCTAAATAATATTTTTATAAATTTTTTTATATAAAATATTTTCTTTATGTTTAAACAAAAAAAAAAAGAAAAAATCAAAACTCAAGAGAGACAGGTGACGCCCTGAGCCGACCTTCCCTCCGCCGCTGCATGACCCTATATAGTTTGAAAATAATTAATATACTTTGTATTCATTTTTTCTATTTTAGGTACGTTTTATGAAAGTGAGAAATTACATTGGAATGATAATCCAAAAAATTTATATAAATACCTATTCCTTCTCTTAAATTAAGAAATAGACATTTTATTTGATTATAAAATTTCAATACTATTTTATTTCTTTTAATATATTTTTTTATTAGATAGGTTTCTCTCTAGTCTATAATTGGACTTCTCTCTAGTTCAATTATGAAATGGAGAAGTGTTGTTCGGCTCAATGGGTCTAATTTTGGATCTCGCTTCGATAATTCGAATTGTTCATATTTTAGAATTCGTTGAATATAATATTCTTGTAAAAAATAAAATCGATCAAATAACAACACTCACGTGTCTGGATTAATTTTTTATGAAAAAATTGAACGGTGATAAAATAAACGATTTATACAAAATTGATATGTATATATGATTATCGTTATCTGATCGATTTCAGTTTTTTTAAGGATAATATATTCAACGAATTTTAAAATATGAATAATTTAAATTATCGAAACGGAATCTAAAATTGAGCCCATTGAACGGAACAACACTCGTAGACCGGAGAAAAGTTAGCTTTTTTTTTTTTTTTTTGAGTAATGCTAAGAATCATGAAAAAAATGTCATAAAGATAACCATGAAAGATTCTCCACATTTGGATTACACATACTAATAAAACATCACACACTAATCAAACAATTAAAAATCTTCATAATGTATTTCATGATATTTTTTTCATGATCCATAATATTATTTTTTTTAATACATATATTAACGTTAATTGTCAGTATTTTTCATGAAAAAATACACTGAAGGGATGGGGCCTAGTCTGTTTGGTACAGATTGCGCCGTTGCAGCTACGACATTTCTTTGCTTTGTGGGAAAACACCGCGTCAATTATTGGGCCACCGTTGTCTTTTTTATTTTTTTTTGAAATTACACTAATTTTTCTAGTGAAAGTATATTTTTGGGCCATAGCGTCAAAATGTCAATTTGGGCCACCGCGTCATATTTAACTTTTTTTTGTTAATAATTTGTAAATTATATAAATATTTAAAAAATTAAATTTATTTGTTAAATATGTGTCAATTGATAAAAAAAATAATAATAATAATAAATTTTCATTTTTTGTGTTAAATATTTTTTTAATTTCGGGAGTGAATGTGTAGCTTAATGGTGTAATTAAAATTAGGAGAAATTACACACACATAAAAAAAAATAAATTAGAATTTGATCCATATAATAAATTAAACTCTAAATTTTTTAATTTTATCAATTTAAATCATAAATTTTTAATTTATTATCAATTTAAATTATTTATCTAATTTTATTAGGTATGATTAACAGAAAATGGGTATAGTTGCTGCCACTTTCAACTTTCTCTCCGTATATTGGCTAACTCGAACCAAACACCCATGTTATACATTTTTATGTTGTATGTTATTTATTTATTTTTTATTTTTTTGTGTAAATGTTACATTTTTTTTTTTAAATAGAGTTACAACAAATTATAATTTAAAATTAAAATTACGTGTTTTGTGATAATATTACGTATTTTTGTAAGGGTCTGGCTTCCTTTCAGTCCATGATCGGATTGGAGGGTGTTGTTGGGCTTGTAGAGGCCCACCACGAATCTTGTTTCGATAATTTGAACCGTTGAATATGTAGAGAACATCGAGTACTATATGTCTGTAAAAAATCACGTTGATTGAATATCAATAGCTATCTCATCGGAACAAAATTGTCAACTGTTTATTTTTTTATCGTCCTTTTTTATACAAAATTAATTTGATCACATAGCTATCGATATCCGACCGACATAATTTTTTACAAACATATAGTACTCGACGAGTTCTATATATTGAACGGTTCGAATTATCGAAACGGAACCCGTGGTGAGTCCACATGGGCCCAACATCACCCTCCAGTCCGATTACGACTGGAGGGAAGCCAGACCCTTTTTGTAATAATGTTATATATTTTTTTATTATAAGATATTTGGATAAAAAAATTCTTAATATTACCACAAAAATAAATAATATTACCATAAAATACGTAATATCAAACCACAAATTATTAGAATTCTATACACACACACAAAAAAAAAAAAAAAAACTACGAAATAGTTGGGTTGACTTTTTGCCCTGGCTGCTTTCTTTGCCAGTTATGCTTTTACTATGAAAGAGAATGTGCCAAAGTTCTAGGTCACCGTCGAATTCTTCAAGATTTCAAGCTTTTGGTTGATGTAGATTTCAAGCTTCTGGTTGATGTGGCCGTATGGTCTTTCTTTAATTCCCCTAATTATAATATTGTTTGTGGTCAAGATTATTCTTTCAATCTTTCACAAATTAAACCAAACCAATCTCAAGGCAAATAAATGAAAATTTGTGAGTGTACATATTTTAATTACAGAATCAGACGCAACCATTTCATGCTCTCTATCTCATCTTTATTGAGGATCTTGCTATATCACATGGGGCAAGGGGAAGGGAAAGAGGAAGGAGAAGGGAAAAGAATAAAAAAGTATGTCATGTTAAATGTGTCATTGTTTTAAAATATGTGTATCCTTAAAAAAGTATAAAATAATACTTCGTAACTCAAAAAAAGTTGGCCCGAAGTGACTCGAATATCCAAAACGACGTTGTTTTGGGTATTCTTTTTTTTTTTTTTTTCTTTTCTTGCTTTCGAATACAGACATCAAAAAGATGAGAGAGGGAAGAGAAGAAGAAGAAGAAGAAGAGAGAGCGAGAAGGAGAAAAGATGGAGAGAAAGAGAAGGAAGATAAGGAGAATGAGAAGGAAAAGGAGAAAAGATGGAGAGGAGGAAGAAGAGAAGAAGACGGTGATGGCGGTGATCGGTGTTGGCGGAGGAAGAAGAGAAAGAAGATCTGTGTATGTATCTATGTATACACACACAAGAGACGGTGATGGTGGTGTCTTTCTCTCTACCGGTGGCGGCACCGGTAGGTATCGCCGTCCAAATCTACAGATCTGCCGGTGGGTCTCTTGTCTCTTTCAAATTTTTTATTTTTTATTTTTTTTCCCTAGTGGATTTGGATCTGAAGATGAAGGAAAAAGAGAAGAAGAAAAAATTGTTGATGATTGTTGGTTGTTGGTTGTTGATGATGATGTTGTGTTGTTGAAATTTTTTTTTTTTTTAGATTCTATAGTTTAATTTTTTTTTTGTTTTTTTTGGTGTGATTGTTGGTTGTTGTTGATGAATGTGTTGTTGTTGATGTTGATGCTCTCTCTCTCTCTCTCTCTCTCTCTCTCTCTCTCTCTCTCTCTCTCGTCTTTCTTTTTCTTCTTCTTCATCTTTACCTCTGCTCCAGAGAGAAAAGAGGGGGAAAAAAATCCAAAATGATGTCGTTTTGGAACTTGGGGCATTCAAGCCTTAGTATTTTCAAGCTACAAATCGGAAGTGAAAAGTATACTCATTTTCTAAATTTAATGATTTGATAGTGTATTAAAATATTTAAGTCAAATCTTTTTTTTTTCATGTTTTATGTAATCATCCATCAATTATTTCATTTATATATCATTGGTCTAAAAAGTGAGTTTTCAAAATAGTCCTGTATATCATTTTCTAACTTCCAATAGGATACTCTCATTTGTAATAATCATTATCCACGTGTACTACATTGTTAATCTAAAATGTTTTGAGGGAAATTACCACACAAATAATTATACACATATTAATAATCTTATTAAAAAATTTATTAAAAATACAAGACGCCAAATGTGATTGTTTTCAAAAAAAATAATGACATTTAAACATCTAACACTACAAGAATTTACACATTTTGAGACCACTTTTGCCGACCAAAAAAATTTTGGTCGCAAAAAAATGACATTTGGCGACCAAATATTAATTAGTCGCGAATGATCATTATTTTTGGTGACCAAATATTATTGGTCGCAGAAGGTTATATTTTGGCGACCAAAAAATGAGTTGATCGCAGAAAGTGGTATACTTTTGCCGACCAACTACAAATTTGGTTGCGGAAGGTCATATATTTTTTGGCGACCAAAAATTTGGTCGTGAAAAACTTATTTTCAGCAACCAAAAAAAATTAGTCGCCAAATTAGTACTTTTAGCGACAAATATTTTAGTCTCCGTTATTGAGATTTGGCGACTAAAAAAATTTGTCAGCGAAAGAACCTGTTTTTGCGACTAATTTGACATTTTGGTCACCAAAAGTTTGGGGAGAAATTTGAAACGTGGGGCGGGAATTGAATTTCAGAAAAAAAATTAAAGCCCTGATCACCCTTGTCTCTATCCAAAAAAAGCCCTAATCTTTGTCTCTCTATGTTGGCCCGCCCCTCCCTCTTTCTGTGTTCTCTCTCTCAATCGGTGCCCACTCTCTCTAGCTCACCGAAGTCCTTCACCACCATTGCTCACGTCGCCACCGTTGCAAATCGCCATCGCCAATAATTTTCTACTTCACACTGTTGATGCATCAATCGAACCCAGATTGGGGTAATTTGGTTTAATATGGTGATATGTAAGAGCATCTCGCCGATCAAAAAAAAAAAAAAAAAAATGTAAGAGCATCTCCAGCAACTTGGCTATTCTCTCCTTTTAGCCATAGAAGCGAGCTTGGAAGGGTGAAACATTGCTCCAGCAGACTCGCTCAAGGATCGCTAGAATGGTGGTGAGCTACAGTACGTCGCCAGGACAAGCGAGGTACTGTTCATGAGCCTTTCAATTTTTTATTTATTTTTGCCTCCTGAATTCGGTTTTTGGTGGTAAAATTTTTCAACGCTCCAATGTCTCCTCCGATCGTTGACAACGGCAGAAAGTTTTCAACGCTCTCACACACTTGTTACGAAGACAACAAATACAGATTGAGTCTCTCGCAAAAGGGAGACAATTTCTCGAACATCGGATTAAATTGCAGTACGGTCGGTGGGTCTTTGATGTCAATCAATTGTAGGACCAAATCTCTCTGGTAACCCCTCAATATCTTCGGATTTTTAATGTTGGGTTTTTGTTATTTTAGGGCTTCTTTGATTTTTGATTTAGTTTTAATTTTTTATTTCTTTTTATAAAGATGAATAGGGATTTTACAGGCGAAGAGATGAAATGTAATTTTGAGGCAGCGAAGTGGGATCTGATGGTGGGTCAGAAGCAGAGAGAAGCTTTTATCTACAAAACTAAGTTGGGTTAGTTCTTTCTTCTTGTTAATAAGTCTATTCGAGTTAACCCTTAATTCTCGTTTGATATGTGAGAGAGTTGTGATGAAAGCACTGGAAAATTCAGGATTAATTGTTGATAATTTGGAAAATTTGGAAGTTTAAAAACTTGAATTTGTATGCTTATGTATGTGCCTAGTAATTGTCACAGAGCAAGCTTTACCACAAATTTGTAGCTTCTATCTTCTACTAAAATTTCAACTTTAGTTTCATCCTAATGGCTGTGGAAGGAGATAGAGCAGGTTGTGTTTGAATTACGAATTATGAAAGAAGTTAGTTTTTTTTTTTTTTTTAGATTGGAAAGAAGGTAGTTAAAGTATAAGAAGATAGGCTTCCTCATATTTTCTGCTCTCTGTTTACTTCTATTGTCACAGGTGTATTGCATTGCTTATTTGGTTTTCAATGGAACATTTTATAATGGAATAATGGCTATGAGGAAGCCTTTAAAAAAAAAAAAAAAAAACCATCCATTGCTGCAATTTTTACCTTTTCATGATAGAGACTCCTCTGGAAGATTTTCTTGTTACTGCATCATTCTCAAATATCAATGCCAGACTACATTAAATTTTTTTTTTTTTTTTTGGTTGCTGGTGAGAGAGATGCTCTTAACACACTTGTTTCTGCTAGACTGACATATTCTGTTATTTTTTAGATTAAATGCTCTCTGAGCTTAAGGCCGAAGTTATATATCATGTGTGGTTTTTTATTTGCAAGGTGCAAAAAGTTGAATTTCGAATGAAGAAATGGAGATACTTCGTTCATTATCCTGTAGGCATTCTTTTTCCTAAATAATATTCCATAAAGTTGTGCCATGTTAGTGTGTTGGTTAAGGAATTGACTTTTACGTCCATGTTAAGGAATTGCCATGTTAGTTGTGCCATGTTAGTTGTACTTATGCATATGTTGTTTTTGTCAATTGGAACTCTGGTTTTATTTTTTCTTGAACTTCTGAATGCTTCTATATTTGAATACATATACAGTTCTATTAGAAGAGGGAGGGTGGGAGGTTTGCTTTTGGAGTTTCAACGGAGAAGAAGGGGTACTTCCCAATTTTAGCATGCTATATTGGCCAACTTGGTGAAGTTTAACTTTGTAGAAATTTTCTTGAACAGTTGATGAATGGGTAGGCATGGATCATCTGATGAAATTTACTGAAGATAATGTCCAGAAATAGCAGGAGCTCAATGAGAAACGGAACACAGAGAAGATCACAAAGAGCGGGCGTGCATCACAGATTAAACGAAGAAATTCTACTGGTTAGCTCCATTTTTTAGTCTACATTTTGGTTTTTACGTTTGGTTATTGTTTTGTTTAGGCTTGGTTCTTGAAAAACAAAAAAAATTCATGCAATTATTTGTTAATAATTAACTTTGTAGGATAAGCATATTTTGGAAATAGTTACATATTTTCTTCTATTCTTCTTTTTGCCTTTCAATTTCTCTTTATATAGTTGAAGAATATTACCTTTTGAAAGTGTAGTTCGAGTATATGACTTGAATACTACCTAGGCTTGATGCCAGGGCATTTCAAAGCCAAAAGTTTCTTGAGCTGTCCTACCAACAGCCAAGGTAGCCCTGGCATTAGTGGTCCTCCAACTTTGTCATTTTGATGAAATAAATACCTCCAATAATTACAATGTTTTTGCAAAAACAATTTGTGTTTTTTGACTGCACATGTCTGGAAATTATTCTCAGAAGTGGTCTCTTCTTAAGCTGTGATGGGAACTCTTCGCAGTGGCAAGAGGGAAGAAGCGGAAGAATGACTCTGTTACTAAGGTACACTTTGATTTACCTGCTATAAAAGGTGCTTCTTAAACATATGTTTATGTGTATATATTTGTGCATGGTATGTGTTTCACTGTCTAGTTTGTTAGCTTGTTGGAAAATAAATTTTGATTCATGGGAAATAGGTGGAAATTTTGATGTTAATATAATTATTTATTGTTGTTCCTTGATAGAATATTTTGTATCACTTGGAGGTTGTCTGCATGTTTAAGTCTTTAGTTTTGTCCTGATATCTAGTGTTTGGTGTATTTTGGAGGATTCAATGGGTTATTGACAAATAATTTTTAGTTTACTCAATGAGTGTTGGAATCATTTGATTCCTGCATTGATTAATATGTTAACTGCAGTGAGGCTTTTTAAAGCATGTGAAACATTTACATGGAAAGATCGTTTTACAAATAAGTGCCCAGAAACCTCAGATTAGCCATATGCTACATTTGTAATTGCCAAGGAGAGGAATAGGTAGGGATTCAATCACTGTTACATGAATTCGGATATGGTTATTGGGTGTGGGGATGTGTTGAGTGTTGTATTCATCTAATTCTCTTGCTCAAGCGCACTAGGACATGGTTAAATTGCATATCTCTTAAATGCCTCCTTTATATATATATTTTTTGTTGCATATCTCTTAAATGATAAGGAATGTCTTATTTATAATGGAAAAGTATAAAACTATGACCGTTGTAAAAATTTGAAAAAATATGACCGTTGTAAAAATATGACCGTTACAAAAATATGACCGTTGAAAAAATATGACCATTTGAAAAATACGGTAGTAGAAAAATGTAACTTTTACAAAAATATAATTATATTTAGAAGAATGAAAAAAATAATAATTTGAAAGAAGTTAGTTTTTTTTTTTTTTTTTTTTTTTAGATTGGAAAGAAGGTAGTTAAAGTATAAGAATATTTTAATAGAAGATAGCTAAAGTAGATAGCCTTGTTGGAATGTGTATTAAAAAAATGACTAGCTAAAATAGTAAAGTGAAATTTTGAATAGCTATTTTAACTCGTCTTGCTGGAGATGCTCTAATAAGTTTCTCCCAATATTGGATCTCTAGTAATCAATTTCCTTTGTTGAGAAAGAACCCAGATTGGATGCCTCTCTCTCTTTCCTTTCTCTCCATCGGCATCAATTTTCTTCCTATGAACGAAGATCAATCGAAAACGACGACATCGATCGCCTCCTTCTCGTCCATTCTGATCTCTCCTCTCTCATTCACCAGGTAACTAATTCGTACTTCTATAGAGAAATGAGATAGCAATTTCATATTTGATCGAACAATGGTTTGGAGGAAATTGATTCACTGAACTGCATCATTCTCTCTCTCCTTCAATTTTGTCACAAACTGCATATATATATATATATATATCTGCTACGTGATCAGAAGGAAGACTACAGATGATTAATCTGCATATATATTTGCCAAACATCTCTTTTCTTTGTGAAAAATCAGCCTTTTCGATTTCAAAATTACAAAAGCAAGCCTTTTTTCCCTCATCATCTTTCTTCTCCTTTTCATAGTCCATGGCTTGATACTGTATTTGTGAGCTTTGGCGAAAAATGGGTCATTCCATTTGTGGGTTTTTCATTTTATAGGTTTGTGGTTCACACATTGGTAATGTTGGGTTCTCGCTGATTTTGGGTTCTTTTTTATTAATGGGTTTTGCAGTGAAGGGATTGATTTCAAATGGGTATTTCTTGAATTTCTGATATCTATCCTTAGCTTGGTCTGATGTGTTGTTGTGGTCGTTGTTGTTTATGATATGAGTCCGATTCTTTGGAGATTAAAGGAGCAGTGTATTTGGGGCTCTGGCTAGCATTTTATGTTTCTAGCATTTGAGCTCTGATTCATTCGTTGTTTTTTAAATATGTCTTTTTGGTTGACAATTTGTGTCTGGGTTTGAGGGTTCTGCAATGCCTCACAGAATTGGAGGGCTTTTCGCATTATATAAGGCTGATTTGAACTCATGATGCCCAAGTCACTAGAGAGCAACCATATCGCTACTCCATGAATAAGCAACTTGTACTATAACAAGGTTCTTGGTAGATCATACTAAAGGAATGGGTTACCAAACACCAAATCTCATACTAAAATGCAAGAGTTTACACATGAATGTCTCTACTCAATGAACTTGACAGTTGTCCACTACAGGTTGCTAACATAAATGACTAAACTGACAAGCATTGTTTATCCAATTTATTTGTCTTATTCCCAGACTTACACCAGCTTTAGTGCATCAATGAACCAGGTCTAGGTATATTAATGGACAATGGTAATGAGAACTGCAATGAGGAAATAGGTACTAAATTCAATAATGACAATTGTTAAAATTAAGCAGGTAGATCATCTATATAGCAATTAGCAATTAGTCTATATAGCAATTGTTGATAAGCAGGCATATGCCTCGGGAAGGGTAGCCAGGGTAATAAGGCTCCCATAGCTCTGTTCACCCTGCTCTGTTCACCCTGATAATTTCATTTTGTGGTTATTATTGTCTGCTTTAGCATATTACATTAGTTGGAAAGGGACTCTTTAGCATTCAAAATCATTTTATGGAAAGGGACTGTTTAGCATTCAAAATCATTTTATTTGTCATGACGTAAAGGGACTCTTTGGCATCCAAAATCATTTTATTTGTCATGACGTACTGTAAATATTCATTCACTTCACACAGTTTTTAGTCTTTATTGTCTTTCATGTTGCAAAGAGTATTATGTATATAGACACAAGTGGTCAGTGATATGTAGATTGTAAATGACCAAGTTTGACAAAATATCCAATTAATTTTGCAATTTTCTTGTTTACTGGTTGCCCTTGTGGTTGTTGCTTGAAATGTTATATGCTTAAGATGATGAGTGTGACTAAAGCCAAATAGGTAATAATTACTACACTTTTTTTTTGGTTTTTGATATATGAAATTACAGATTATGAGAATAGAGTATGTGCATTCTAAAGGATTTTTTCATCGAGACATCAAACCGGATAACTTCCTCATGGGTCTTGGCAAAAAAGCAAATCAGGTAATGGCCAATGCTGTATACTCTTCTTTGACATCTAGCATGCATGGATTGTCATAATATATGTTTTCGTTGTGATTCCTTCATTTTAGATAGATTATCGTCATAATCTCAATCTTGTCATGTTGATTAGGTATATATTATTGATTTTGGATTGGCAAAAAGATATCCTGACCTTACCACAAGCTGCCATATTCCTTACAAGTATACTTCTGATAACCAAGTTCTTGCTTAAATTTCATGGTTCTTTGGTGTTCTATCCTTTTTGTTTTGGACATTGTATGTTGTTTATTTGTTTAGTTGTCTATGTTCCATGCAATCTATTTTTGTTTAAATACTTGGGTCAGAGGTTCCATAAATTGTTTATTCTTAATTTTTATATTGGCTCACTTATTTCAAAGACATCCTTGTACCTGCTGCTTATGCATTAGGGACTAGTAACTCTTGCTTCGTTTGGGATAAATCTGCCTCCTTCCCCTGTTTTCTTTTATTAATAATCCATGGATGTTTTAAGAGTGAACATCTTTCTTAGTAGAGCAATCTGGAAAAAGAATAAGTATGGTGATTTCTCCACATTTTTGACTAGGAATAATGACCATCACAAGAATCTATATATACATATATATACCCACCACAAACAGACGGATATTTTGTTGTGCCAATATATCTGAAACGACAGATAGCTGACACAAGAGCACTGTTTAACTCTTTATCTCTTTGTTCTTTTCTCCCATTATATGTGTAAGAGTTCCTGATGTATCTTTCCTCCCATTATATGTGTAAGAGTTCCTGATGCATGCTTGGCTTATGTTCACAACTGAAAATATGGGCCCACTGTTCATTGCCTTTTGTATTAAACCTAAATTTGTTGCTTGCTTTTGAGAATCCTTGTCCACGTTGCTGTAGGATAATAATTTTAAGTTCTAAAATTAAGAAAAATGACAAATTGCCTATTCAGGCTTTTATGTTGGTGACATTGACAATATGAATTTAACAACTGCTTTTGTCTAGTTACTCAAGGTAAATATGAACCAAATTGTGTGCTCTACGTCCTTGATACTTAAGTTGTGATTGCTTCCATTGAAAGTGCGTACCTGTTTTTAGGTCAGCAACTCAATTTTTCAAAGAATCCTGCTATAGTGTCAAAATTGTGAACAATTGTAATAATCAGTTAATTTGAAATGACTAAACCTTTAATATTCACAGCCTGACCAACACTATATTTTTTCTAGTTAGTCTTAATGTTTTGAGCCTTCGTAAAAACTTGCCAAATTATTGTATCTGGAGGAGGTTGCTCTGTTGGCTCAGCAACTCTCCACCTGGGTATGACATGAACACTCTGGCTTGGCATGTTTTCCTCACTAAAATCCCCCTTATGCTTCTTGGACATCAACTTACTTTTATTTTAACTCATGGTACAAAAATAAGTAACATGGTAAGTTGGCTGGCTTCAGTGGAGAAGTGTTGACTGGGCATAAATTAGTGTGAATGTGTCTTTGCTGTATGATTCACTTGTTCTACCTTGTTTGGTAGGCTTTGACTTCGATTATGTATTTGACTGGACCATTCTAAAGTACCAGAATACACAGAGAACAAAAACTGAGCCTCGATCATCTGTTAGTATTTGAGTTTTATTCTGAACTATCATTAATTTAGTTTTTTTAATTTTTTTATTTACAAATATATATAAATAAATTTATGTCGTTTCATTCTGTTTCATTGTACTATCTCAGACTTTACAGCCTGTTTTAGGGGTAACCAATAACAGGGTAACGCCTATGGATTTGGATAAGCATCAAGTTAAGTTGGTTGTGCAGTTTTAGTGCCTTAGTAATTTTGTCTACAAGTTCTATTAAGGAATTTGATGTCTAAGTCCTATGTTTCCTGGAAAATGAACAACTTAACAAGTGACTATGTCTGCGGAAGATTGTTGAAAACTCTGTGATTTATCTCATTTGTGTTTTTGTGTTTGTAACATGTTTAGTGAATTAAAAATAAATAAATTTGAAAGGGCATTTAGATGCCCCATTGATATGATATTGTTCTATTATTCTTTATAGAGCATGCAAGTACAAAAGTTAGTTTAGAATTGGAATCAACATTTTTAATCAGCAGAACAATAACAGTAGACAGAAATTATGTGATTTGTTGAAATTGCATTAACTTTCTGTTTGTGTTTTGTGTGTACTATGTAGTGTAGAAGTAAGAATTGAGAAACGCATTTAGATGCCCCATGAAAATGAAATTTACCTTCTGATGTTAAGGATGATAATCAATGCATAATTCTGCTTTGTAGATTGAAGTTCTCACTGTAATACCTGTATATAAACCTAAATTGACCTTCTGGTAACTAGCTTTGAGCTAAACAAAGCAACACAAATATACTGTTGTCAATACGTGGTGATGACAAGTGCCTGGAATGCTTCAATTTACAGTAGCTCTGTCCCCTGCCTTTGTAATTTTTATTTATTTATTTATTTTTAATCTGGGCAAGATGTGTTTGAATTTCATGGCACATTGTTTTTCACATAATTTGATTAATCCATGAAAGCCTTGCCCCCAAATCCCTTATTAGATCATGAAGTATTTTTATTTCTTTTCAAATTGGAGTATTGTGACATTGTTTGATTGAGCAAACCAAACAGGATGTGCTGTGAATTGAACATTTGGGTTCATGCCTTGTCTTTCAGGAGGTAATGATGCTTCTCACTCAGCTGAAGCTACAGCCCGCAGAGGATCAAGTAGTTTTGCCCGCCCTGACGTTAATGTGCATTCTAGATCAGGAATGGCAACTCTCTCTACTATTGGTGCTATTGCATCTGCAATGGGACTTGCAATTGAGAAGTCTAGCATTTTTTGGAGGATTAAATATTTTTGGATGGATGTGTATGGATAACAAATATTAGTAGTTTTATTTGTTGATAGCTACGCATGGATAACAAATAGTTAGTTTCAAATTGTTATGCTAGATGGATGTGACTTGTGAATGAAAACTTAGAATAGTTGTATTGTGTCGAATGCTAATGAATTATGTATTGTATCGAATGTTAATGATTCAGTTAATTTGAATGATGCTTTAAAATTATAGGTTTATTATGGATTGAATGAATTATTAGGAATTACAGGTGTATCGTTTTCCTGCTTTGGCGACCAATTTATTAGTCGCGACAAATAAATAATTTTTTTTCGCAAAAAATGACAATTGCCGACCAAGAGTTTTGGTCGCAAAAAATACATCTATTGCCGACCAAAACAGCTCTTGGTCGTGGAAACTCATTTTTGCCGACCAAACTTTTTGGTCGCGAAATGTGATAATTGGCGACCAAACTTTTTGGTTGCGAAATGTGACAATTGGCGACTAATAAATTTGGTCGGGAAAATATCACTTTTCGTGACCAAAGTGTTTTAGCGACAAAATGAATTAGTCGTGGTAATTAAATATTTAGCGACCAAACATTTAGTCGGCAAATCCAACTTTTGCCGACCAACCAAAATTTTGGTCGCGAATTACTTTTGCCGACCCTCAATTGGCGACCAAAGTAGCAACCAAAAAATTTGGTCACGAATAACTTTTGCCGACCAAAAATAGACTTTTAGCGACCAATTTTTTTGTTGCCAAAAGTGTTAATTCTTGTAGTGTAATGATGTTTGGACATATATATTTTTAGGGAGACTTAATTATAAGTCCTTTTCAGACACTTATGGTAGGCTAAGTCCTGTGTAATTTCTTATAGAATCTCAAGTCCTATTTAGGTAAGAATGTATTCCACAAGGTTCTACATAAACGTAACGTGACGTGACACTTAAATAAACGTAACGTAACGTGACACCTATATAAACGTAACGTAACGTGAGACCTACATAAACGTAACGTAACGTGTCACGTTACGTTTCGCAAACTTAATGAGTTTTTATTTTTTAAAATTGAATGTGAAAATGTTGCTGGTTTATGTTGGTGCCACGCTACGTTTCATATAAATATGATCTATGGCAACATTCAAAAGGCGAAAGCAGCGCAGAATGAAGAACATGAATTACAAAATCAAATATGATACAATTTAAACAACACCAGAATTGGAATGCACAAATTTGCATAAAAACATTTAATATAAAACTTTGTAATTTAAATACATAAAATAACTTACAATTACAATTGTTGCAACTGCAAGGATCTTAAATAGGGTACAGCACAAAGGTGTTGATTCTCACTCCGAGCACTCTGGTTTTTCTTAGATTGAAGGGTTCTAAAAATTGAAGAATGCCGAGTGATTACAATTGATTACAATATATAGAAATACAAAGAGAAAAAAAGCAGCATAGCATGTGACTGAGCAGCTGGCAGCATGGGAGACTAAGCAGGCTGTCGGTTGCTTTCGGCTGATTGATTGATCAGTTGAGCAGTTTTAAACAAAAGTTGATTGGTTAAATAGTGAAAGTGAACTATTCATGCCTTTCGGTGGAACATGTGAATAAAGGAATCAATATAAATATAAATTGGCAGCTTTTCTCAAAAGAGTATTGATTGAAGCCAATTCATATCTATATAGAATCCAATATTGATTATGCAAACGGATCCTGAGCATCTTGAAACTCTAGACCTGAACATTGATTAGTTGATTCTTCAGAAGAGTGGGCACGTTCTGATCCTTCTTCTGAACTGTCTGAACTAGTTGACTGGGCCTGAGCTTGATCTACAAGTTTGCGGGCTAATTGGAGCATTTCATCTCTAGATGACTTGGATGACTTGGGCTTACTCTTGGATTTGCTTTTGGGCTGAGCAGGAGGTGAAATGGGCTTTGCTTTCACCTTGGATTTTGATTTGGCCTTTGATTGAGCCGGCTGAGCAACAACAGTTTTGGGCTTGGATTTATCAATGGGCTTGTCTGATTTGGGCTTGGAACCACTAGATGAGGGGCTTCCAAGATTAATTGGAGGAAGACTGGGCTGACTTCCTTGACTGATTGCAGCAATTGGGTTCTGCTGGGCTTTAGAAATGGCAGGAGTTGGAGCATACTGATCAGGTAGGAATTCTTCTTGAACAATTTCAAGAATTCTGGGCACATTGTACTTAGCCCACCATTTGACTAAGTGTTGACGGATGATTATATTATTATCAATCCCATATTGCCATTTAAATATCCATGGAATTTTATATTTGGATATAAAATTGAGCAATAATGGAAATTGTCTTTGATGAGCAGTGAACGGGTAAACAGAACCAAAATAATTAATTATTGCACTGAGATCATCAGGGAGGATATCTGAACTGGCGCCATAATGAGTCCACCATCGCAGAAACCAGGTAGGTAACTCAGATTTGAATTTTCGATCAAATGAAATGAACCAAGAATGACTGAAAGTTTCATTTTGGTACAAAAAGATTTTGAACCAAGCATCAACATAATCATGGTAATTTTCGATCAATCACTTTTTCTCTCTCCCCTCTCCTTCTCAATCACTTTTTCTCTCACACACATCTACTCAATTCTTCCAAAATATCAAATCATCCCAAACTCTCAAAAAAAATTTGTCTCTCAAAATATGCAACCAAACAAACCAAAAAATTTTCTAAAACAACTCTCCCAAATTTTTTTCAAAAACAACTCTCCCAAAAATAAACCAAACAAATATTTTTTCATTCCCAAGACTGGTTCATGAAGATGATGAAGTGATCCAAAACTAAAGCCGAATACATTGTAAATGTTAATATATATAGCATACATTAGATATATGCTCTAGGCCCTGTTTGATTCCAGGATATGAAGATTGGGATTGAATATTGGCCATGGCTTCTGTCCAGTCCGGGATCGGACTGGACCGTGCTGTTGGGCCCGTGGAGGCCCACCACGGGTCCCGTTTTGATAATCTGAACCGTTTAATATGTAGAACTCGTCAAGTACTATATGCCTGTAAAAAATCACGTTGATCAGATATCGATAGCTATGTGAACAAAACAGTTTTTTATCAACCGTTAATTTTTTCACCGTCCATTTTTTTTTATACAAAACTGATTTGATCACATAGCTATCGATATCCAATCAACGTGATTTTTTATAGACATGTAGTACTCGACGAGTTCTACACACTGAACGGTTCAGATTTTCAAAACGGGATCCGTGGTGGCCCCCACGGGCCCAACAGCACGGTCCAGTCCGATCCCGGACTGGACAGAAGCCGGACCCTTGAATATTATATTCGGTAGAATCCACATATTCCCTGTTTGTAATTTTTTTTTAAGGGGATATAATATATCATGGGATTGTATATCCCCCAAAAGTGGAGGATATACAATACCACCACCCCCCCCCCCATTATATCATATCCCCTTGGTTGGGATATGATTTAAAAAGTCCAATTTACCCTTTTGTCTATCTAACATAATATAATTTAATATATTTTTTGAATTTAATATAATATAATTATTGAATTTAATTTAATATTATTGAATTTAATATAATATAAATATTATTGAATATAATTTAATACAAATTTTGAATTTAATATAATATAATATTATTTAATATAAAATTTTGAATTTAATATAATATAACTTAATACAAATTTTGAATATAATATAATATAATATTATTGAATTTAATTTAATATAATATAATTTAATATAAATTTTGAATTTAATATAATATAATATTATTTAATATAATATAATATAATATTATGAGGGCAATCTTGAAAATTACTTGTTTATATCCCACAATATATTTTGTAAAACAAACATGGATAATATATATCCAATCTTATATATCAAGTTAACAAACATGAATTGGGGGATATATTATCCAATACCTATATCCTATTCATTATATATCCTGACTAAATCCCACATCATATTATATCCTCCATTTTATATCCAGTGAAACAAACAGGACCTAAAGGAATACATTAGACATATGCTGTAAAGGGAACACCACTAACACACACTTTCATTATTATGCTTTCATAGTGCATAGCTTTCATTATTATGTTTCTTTCTTCTTTCGGTGCTCTTCTCTATAAATGAGAATCATCACTCTTGTAAACAATATACTGAATATAACAAACACTTCATTCAGTCTCTCTCTTTTTTTCTTTCTCTACCAATCTTACATGGTATCAGAGGCCAGCTATACACTTCTGGCATTTTTCGTTTTTGGTGCTTATTAGTTCCGTACACAGTGGCACTACACCAAACAGCTCGGAATCACCTCACGATTCCAACGGCACCACGCTCGTCATCAGAAACGCCGTCACGCGCCTCCACGTGCCACCTTTGTGTTCGGCGCGTCTCAGCTTCCGCCGCCACTCGCACATGCGCCTTCACGCGCCCTCCGTTGCCTGCTCACGTCAGCGTCTGACGTTAACCCTGCTCTTTCATGCGCTGCGCTTGCTGCTGTGCGCCTCACGTGCGCCGTTCTACTATTGTGCACCCAAGTGCCCCAATCTGCTCCCGTGCGCCGCGCATGCGCCAATCTGCTACGGTGCGCCGCACGCCCTTCCTGCTATCGTGCTTCCCACTCAACCTGCTATTGTGCACCGCTGACATCATTTTAGCCTCTACTAACGTCATCTCTGCACAGCACACCTTTCCTAGCTATTTTCGACCTTCCAAACTCACTGGTACACTCTGTTTTACCTAATTTTGTTCCTACAGGTCTGTTCCTATTTATTTAGCCCTCCTCAACTATTATTATGGATCGTCATGATGCCTCCCATCCAATTTCTGTTATTCTTAATGGTTCCAACTATGTTCTGTGGGCCCAAGCTATGTCTTCTTTCCTCAAAGGAAAGAAGCTCTGGCGTATTATCACTGGGGATGTGACCCAACCGGTGAAAGACACCAATGCAACTGTTGCTACTACTGCTACTGCTACTGCTACAGCTACATATGAAGACCGACTTGAGGAATGGGACAGTAAGAACTACTAGATCATTACTTGGTTTCGAAATACCTCTGTTCCCTCTATCAGTCTTCAGTTTGGTCGTTTTCAGCTTGACTTTGTAACCACTCCTGCAAAAGACATCTGGGATTTTTTGAAAGAACGATACCAGACTATTGGTCTTGCCCATCAATATCAACTTCAGAGCCAACTTCACCGCATGCGCCAAGAATCCAGTCAATCTATTAATGACTTTCTTTCTCAAATGTATTCTGTTTGGGACCAGCTTGCTCTCTCAGAACCGGCATGGCCTCACCGAGAAGATGCTGCTTTATTTACTACCTATCGTAATCAGTAGCGGTTGGTTCACTTTCTCATGGCTCTCACTCCCTCTTTTGAGCCCGTGCGTGCCTCTCTTCTTTATCGCCTTCCGTTGCCCACTCTTGAACAAGCTATTTCTGAGCTGCTATTTGAGGAGACTCGTCTTGGTACTCTCCAAACTCATCATGTGGACTCTGTTCTTGCCACTCCTCAGTCACGGCCATCATTTACCCAGCGGACCACTGCCTACCTCTATTATCAGAATCGGGGCCTTCCTTCAACTCATCTCCTGGTCCATTGCCTTGTCAGATCCTGCTGATACTACAACAAACTTGGTCTTGGTCATCTGCAGTAAGATTGTTTTCGCAATCCATCCCGATCATCCTCCACTAGCCACTCCTCTCGCAGTGATTCTTCCTGGGGGAGCTCCCATAGTTCCGGGAATCAGTCTCATCTCACTACTGCTGCTGTCTCTGAGGATTTCTCTGAGTCACCTGCTCCGTCTACCCCTCTTTTTTCTCACACTGATGTAGAAGCCATGTTCAAACAGTTTCTCTCTACCTCTGGTACACCTCCTCCTACTGCTTTGTCTGTGACTCCAGGTAACTCTTCTTGGTATTTTGACTCTGCCAGTTGTAATCATATGAATTCCAGCTCTACTATATTCCCCTCCATCTCTCCCTCTACTCATCTTCCCTCCATTCATACTGCTGATGGTTCTCTCATGTCTGTCAATCATGTTGGGACTGCTTTCACCTCTCAGTTATCTTTACCTCAAGTTTATTATATGCCTGCTCTAACCTTAAATCTTATCTCTATTTATCAATTATGTGAGCTTGGTCTAAACGTCACATTTTCTGCTAATGGTTGTTTGGTACAAGACCCTCAGACGGGACAGACTATTGGGATCGGCCGTAAGCATGGACGTCTCTATAAACTCATTCAACTTCATGTTCCGGACTTCCCACAGATCGCTGCTCCTGCATCTGCTTCCTCTTTATCTCCTTTTCATCTTTGGCATTGTCGCTTAGGACATCTTTCTATTAGTCGCTTAAAGTCTTTGGTTTCTAGTGGTCAATTGGGTCATGTATTTCAAGATACTTTTGATTGTATACCCTGTCAACTTGCAAAACAACCTGCTTTATCTTTCAATAAAAGTACTTCTATTTCTCGTGCTCCTTTTGATCTCATACATTCTGACATTTGGGGCCCGTCCCCTACTACTACCATGGGGGGATCTCGTTATTTTGTTATTTTTATTGATGATTATTCCCGATTTACTTGGATTTTTCTCATGAAAACTCGGTTTGAACTTAAACATATTTATTATAGCTTTGCCAAAATGGTCCACACCCAATTTTCTAAAACCATTAAATTTTTTCTCTTTGACAATGCTATGGAATATCGGGATACCGATTTCCTTTCCTTTCTTCAGAGTCATGGTACTCAGCCTCATCGTTCCTGTGCTGGCACGTCCCAATAAAATGGACTTGCTGAATGGAAACATAGGCACATTCTTGACACTACTCGCGCTCTCCTTCTTTCGTCTTCCTACCCTAAAAACTTTTGGGGAGAACCTACCCTTACTGCTGTGTACACTATCAATTGTGTTCCTTTTCCTGTCATCCATAATCAAACTCCTTTTGAACGTCTACATGGCACTCCCCCTCCATACACCAATCTTCAGGTTTTTGGCTCTACCTGCTTTGTTCTGTTTTAATCCCATGAACACACCAAGCTTGAACCTCGTTCTCATCTTTGCTGCTTTCTTGGATATGGGATTGAACATAAAGGTTTTTGCTGTTAGGATCCTCTCTCTAAACGTCTTCGTATCTCCCGCCATGTAGTTTTATGGGAGCACAAAATGTTTTCCTCTCTCTCCTCTTTTCATTTACCCGCACTCTCCACTCCGGTCATCTTTACTAATCCTTCCCTCAATTTCTTCTCTAATAACTTTGATACAGGTTCCTCCTTCATCGAGACGCCCTTGTTGATCCCTAATCCCAGCCAGAATGCTTTCCCTGATGGTCCATCTCTCCTTGCACCTTCTAGTCCGTCTCCTCCTTCTTCGCTAGCTCCTCTTACCGATCCTCTCACGGGTCAGCCGCACTGGGTAACTCAACCACCTATTCATCTTCGTGATTATATTGTTGGGTCTACTGCCTTTTCTACTTATGAACCTACCTCCTATTATGAGGCTTGTACTAATCCTCTTTAGCAACAAGCTATGACTGATGAACTTCAGGCTTTGGACAAAACTTATACTTGGGATGTTATTGATCTTCCTCTTGGCAAGACTGCAATTCGCTAAATGGCCTTGGTCTTCCTTAGCTCATGCTCAACAACATCCACATGAGCCTCCAAGCTCCGAATGCGTTCATCCTTCTTCTCTATTTCTCGGCGGGCAGCGCGAAGACGCATGTCGATTTCATAGGCAGTGTAGAGCCTCTTCACTGCCCCGTGAACGCCTTCACGAAACACTTCAAAGTCCTGACGGCCTACCATCGACTGCTGGACCTCAGGCGAAAAAATTTGTCGAGCAAACTCGACCGCCACATTTGGATCTCTAACGATCAAATCCGCCTCTGCCATGGGTCTATTTCTCACGAAGACCGCAAAGCTCAATGGGCATGGAATCGCGTCGGATTCCCTTTCACCACGGGGTTGCGGAGACTTGCCCTGTGGCTGCTTGTCCCTCTTGGGCGACCTACTTCGACGTTGAGGAGATTGGCGTCTCCCCCGGTCCCTCGAACTCCTACCTCATGTGCGCGAAGGTTCACCACTTCGATTCATGTCTCCACCCAGCTCAGCTAGCGTCATCGCTTCCCCTTTGCTGTTAAAAAAGAGTTTATTCGACATTCGCACTTGTTTAATTTTCCTCGAAGAGCTGGACTGAGTTGTTTACTTAGCACATAAATAGGACCTTCGTTCATTTATTCCCTACGAAGGCAGCACCTTCGAGGCAATCTCATTAATTTTGAAACCTCAACCGCCAGGCGCCGACCGAGCCAAGTTCCCCCACCAAACACTGTTATCTGGCGTCTGAATGTTCATGAACCAGCTGGGGCAAGGTCAGATTCATCAATCTATTCGGCTTGAGTGCCCCAGCCGCCCCACGAATTAATTCACCAATATTCATCAGTTTGTGTTATTCGGTGTTGAATGTTCATGAACCAGCTGGGGCAACGGCAGATTCATCAATCCATTCGGCTTGAGCACCCCAGCCGCCCCACTAATCAATTCACCAATATTCATAAATTCATGTTATTCGGTGTTGAATGTTCATGAACCAGCTGGGGCATGGGCAGATTCATCAATCCATTCGACTTGAGTGCCCCAGCCGCCCCACTAATCAATTCACCAATATTCATAAGTTCGTGTTATTCGGTGTTGAATGTTCATGAACCAGCTGGGGCAAGGGCAGATTCATCAATCCATTCGGCTTGAGTGCCCCAGCCGCCCCACTAATCAATTCACCAATACTCATAAGTTCGTCTTATTCGGCGTTTAATATTTGTGAACCAGTTGCTGCAAAGGCAGATTCCACCCAATGAATCGATTTACTAGTACAACACCCATGAACTATTCGGCATATGAACGATAAATCAATATTGCCAAGATTACACTGATTATCCAATCGGCAGCCACACAGTGTGATATTCAATCTTAGAAAGCACAACAGACAGTAATCATTTTATCCAAAGTAGTAAAAGGCAAAAACTCTTCATTAAACATCAAAAACTGCGTACAAGTAGTAATGAAATGGCAAAGAAATTTTCATTAATAAATTGAGCGCAGATAGTAACTAATTTATACATGAAAACTACCTTGAACTAACAGAAGTCCACTAAACAAAAACATACATTGAAATTGAAAATACTTAATAAAACTAGAATGTCTCCCAGATCAATCCTTGGGATTAGACTCAAGTGGTTCAACGTCCACTTGCTCATATGGAATTGACAAGGCCAGTGTAGCTCCAACGGCAGCAAGGGCTCTGAGCCACCCATGTTTGAATGCCCGATTCTCGAATTTGGGGACTTCATCTACGTATTCCTTGAGGGGGACGCCCTTTCCAGCCTCAAATGCTGCAGAGGCCTCAGCGTCGGCTTTTTCCTTGGCCATCTTCAACTTTTCTAACTCGACCCCCACCTTGGAAACCGCCTCCTTGGCTAACTTGAGCGATTCTTCGCTCGCGTTCGCCCTATCCTCAACATCATATCGGAGCTGATTAGCAGTCCGAGCCCTTTTCTTCTCAGCTTCGGCTCGAGCACTTTCCATCGCGGCTCTCATCGCCTCAAACTCGGCCTTGCTCTTCTGACCTTCCACTTCCAATTGCAAATGGCCAATCCTTTCCACGACATCACGCTGGCGGCGGCCTAAGTCGGCGATCCTGCCGACTGTCTGCAAAACAAGTTAGGATCGTCAAATACCGTACGCAAGCAGCATTAAAAGGAGTTGAGATGGTCACCTACCAGAAGGGTCGACTGGGCAGATAAGGCTGCGGCCACCAAATCCGGCTCGACATGAAAGGTTGCCTTGTCAACCGGCAAGGAGACTGAGGCCGCCAGGCTCAACGCTACGGCTGGATCCTTCATGGCGGATGCGTCAAAGGAGATCAGCGTGTTTTTGAACTTCGGCTGAACAATGAAAGGAATAACCACGTCCGACTCCTCTATGTGAGGCCGTTTGTCAGCAGGACTATCATCTAAGCCGGCCTCTTCCTCGGCGGTACACTTTTCGCCCCGCTCGTCTGGAATCAACTGTTCTTCTATAATCTGCTGTTCAGCTTCCTTCTCCATCTCGGCCACAACAACTTGAACCGTTTCTTCTCCAATAACGGGTTGTGAAGATTCAATCGGGGCAGGTTCAGAATGGGTGGCCTCAACTTTTTTTCGGGCGGCCATTCATTCAGCATTTCTCTTTTGCGCCATCTGCGTGAGATTTTCCCCAACCATACCTTCAGAAAAATCGCTGGGTAGGTAGTACGAAACGTACCTCGTTTCCCGTGCTCAGGCTAACTCCTATCCCAAACACGATGCAATATGCATGACATGCATGGATGCAACTAAGATACAACCTAACATGCAAAATGCTATGAAATGGCATACACGATGCACGAGGTAACATGGCATACACAATGCACTAATATACAACCTAGCATACACAATGCTATGAAATGAAATGGCATACACAATGCATAATGGACTTACACCAACATGAGTGGACCTCAGCCACACTCACATAAGAGGCCATTAGATGAAAATGAGACACTCGAGATGCGTGCACACGTGCACGCAAACCGAGGACCGACCCTAAGGCACGAAATGCCACTCTAACAAGACATGGCAAAACATGGAATATGGCATACTAGCATGCAAATTTCAGAGGCAATAAGTGATGCAAAAAAGCCTCGAAAGATGGCAAAATGACACCCGATGCATGGAATGAGTCCCGAAACATGAAATTTGGCGCATGGAATGACCTATGGCTATGCAATGCATGCATTATTTGTACATGAAGTGTGAAGACAGAATCAAGACAGCCCCAAAACAAGCATATTTACAGTTTTAAGCAAGGACAAACAGTGAACACAAATGGGGCTAAGCTAGCATACAAAAATGGCCCCGAAAGAGAGGTAATGAAGCAAGTAGCAGCTGCTGACCCTAAACAGAGAAGGGCCCTTCTACAATGTTGAAGAGGGGCCCAAAAAATGGCATTTTACAGTTGATAACCAAACCCAAAACAGTGCACAAGCATGCTTAAAATACTATGCAAAATAAGGCCTAAAAAAGAGATTTAAACACAAAGTACAAAAATGATGCCTCAAATAGTAAAATACCCTTAATGAAACATGAAGAGGGGGTCAAAATAAGGCAATTTACAGTTCGGACCAGAGCCCAAAAACAGAAGCACAAGAGGCTAACAAATCATGCAAAAATAAGGCCAAAAGAGGGATACAAAGGCAAGTGGAAAATGGAAGCCTCAAACAGTGATGAGCCCTTCAACAATGTTGAATAAGGGCTCCAAATAAGTCACTTTACAGTTTACAACATGCCTCAAAACAGTTTACAAATAGGCCTAAAATACTATGCAAGGAAATGGCATAAAAGAAGGGTAAAGAAGCAAGTGCAACAAGGAAGCCTCAAACAGTGAGAGGCCCTTAAACAAACATGAAATAGAGCTCAAAAAAATTCTATTTTAAGTTAGGGTCAGAGCTCAAAAGTGTAAGAAAGAATGGCTAAGAAAGCATGCAAAAATGAGCTCAAAAGAGGGGGAAAATGACTCACCCTTGGAGACCAATCTTTAGCAACCTCTTGGTCCAAAATGCAGCACTCCTAGCCTCTGAAAAACCACTTCAAGCTTCTGGAATGGAGGATGGAAGGGTGGGGGTAAGGGTTGTAGAGTAAAGGGTGTAGGAACTTGAGAGGTTTGGGTGCTTGGAAGAGAGGAAAAGGGAGGGGTGTAATGCAAGGCTCAAGGCAATTTTTCCAACCCTTAATACAAGGGCTGGGGGGCTGTATATATAGGCAAAAGGAGGGGGAAAAATGGGGGGGAAAACAATTCAAGTTTCCCCCCAAAATGGCAGCCCCCCGGATACAAAATTTGGGGGGAAACAAATTGTATATTTGTGATGTACCAACAGAGGAGATGCAGGCCGGCTGGTTATCAAGGTAGCAGGTGGCCGGCCGGCCCTCCCCATGGCCAGCCGGCCAAGGGTCAAAAGGGCCAAGTGACATTAGTGGCCGACCACCACAAATTGGTGGCCTCCCATGTGTGCTCAACACAACCCTGTGGTCAAAAACTGGAGACAATGAACCAGGAGAGAGAAAAGGTCACTTTTAGGAGGGGTTCAAAAGGGTCAAGCACAATTACTGGCCGACAATATGATATTGGTGGCCTCCTAGGTGTGTACAATACAAATATGTGGTTTGGAGCTGGAAAAAGTGGCCTTAGGGTAGTCAACATTGGCTTTGAAGTGAGAAAAACGGGCGACGGAGGGCGATGAGGAAATATAACTGGTTGCCAGAACAATTACTAGCCTCCCACCCTTCTACGACCTTCCTGGTGATGAAACTAAGGTCCCTGCCAAAAATGAACTCAAACCGATGCAAAATGAAGGTTCGGGGGCCGAAACGCGCAGCCCGGGGCCCCGAAAACTGACTGTTGGGCATCGGAAGTGGTGTTCGACCACGAAGTTGGTCTCTCGGACCACAGTGTCCCTCAAAAGGGAGTAAATAAGATGCATGCCAAAAATCGGAGCAAACGGAGGTGGTTAGGCGGTCCCGAACCGAGGCACTCGGTCTGACGGCTCCGAAAACCGGGAACCGGGCTCCGAAATGGGAAAAATGGCCTACGACCATGAAACGTAGCCCACGGCCACTGAGAGATGATCTACGAGACCTCTCCCTCTCTTCGGGAAGAGAAAACAGAGAAAACAAAGCTTGGTTCGCAAACCGAGGCAAAGCACAGAAAAGCTCGGAAGTCCGGAAGCAAGGCTCGCAGCCGAGACTCGGAGACCTCTGAACGAGCACGATATGCAACATCACCAAGCGCTCAATCGGTGACATCTGAGTCTTAAGGTCGGTCAAAAATGGGGTGTCTACAGTAGGTCTCCCAAATTTGCAAACATATCTCCAAAGGAAAAATTCGCCTGACCCGAAGTGGACGGTGAGGTAGGTTGGTTAAGACCGGCTGCCTCAAACGCTAAGTTCAGAGCCTCGTCGACCTCTTCGGCCTTCTCAGCGAACTATCTCATTGGTTTGGCAACGACCTCGACGACCGGGTCTTCGTCTTGCTCCGAATCAGAAGCGTCGAGACCAATTTGCCTAAGGTTCTTGAAGGTGGGGAAGATAAGAGCCGTCAGGTGTTAATCGCCTAATGGGATCAGAATATCATCCCCGGCCGAGAATGTAGTATAAGTAGGCTCGTACCGCAGGAGTATGTGGGTAGCTCTTTCTTGCTTTTGTACGTTCAGACGACCGAAGTAATTGAGTGCAGTCTTAATTTCTGCGAGGACTGCGTCGTCAGCCGAAGTCAGAATCTTCTTCAATTTATTTCCTGCAAAAACAAAGGGTTAGACTTGGAGAAAAAGCCAAATAAAAGAAAGATCAATAAACACAAGGAGTTACACAGCAACGTGGTTCACCCTTCAGTCTGGGAATAGGGTCTAGGCGATCTTCGCCTTCGCCGAATTCCCAGTTGCCTTGGACATTGACCATTACGTCGTCAACTCACTTACCAGAACTGGCAAGCATGGTTACCAAGTGATGCTCAGTGTCCTTGGCCCTGAGAAAGTACTGCCCAAGCCGACCGGAAGATTTGGCTAAAGCATAGCAGTGCTAAATGGCCGAAATGCCAAGGTTGATCCTAAGGCGCCGGTTCAACTCTATGATTCCCATGATGATCTGAAAAAAATTCACATTGGATTGAGAAGGAATCAGACCCCAATTGTCATGCCCCAAACCCGCCCCTAACAGTTTCGGCATGACCTATTCAGAAACGAACATGTAACCTGGTAACATAACATACGGGGCCTTATCGGAAACACGAAAAAAATGGAAATAATGAAACAAATAAACTCCATTGAGCTACTTCTACATGCCAGGATCTCATTCATCGCATGCATTATAGTGGATAGATAAAGTTCCAACTATAACCCGGAGCATATACATACACATTTACAATGCCAGCCCCATGATTGGGAGTATACAAAAAAAAAATGAACATGAAAGTATATACAACAACCTTAGAGGGACACCCATAAGCAAGTCAACATCTTAACAACTTAACAAAATAAATGGCTTATACAGTGCCTGGACATACGAAGGTTGAAAAAAGAAAGCGGGCATCTTGGCTAGGACTGACCACCTGATTGGTGACCTACAGAAACAAACATAATAGAGAGTGAGCCGAGCTCAGTGAATAGTAATACATAAATAAAATGATGCTTAACTTGAAACATAATACATGTCAATGCAATAGTCTGATTCTGTGCTAAGTACATAACGGCCTTAGGCCCAATCTTGCAACATAAACTTGATGGCTATAAGCCCTTGAAATGTGGTGGCACGAGGCCCTTGAAACATATGGCACGAGGCCCTTGAAACATTGGCATAAAGCCCTTGAAACTTGTTTGACCTTGTAGCATATTCAAACTTGTAACATATACTTGAAACATACCTGAGCATACTTGAACTTGTAACATACTGGAAACATGCCTGAAACATACTTGAACATCATTCATTAATTCAAAAGGAACATATTATAACTAGAGCGTTTCTTGTTGTACCATGTCATTATCGTACGCTTAACAATGAGAGACTAATTCACATTCTCATAAGGGTCACATAATAATGCTAAACTTTGCACTTATATCGTAGATTCCGAATAACTTCCAATTCCTAAGCAACATAGCAAAATAACTTCAAATTCATATGGATACACATAGCTACTCTTATATTTACGCAGAATCTATTCTTCAAGAATGAACATAAATTCTTTTGGGTAAATGACTTAATTCACGTGCTCTATTAATCAATAGTATATAACATTGTTTAATCGTTCTTATATGTTAACATAGTTGCCTTGCCTTGTAATTAACAGAGTCCTAATGGTAACCGTTACATCATTCCCATGAGTTGACATAATTAACATAAAGTTAACAGGACAAAGTAAGCATATTTTCATTAGATTACAGATGACTTTATCAATTTCACAATTCCATAGTTCGGCCCTTGGCTTGAGGGGTTCACACATTCACGATAGCCTTTAGGTTTCATAGATTCACAACTTATCACATCGGCCTTCGGCCTTTTGGATTCACAAGTTCACAAGTTTGGCCCTTGGCCTCATAGCTTCATAATTTCACAAATGGCCCCTGGCCACATGGGTTCATAGTTCACAAATAGCCCCTGGCCACATAGGTTCATAGTTCACAAATGGCCCCTGGCCACATAAATTCACAAGTCGGCCCTCGGCCTCATAAATTCACAAGTCGGCCCCCGGCCTCATAAATTCACATATACATAAATTAGCTTTTGTGTTTCATAGGTTCACGATTCGGCTCTTGGCTTCATAGTTTCACAATTCACAATTCGGAAATTCATACTTCACAAATGGCCCTCGGCCACATCGTTTCATATTTCACAAGTTGGTGATCCATACTTCGCAAATTCGAGATGCATATTTCACAAATCCTTTTTGATGTTTCCATAATTTCACAATGTTCCTCATATAGCATACACCTTTGATGTTTCCATAATTTCACAATATTTCTTACGTAGCATACATAACATACATGTCAACATAATTCTTACGACGAAGATCATAACGTCAATAACAATAATCATTAACGGTTAAAGATACATCGAAGTACTACTACTCACAGTGCTACAACGGAGTGCTTGGCCCTCCTAAAGTGTGCCCTGTACACATATATAACTTAGTCATTAGTTATTTTTCCTTCCTTCATTATTCTTCACAAGCCTACCATTATCCATCCATTATACCACAATTTCCTCCATCTCAATATATCTATATATAGAAATAGAAGATTACCGTTCTTGCAAACACAATATGGAATTTATAATCAATCACTTCGATTTCAAGATAGGAAGGAATTGTATGGACATCTTCCATATTTTTCCAAAAATAAATCATTCTCTTGATTTTAATAACTAAGCAAGCCCACAAGTATTTAGAAAAATAATTTGGGATTAACCCATTTTGGAAAACTCCACATTTTAGGTCACAAAAATCAAAGTCAACATAGTCAATACCATCTCACATAATCACTACAATTCAACATAAGCAACATGATTCAACTCAACATCATTAAATATAATTGAACATAATTCAAGTGGAATTCTTAAATTCCATTTCAACATTCCATAATCGAGTTTATGTCATTTATATCATTAATAAATCATTTGCCCCAATTTCCTTCTCATTATAACATGATTTACATTGCTCATAACAAAATTCATTCGCAAATTTTAAACATAATTTTCAAACATAACCAAATTCCAATTAAACTTGTACATAGATAATTCAACCTACCAATTTCATGATTCAACTTTTAATTTGGGCCAAATCATTGATTATCATCAAAAATCAACCTAGGGTTTCTAGAAAAACCTAGAAATTTCAAGAAAAATTCAAACTTCTTAACCCATTATTTTTTCTTCCAATTTTCCCCTTGATTATATATCCTAGGTTCATAATCCATAATCTAAACCCAACAATAAAACCCCAAATTCTTCAAATCCAAAATCCCCAAATTTCCATAATATAACCCTATATGCTCAAAATGTAGATTTTGCATTTATATACTCCAAAATACCACAAATCTATCTATTTATGTAAGCATTGAAGGAGAACTAGGACCCCTACCTCAAGATTGAAAGCAAGGAAGCTAGGTCAAGAGCATCACTTCGAAATTCCAAAATCCAATCGGTTGAAAATGTTGATCTTCACTTGTTCTTCATCGTTGATGCAAAATCCATGGTTGATTTGTTGATAAAAGTGGAGGAAATCAAGGTTTTTAGGGCTAAGTTTTCGGATATGGAAGAGGGGAGAAGAAGAGAGGAAAAGAAAATGTAAGAAATGGCCCAAAAATTACGTTTTTGAGCTGCTGTCCTGCACAGCCCGCACGTGCGGCGCTATTCCCCGCACGTGCAGCTCTGCTTCCAGCACAGATGTGAAAACTTCAAACGGGTATAACTCTCTCATCGAGACTCCGTTCTAGGTCGTTCTTGTGTCCAAATTGAAGCCCCAGAAACCAAATTTCCAATGGTTCCAACCTCACATTAAAATTCTAAGTATGGAAGGAGAAAAGGGCAAAAGAGTGACGGCTGGTCAAAAATTCAAACTCAAATTTGGGACTTTTTATCTAATCTTATCTATATATCTTGTTAAGGCTTCGATCAAGGTTCCAAACATCATCCAAGGGTCCTCAATTATAATATTTAAAGTTCACTTGCCAACCCATCAATATCAAGAGTCCGACAACCATACAAATTTTAAGGTGACAGGCACCACTATACATCAATTCAATGTGAATTTAAAATCCGAGTCGTTATACCAATGGCGGAGGACGACCCTAAGGAATGGATGCAGGGGAAAACGGACTCCGCCCTCCGCAATGGATAGGAGAGGAAAGACAATTGTGTTTTGATCCTCCCTCTCCATATCAAGAGTATTGTCCATCACTAGAGATAGAAGGACATCATCAGGGATAGAAAAATATCGTCGGAACCCCAAAATACGACCCTCGGAAAGGAGGTCTTTCAAATGCTTAGCCATTCTAGCAAGGACACAAGAGTATGCCAAATCCAAAATAAACACGAAAAATAGGATTATAAAAAGAAGAGAAGAAAACTTACGAGAGCCAAAGGAGACAAGGATAGACAGAGAAGAGTTGTAGAAAACGCGCGTCAGAGAAGGGATACCGACTGGCAATCCAGGAGGCTCAAATATTCGAAAAAGCATGCATTAGAAAGGACTGAAGTTTCAAATCGTAATAAATGCGAGAGATGCACGAATGAGGCGGGAAAGTTTAATGACGACCAAAAGGCGTGCGCTTACTGACATACACATTGGGATAAGTGAAGCCGCCTAACTTATGTCACTTAACTTTTCACAGTCGAAACCAAACACGCCAATTAACTACCGTCAATGAGGAGTTTGGGGGGCAATTGTGGGAGCCGAATTTATGACATGATCAGAAACGTACACTCTAGAAAGCAGGTATTACTCGGCTCTATCCTCCACGATCATGGGGCCGTATACAACAGATAGGGCGAATATCCATTTAGCTATGGGGCCGAGTAAATAAGAGGATAATGAGTGAAAAGTGGGCCAGGCCCCGAGGCCTAGTAAACAAGTATAAATAAAGGAGTGACCGTCTGTAAAAGCTATGTGAGAACCATTTTGCTTAACTTAGAATACAAGCAATATTGAGTGCAGGAACTAACTTGCCCGTCGGAGTGCTAATTCCAGCACCCCCGACCGGAGTGTTTATTCATTTTCAGGTGACTAGCTGAGGATCGCCAACGTCTCCCAGGATCAAAAGAGTATTTCCAGACCACTTCTCCACACATAGCATTTGCATTTAAATGTTTCATTACAGTCTCATTGCATGATCATAAGTTATGTTCTGCATTGTGCATATCACTTGCATCTTGCCTCAGAACTATGTTGGTTTGATTCCTTGTAAAGGGATACATAGGCAGCCTGCGGGTGCAACCGTTCTTTGTCTTGCTTATTCATTTTTCCAAGTCTTCGGCCTTATCAAAAATGGGTCGTCTCTGGGCTTTGGCATTTACTCTTGTCATTTCATGACTTCCGAGTTCTGTCAAAGAGAGGCAACTGTAGACATCCCATTTTTTATAGTCCTTAAGACTTAGACGTCATCGTCTGTGTACTCAATGATTGTGTTTGTTTGTGTTCATTTTCAGTGCTCGAAGTCCTCGGCAGAACGCCTTGTCTTTGAGCCTCTAAACATTATTCTTTCTATGCCTTGCTTTAGACCAAAACTTGGTGTCTGGACCTCTTGCTGACCTGTCGGCCACCACCCAAGGCTGTCAGCCATATGATGTTTTATTCGGCCATGGGTGTGGCCGGTCGGCCACCAGTGGTGGCCGGTCGGCTATCAGTGGTGGCCGACAGCCACCAGTGCCTTTTTCCAGATATTTATTGACAGTTGTGCCAATTGTTGCTCACTGAGCTGCATCTCCATTCACGTGTATGGTGAGATGTTTCTAAGCTCAAGGGGTGTTTTTCTATAAATAGGGGGGTTCCTCCCCCATTTTGAAGGGCTAGAAAAATTAGAGCAAAAATATCTCTCTGTCTCTAGCTTTCTCTCTCTCTCTCTTGATATTTTGTACACATTTGCTCACAAGTCCTTAGCTTTTGCATACCAACCCTTATCCAAATACTCTCACCTTTGGATTGAGATTACTTGGAGTCTGGTTTGAGCTCTAGAAGGTGGTTTGAGCTTTGATTATTGGCTATTTTGTGCTTTGCTTCAAAGGTATAGCACTTACCTTATTTATACTTGTTTTGTATCTTTGTTTTGCCATCTTTTCCAACTGTTTTTGGGCTGATTTGAACTGTCAAAAACTCTATTTTTGTGACTTAAAAATATTGGTTAGAGGTCTCTCTGAGTTAGGGGGTGGTCTATCATTCTTGCTCCTTTGTTTGTTAAGCTTTTGTACCATTTGTCATCACTTTTAAACCAACTTTTTTGGGCCTTTTAACCACTGAATTTCAGAGGTTTTTTAGTCGTAAAAACCTTGTTTTGAAGTCCAAAATTGGAGGGGTTAGCCTCCCCTCTTTGTATCTTATTTGCATGCCTAGTTAACCTCACATGTTAGCTTATTATTTTAGCTTTCTGTGGCTCAAGTCCAGCATGTTTTAAGCTCTGTTTTGACCTGTTTTGGCTCTGTTTTGGGTTGGTTAATTCATTTGAGTCTTGTATTGCATAGTTGTAGTGTAATTTCCTTCACTAGCTTGATGTTTTAATGTTTTAATTATCATTGTTTTGAGTTAATAGCATATTTTAGTGTTGTTTTGCACTTCATTTCAGCACTATAATCTCTGCAATCTCCCTCAAGTCTTCACTCTTTTGTTTGCTTTGAAAGTGGCTTTAAATCTCTTGTTTGCCTAAGTGTGAAATGGAGGTGTTACACCTAATGGTTTAATCCCTTAGGGAGTTCATTACCAACAGTGTAATGCCTCTTTCATGCCCAAAGCAACTTGTTGTTTGAGTCGTCTTTCCATTAGAGGACACTCACTAATGGACTTAATGGATTAAAGAATGGCTTTGGTAATTAAAATGAGTAAACAAAATTGGACAAGTAAAAGAGGCAAGATAAGCATTCTTTGTGTTGCATTGCATGTGTTCAAATCGGACATTAGTTTGAACACAAGGGAAATGAGACATTTCATACTCAAAAGTGATGAAATGTGCAATTTTCCTTGGTCTCCATTGCCCTTGATTATGCATGATAGGGTGATGGTCCTTTGGTCTCATTTTGCATTCATTGAACTTGCACAATTGGTTTCACAAACCATCATGCAATGAAATTACTTGATTGATGGTTTGTAAACCCAAATTTTGTCCCTCCTTTGATCTCCCCATGAAAAGGAGAGGCAAAGTGTGCAAATAATCTGTGAGAATACACTGTTTTGCTCTGTCTGCTCTCTGTTGCATCAAAAAGAGGAGTTCATGTTATCTGTGGCTGACCAGCCACCATTGGTAGCCAACAGGCCCCCTGTCGGCCACCAACGAAACTTGCACAGTGTGTTCCTGAGGTGGAGCTGAGGTATTCTGGAAGTTGGCAGAATTTTTGGTGTTCAAATGTGCAAACATAGGCTCGTAGCAGCAAAGCGGTGGCTTTTCGGGTAGAGAAACTGAGCATGCATGCATCCCTTGTTTCCTAAGGCTATTTAGTTAACTTGCCAAGTTAATTAGTTGTAGCTGATGCTTGCAAATGTTGTAAATGTTCAAGTAGATTAGTTGATTAATTTATGTTGTAATTAATTAACTTAATTGCTTTGTAATTAGTTAGTTAAGTGTTGTAATATTTAATTAGCTTAGAGTAGTTAGTTAAATATTGTGTTGTAATAATTAGCGTAGCTAGTTGGTTAGCTTATTTATTTGGACCCCCCTTCGCGAGGGCATAATATTGTAATAAGTGTGTGTGCGTACGTGTATGTCTTCTAACCCCACGTCTTTCTCCCTTTTATTTAATCGTTTTTGATGGTTAGATTAGGGTCATGTTTTGATTAGCATATCGCATGCTTGCATCTATTCATCTTGTCTTCCATGCACCGAGGCTCAGTGCATCATTCAAACTGCATTGCAATTTCAATATCTTATTTGAATACGTGTTTAAATCGCATGTTGTTCAAATCATTTCATATGCCATATTAGTAGCCGAGCCTATTAATTGCATATTGCATGTGTTGCATTAGGCATCTTGTATGGTTAGGAATCATGTATATTTTTCTAACTCATATCTTCCTAATTTTGAGTACTAGGTGAGTTTTTACTCTTTAGCATACTTGCCATGAGGCTGTGTGCTTAAATGCTAAACTGCATTAACGTCCGTGGATGAAGGCTTGTTGTTTGAATTGGAACAATTCAACGAATATGCATTTTAAGCCCACTTTGTTGAGTGGCAAATATGTTTTAAGCCCACTATGTTTGGTGGCAAATCCGTATCTTTAAGCCCACTTGAGGTGGCAAATTCAAACCATTTTCGCAAACAAAAGCTAGTTTAATAATCGGAACAAGAATACATAATGTTTATAAAATTTCATATCATGATTAGTAGAGGCTGATCTTTGATCGAGCAAGTGGGGGTGCTCAAGTCATAACCTTTCCCTCTCGTACTTAAGTTCCCCAGCTGAGGCAACTTTGGTGATGATGGACATGTGGCCTTCGGCACGAGTCATGGGTTTCCTAAATTTTCTCAAAAATAAAATATTTAGGTGACAACTCTGTATCTGGCAAAATAGTCCAATTTTGGCATTATTTGATTTAAAATTGATTTTCCAAAACGATATGCTAGATTTGGACTCTTTGGTGTTTATCAGTTTCACATTGCACTTGTGAGATTAGATTCAGAATCACGGAAATCTGAACTGTGAGACCTTTCTTTTAAACCTTTCTGAAAGGCGGGGTGTGGAAAAGGCGAGTCCACACGGTCCGACATGATTCCTTAAACTATCCCGACATTGATTTTGGTCAATTCTTACAACAGTCTGGCATGACCCCATAAATTGTCCCAACATTGGTTCTGGTCAGTTCCAACAACAGTCCGCATGAGCTTAAACTGTCCTGGCATTAGTTTCAGTCAGTTTCTACAATGGTCCGACATGACCATAAATTGTCTCCCGGCATTAGCTCCAGCCTCTGATATATCTCAAACGCCCTTGCGCTCCCGTTTAAACTTTGCAATCTATTTGCCTTTTATTTTATTTAGTTTTATTTCATGCTTTAGTTTCTCTTTCTAAACTCAACATATTTACCCTCTTTGAGCTTAAGGGGGGATGTTAATGTATATGTGGTATATATTCCTAGATATATTTGTATTGACATAGTTAGGTTTCTTGTAGGATACTCTTTGTAGGATACTCTTTCTCAATCTAAATTTTGAATATATATTATTTTTTCTCTCTCTCTCTCTCTCTCTCTCTCTCTACTATTTTAATAGTTTGCATAATTGTTACCACAATGAGCCACATCACTAAAAATTGACAATTAATGAAATTTTTCTGTGACAAATTTCTAAATTTGTTGCTAAAAATGACAATTAATGGTATTTTTCTATGATGAATTTTTTTACTTTTGCTAAAAACTAACAATTAGTGACACTATTTTATGAAAACGCCGCTAAAAAAAAAAAAAAAAAAAAAGAAGACTTTGTGGTAACAATTAAAAATGAACAGGATTATTTGATGGACCAAAAAATCATGAGGATTTAGTGGTGCACCTGTATTCCTAATAGAACTTTTCCATCGATTCCCCTCTTTTTTGTATTAATGAATCTACACATAAGGACCAATACAACCTATATGAGTCCAAAAACAGTTTAAATATCCAAAATACAACTTATATGAGTCTCACATGCCTAACAATACTCTCCATATGAACTGTAACCCTTTAACCAGGAATCAACTATTGCAAATATAGCATTGATATGTAACTTAAGGCACGAGTTAGCACTATTATTGACCCCATATGCACAAATCTTGAATCTCATAATAGTTTTAGAAACCAGTCCTACTCCCATGGTCACGAACGTTGGTGGTTAAATTTTGGGAAAATCAATAGGGAAGAGGTGAGCAAAGCTGGGAAGGAGGGAGGAGTTGAGATGTGGCAACGGTCGGTTTGTTGGAAGATAGTCATAGATGGTTTATCTAGTCATTTAACATTAACAATAGACTCGTGATATTTAAAATACAAATTTTGTAACTGATATTTGATTTGGGCACATAATACTTTCACAGCTTTTATTACAAATCAACCGTCACACTTATTTTGAAATAGTTGAACATACATTGTTCTACATATTTCTGTGAAAGCCTGCATGAACATGAAATCAGAACGAGATAGATTGTTTTTCTCAAAACATGATCAAATTGAAACAAATATAGGTTGTTTTGCATACATAGCTGCACATGCTCACAAAAGATTCCAGCTTGCAAAGCCATAAATTTTTCTTGCAGCTACCAATAACAAAAAGGGAATTGATATGATGAGCAAAGCTAGAGCGCCATTGGTTGATATTGCCTTTATCAAGCACATATAAGATCCAAACAGAGCGAACTGAGATTTGAGGCCATGGCTTGAAGGGAAATTCATGCAGGAGGAATAGAGTCATGACCACCGAAGCAATGAACACCACAGAGTTGAACAACATGAATGTACTGGACAAGAGTGAATACTGTTTATTCAGTTGGAAGGTGCCAGTTATGTAGTTATGAACATAGCCCATTTTGGAAGCGCTTCCAAGGACGTGAAATGGGACTTGGTAGGTTATTGTTGTGAGCAGTGTGGCTATCAGTAGCAATACATTTCTGGATCCCATGATGGACTTAATAGTGCTTATATCTAATGACCTGTTGGATAACCCTCTATGACTACAATCATCATTGTGCTCCATTCTTTGATTAACCAAATCACACATGTTCGACAACCCCCTATGACTATAATCATCATTGTGCTCGATTCTTTGATCAGTTAAATCACAGGCTCTAGCTCCAGCTTCTGGAACAATTGTGTTAAATTTGATATCTATATTCTCTGAATTAGGTAGATCACATGGGATGTCCAGAGCCTTGAAAGAAGTCAACGCATTGACATCCGCCAATTCCTTGTTGGGCAATACTCTTAACGTCTGCAATTACAATAAGTGTGAGTTCCTCTGTATAAAAATAGAGCACAATAATATGAGAGATAATATACAAGAAAATGTAGTACATAAGCAAAAGGTCTAAATTTTTCAAAAAAAAAAAAAAAAAATTTATTGTTTTCAAGGCTTTGTTTATTTCGATGTAAAATGTATTACATTGAAAAATGTTATCATATTAAACTTTTTATAAGAATAACTTTATCATTCTTACTATATTCCACTGTTTGTTTGGATGATACCTTAAAAAAGAAAACAAATATGTCTTGAAGAAAAAAATTCTCAAAATGTCCTGTTTATTTGAGAACATTGGGAATATAGATGTTGTAAACAGAACAACTGAGAACCGTATTGGTCGTCACTAGGTAAAGAGAAGATCGGAGAGGGAGGCAAAGGGAATTCTCTTATTAAACGATGGTTGGAAATTGATGTCCATGGAAGAGGAGCTCCAGCTTTTATAATGTGAAACTTGAGATAGAACAGAACATGATTAGGACTATTCCACATAGCCATTTGATAAAGAGCTTATTACCCAGCACACTAGTCCTTGCGAGTTATAAACTAGAGCTACTTGTATCCCCAAGTTACTCAGTCAAGGTACCTCTCTAGTTGGTCAAATTACTCGATCAAGTTACATTCACAGGTTCACTAAAGTTCCTATCTTTATGGTGCCCAATCGAGAGAAATGATTACTTTTCATTTAATCCTCACGAGCTTATAAGCTAGATGTAATCATGACCTCAAACTATCTAGTTGAGGTATAGCCCTCTCACCAGCTCTCTCTATCTTTGCCAATTACTTTTCTTTTTTTCTTTTTGGATAGAAAAAACCAATCAATTCCCATTAAAACGCAAGCCGCTCTACAAGAGCCGATAGACGACAAGACACCCAATCCAAAGGTAAAACCTCGTCTAGACAAGCACATGCTATCCAGTGGGCAACCCCATTAGCTAATCTGGGGCACCAAAAGAAAGAGAACCCTCCTTGCCATCTTTGCCAGTTACTCAATTGAGCTAATTACTTCTAATGTTAATTTGTTGAGGCATTAGCCTTTACATCTCATAATCATCCGAGATTTGGACTCAATCGAGGTGATACTAAGTACCTGAGATAGACTCAAAGCCATTGTGAAATGCGTGAGCCATAACTACGTCAAGATGCTTACATTTCTATGGCACACCTCAACTGCTCTTAACTTTCAAATTGAACATTTCAAAAACCCATAAAGACAACAACAACACTTGTTTTTCTATTCAAAAGCCTCCTAAATTCTATCATTGTCCAAAAATTTCAAAAAATCTACCCAAACAGCAAAATCATAGTAGTTGTCTCATTGGCGCATATTATCAAACATTTGATAGACAAGGAAAATATCAATCATACTTGCACATTCCATTTGAATTGAACCTAGGGAAAATATGTACAACACCCAAAAACTCTATCCAATTAATGTAAAACTTTGTGATACACAATACTTGAGTAGAACTTATCAAATCTTTCATCAAATTTTAATTTGATAAAAATTTAAAAAGATTAAACATTGGAGATAAATTTTTTTCATCAAATTTGATGGAAAGTGAAAATTTGGAATAAGAGATAAATTCTTAAAAAGATTTTAATAAAAATTTAATAAAATGATTGGCATAATTCATATCAAATCAAGTTTTTTACTCGAATTTAAAATTAAATTACATTAAAAAAAATTGCTAAAGGGTTGGAAATGATCTTACCTAGACAATTTTAAGAAGCCAGTATTCACCTCATTTGTTTCCTCTAACCATCTTTCTATTTTTTTGAGAGATTTAAAAAGTGAGTTTTAACAAAAATCAGTTTCAAACAAGTGATTTGAAAGAAGAAGAAAAAATTTTGATTTTGATTTTGTTTTATCTCCCTACGAGTGAGTGAGCAAGATGAGAGAGCATGAGAAGCACTTTTGTCCTATGCTACTGACGAATTCAGAACATCTCCGATCAAATTCAGTGTGTTTGGTTTGAGTTTTTTGGATTTAGTTTTTTAAAAACGAAAATGATTTGTACCCCCAGCTGGGGGTGACCCCCAGTGAGGTGTCACTGGGGGATAGGCCAAAAAACAATTTTTTTTTTTTTTTTTTTTTTTTTTTGTCTGGACCAGTGGGGGCTCGCCACCTCACTGGGGGTGAGACCCCCACTGGGTGTATAAGTCATTGCTCTTTTAAAAATTGAGTTTTTCGGTCTTTGTATTTTTTTGTTTTTAGTGAATATTTTTAAAATTTTAAATATTTTTTTTTACTTTTGTAGATGCACCTTATTTAGATGTATCTAAAAAGTAAAAAAAATTGTGAAAAAATATTTTAAAAAATTAATAAATACATAAAAATATAAAAAATGTACTGAATTCTCGTATTTTTTTTATATTTTTGGTATTTAGTGAATTTTTAAAAAGTTTCTTTCACAATTTTTTTACTTTTTAGGTATATTTATGTTAGGTATGTCTAAAAAGTAAAAAAAATTGCTTAAAATATTAAAAAATTTCAGTAAAAACAAAAAAAATATGAAAAATAAGAAAGCAGAATTTTCTGAAAAGAGTTTTTGGAAAACTCTAACCAAGCATGCTGATTATTTTTTTCTCTAAATATTTCCCTTCAAAATATTTTTCTTAAAAATTAAATAATTTTTGTTCATTAATAAATATTTAATTTGTAAAAGAATTATTTTAATCTTTTTAATGATATCAACTTTATAAAAATTAGATGTATATATTAAAAATTATCAGTATTCTATAATATATAATAAAAAATCTAAAGGATATGATTAATAGATAAAATTAAAAGAAAAATATATTGAGGATAAAATTAGTATTTAAAAATTATAAATCCACTTAGTACCATCTCCATATATATTAAAAATCATCTTTCATTTCTCATACTTTTTTTCTCTATATTTAGAGAATTGACCACTTCTTCAATTCTTAAAAAAAAAAAAACCACTTCTTCCAAATGGAGATGATATTGGAAGATAGGCTGAAGTGACGGAGTCAGAAAATTAATTGAGAGGGGCACTTATAATTATAATTTCGGTTGTTTTCCCCTAATCAATAGTAGATAATAATAATATTTTGAATTAATATTAACTACAAAATTTTAAATATTTAATACAAAAAATTTTAATATATATTTTTACAATTGACATCGAGCAAGATTGGAATCGAAAAGATGGTATTATTTGTAACTAGTTTACTGTGAACAATGTCTTATACATAAGTCTTATGAGAGATTATACGAAACTAATATACTTTTCTCAATTTTTGTACAAAACTTGAGAAAATTTTAGTATAACGGTAAAACCACATCACTCAACATGTGGCGTCACTAGCAATGGTAAAGTAAAACAATCCATAAAAGGTGAACCTCATTTGTCAAATATAATTAACAATTCAATAACTTTCAATTTGCATATTTAGATTAACTATGCTTACATGTCAATAATATTGACGCCGTAACACCGTTTCATTGAACTTTTTTCACAACCACCATTGTTTTCAAAATTTTAAGACTGCCATTAACAAATTATTCTAAATGTTATTTCCAAATAAAATTTTTAATTGTAAATTATTTTCCTTATATACGTAAACATAATAAAATAAAAATAAATAAATAAAAATCCAAAATTGAGGGGGCATATGACCCCCAGACCAAGTAAAACTTCAACGTAATTGTAATATCGACACAAACAATAGACACTATATGAAGAGAAATTTTTGTATGTCAATAGTGCATTACGTGACACTATTTTTCACTAATCACAAATGTAAATGCCCACTATTGTTTCCCAAGCACTCAACATAAATGTAGTGGACACTATTATCAAAGCCAATCACAATAGTAGAAGATACCACATGACATTTATCCAATCCGCATACAAAAATTTCTCCTATATAAAAGGGATGAACCCCTACTTTTAGCTTGCGACATATGCCTAAGATGGTAAATAATGAAACATGTCATCAATATCACCGTTGCATTAAAGTTCAAACCAACCCTTCATAACGGTTCCGTTACATAGCTCGAAATTTCCGAGCTCGAAATTGGCCCGAATCCAAAATGACGTTGTTTTGGTTTTTTTTTCCTCATTTTTTTTTTTTTTGAAGAAGAAGAAGAAGAAGAAAAGAGAAGAGGGAGCAGTTGGTGAACAGATTAAGATGATGAACAGATCCGATGAACACATTCATCCACATCATCATCATCATCAACAAGATGATGAACATATTTGATTTGTAATAAAAAATTTATGTTGAACAAATTTATGTTTATGTGAGATGAAGTTAAAACAAAAATTACGAATTAAAATTATGAAACAGATCTAATCTGTTTATGTGATCTGATTTGTTTACTCTTCATAATTTTAAACTTGTGGTCTCTGTCCATTAAGAAGATGATGATGAACATATTAGATCTTTTTTTTTATTTTTTATTTTCAAAAAAAAAATTGAAATAATAATAATCAACAACAACATCTTCATCAACATCATCACCATCAACACATCATCATCGCCATCAACATCTTCCTCCTCCACCATCACCGTCTTCTTCTCTTCTTCCTCCTCCTCCTCTCTTCTTCTTCCTCCTCCTCCTCCTCCTCCTCTTTCTCTCTTCTTCCTTCTCTCTCTCTCTCTCTCTCTCTCTCTCTGGGTTTCGTTCAACCTTTGAAAGAGAAACGAGAAGTAGAAGGGAAAGAAGGAAAAAAAAAAAATCAAAATCAAAACGACGTCGTTTTCGAAAATCGAGCCATTTGGGGCAAAATGTTTCGAGCTACAAAACATTTTCCGTTGAAGAAGTTTTTCCTCCAAACCATCAGAGATGGAATGAAGGGGAAAATGTTTTGTAGCTCGAAACATTTTGCCCCAAATGGCTCAATTTTCGGGAATGACGTCGTTTTGATTTTGATTTTTTTTTTCTCTTCTTTCCCTTCCACTTCTCTTTTCTCTCTCAAAGGTTGAACCAAACTCAGAGAGAAAGAGAGAGAGAAATAGAGAAATAGAGAAGGAGGAGCGAGGAAGATGAGGAGGAAGAGAAGAAGACGGTGAAGGCGGATGAGGAAGATGTTGATGGCAATGATGATGTGTTGATGGTGATGATGTTGATGAAGATGTTGCTGTTGATGAAGATGTTGTTGTTGATTATTATTATTTCAATTTTTTTTTGAAAAAAAAAAAACAGATCTGATTTGTTCATCATCATCTTTTTAATGGACAGAGACCACAAGTTTAAAATTATGAAGAGTAAACAGATTAGATCAGATCACATAAACAGATCAAATCTGTTTCATAATTTTAATTCATAATTTTTGTTTTAACTTCATCTCACATAAACAGATCAGATCTGTTTAACATAAATTTGTTCAACATAAATTTTTTATAACAAATCAGATCTGTTCATCAGATCTGTTCATCATCTTGATGTGTTCACCAGCTGCTCCCTCTTCTCTTTTCTTCTTCTTCTTCAAAAAAACGAGGAAAAAAAAAAAACCAAAACGACGTCGTTTTGGATTCGGGCCAATTTCGAGCTACGTAGCGGAACCGTTCTTCAACTATGAAGATAGAGAGAGTGAGCTGGAGATGCTTTTAGGCAAATCTAATTTCAAAAACGAAAAAAAAAATAATAATTAATTTTTAATTTAATTTTCAGAAATTGATTTCATAATTTTTTGAAAAAAATTAAAAATTAGTTTCATAAAAAAAATAAAAGTACTTATCATTTTATATAATTTTATATTTTTGAAGGGCATAAAGAATTTTTAAAATTTTAAAAATAAATTTTTGATATTTATTTTTATTAAACTAATTTTTATTTTTGAAAAAAAATTCAGAAAATTATTTCAGAAACTCAAACCAAACATGGCCTGTGGAAACTCTAAAAATAAGATATCAAATTTTAAATCTAAATGAACTGTAAATAGGAGTACAAATTTTTCCAAACGACATCTCTGTAATGAAACATGGTATCGTCAATTACCTGGGGTAGTATTGTTGAAGTCCAGAGATGCAGAGGAGTAATTCCTTCATTATCCTTAAAATTCAGTAGACAAGTATATTTAACCAAATTCAAATCGACACAAAATTCAAACTCTGGATTTGTCAAATTAATTCTGGATTTCAATTCAGGAGAAGAGCTAAGAACATTAATGTGGGTCGTCGGGATCGAGATTCGAAACTCACAAAGGAGATTCTTGAGCTTGAAGAGTGAAAAATCTAGAAATCCTAGATGTTGATTTGTGATTATGTATCAATAATAAGTAGTAGAAAATAATCCCAATCAAACAATCAAGACAAAGAGACACAATGATTTTTACGTGGAAAAATCACAATTGGACACCTCCAACTGTGATAAAAAAACCACGGGCAACTGCCACAAGACAATCCACTAAGAAGAATTAAAGGAATTACACAGGTATACTCTCAATTATCTAGCGAATACACAACGTTTAATTGAACCAACCTCTATGTGCCTCTTCCAACCCCATCTTCACCACGGAATTGTCTTTCTGATGAGCCACTCCAGAATCCACCGAAGCTTCAGGCTCGAATTCTTCAGAATCCACCGAAGAACAATTCTCTCTCTCTTGTATATAACAAACAAACCTTTGATGTACTTTCTTTAAACCATAAGTTGAATACTCAATAAAAACATCAAAGAAAACTAAAAAAAAATATCTCCAGATATAAACCTTAAGAACCAAAAAGAAGATCTGGAGGAATTCAATGAATTGCTTAGTTTTGAGAGAAAACCAAGTATTTATAAAGAACCAAAAGTAATCCTAGATTGGGAAGAAAACAAACTCCTTGAGAAATCCGGATTTTGAAGCTCGCTCGAGCGAATCTTTGCTGGCTCGAGCGAGGAGTGTATTTTTCATGATTTCTACAAGTGCCTTGGCTCGAGCGACGGATCCTTGGCTCGAGCGAGGAATACACTCTTTCAGATTTTTGTATGGACACAATCCTTGGCTCGAGCGAGAACTCCTTGGATCGAGCGAGCAAACCTTCGCTCGAGCGAGCACTTCTTGGCTCGAGCGACCAATGGTAGACATGCAATTTTGAATGCAATTTTGCATTTTGCTTCGGCCGCGAGCTGACCCGGGCTCGACCCCCGTAATAATCAGCGAAGTGGCAATCTTGAAAGCATTAACATCACAAACTTCTCTGCATGGCTCGATTCAGGTTTGGATTCGCATCTAATAAACTCATAGCCTTACTGAAATAAAAGTACGAAAATAAATACATTTGAAAGAAATTTTGTCAAACGGAATTACCAAGAATAAAAACCTAACAATGAGATTAATGGGGGTCATCATTTTAAACACCGAAAGAAGCTTCGTCAGGCTACACGAATAACGCCTGACTCCTCTTGCTACCTTCAGATCATCGAAACGAAGGTTCTTCAGTTTCGATGTTATCTCCTTAACTCCTTGTCCAGCCGACCGATTTGAGAAACAAATCTCCATATCTACGAAGCTGTAAACCTCTCAAAGTCTCACCACCTCTCTCTACCGATTTAATCAAAACTACTTCAGTGCTTTTATAGACCCGACAAAGCCCCCGTTTTTGTTTTTCTTATATAGGAAATTGCAAAGTTCGTCGAGGGAAAATGTTATTACAAACATTATAATAATGACACGAGAATGTTATTTTATTTTGATGGGAAAGATTATGCAATTTATAATTATAGAAACAAATAATATAATTTTATATTTTTTTAATCATACTTATAAAAAATATATATATAATTAAACATAAAAAAGTCATAACTAAATAATTTCATAATTAAATAAAAAAATTTATCATCATCCACCTATTACATGATTATCATTTAAATATATAATAAAAATTAATTTGGTAAAATAAATAAATAAATAAATGTCTAAAAAATTTAACAATTTTACATAATTTTATCTTGGGTGGATAGAAATAATTTTTAAATTTTTTAAAAAAAATAATATATTTTTTTGGTTAAATTAGTTTATATTTTATCAAATTAACGATTTTGCCGTTGAAATTAAGTAATGGTATCTTTAATTATCCTTATTTGAAACAAGATTCAAAATTTATGATTAAATATATCGCAACTGAAAAGTCATAGACTCAAGGGACATGAATACCAAATTATAAGGACTGTTAGTATAATTCATCATTTTCTAATAATCAAAAAAAAAATTTCTTTTTTTTTTCTGGGGTAAATTATGCAAATGGTCCATGTAGTTTACCCATTTTTTCATTTTGGTCCCCATTGTTTCAATTTGATTAATTTTGCTCCTTAATTTTATTGATTGTGTCATATTAATCCAATAAATAACGACGGTTAAGTTTGATTGACGAAAAATCAAATAATGTTTTAATTTGGCTCCTATAGTTTATAGAATTTGTCAATTTGATTCATATAATTTATATGAAAGTCAAAACAATAGGGATTAAATTGACATATCTTATAAACTACATAGACTAAATTAAAACATCATATGATTATCCGTCTATCAAACTTAATCGTCGTTATTTATTGAATTAATATGACACAAATTGTAAAATTAAATGATAAAATTGAATAAATTAAAATAATAAGGACCAAAATTACAAAAAAAAAAAAAAAAAAAAAGGAAAAAAAAAAGTAAATTACAGAGAGGATTGGTATAATTTGCTCCCATTTTCTACGTGTCCGGATCCAATCGCTGAATTTCACATGACCCTCCCCATAATCGGATTCTGCGCACTTATACTTTTGTCAGTTTTTTTTTTTGTCAGATCTTTAGTAATCAAATAATGAAAATGAAAATTTTTTACTTTACTTGTCAAGTCACACATGATAAAACATTTCGGAGAAAAATCCTTGCACCTAACCCCGACTTTCACTTTTTTGACGGGTAAATTATACGTAACCCTTTTTATATTTGATCACTATTCCATTTAGATTTTAATTTTTTTATTTAATTTTGACTTTTTATATTTCAAATTTTTTTAGTTTATTTTTAAAATTAATTTTTATTAAAAATTAGATATATCATATAATAACGTATTGACAGTCACGTGACATAAAAATATTTTATTATATATAATTCATATCTTTGACAAAAACTCAAACATCAATATAATAATATATTTTTTATGTTATATGACAGTTATCGTGATATTTGTTATCTAATTTTGAAAAAAAAATTAATTTTAAGAGTAAATTGAAAATAATTTAAAATATAAAGAGTCAAAGTGAGAAAAAATAAATTTTAAAAGTCAAAGTAAAAAAATAAACAAGCATAAAAGGGACAAAGTGTAATTTATTCCTTTTTTGACACATTTTAAAATTCAATATAACTTTTGATTTCAAATTTATTTTTAAAATTATTTCATCAAAATTTATAATGAACATGAAAATTTGACACCAAATATATATATATCATTGTGTTGGATGCTATTAAATTGTGAAATTTCATTTTAGACAAATAATAGATCTCATTTGGGATGTAATTTATTGGCTAAAATAATCAATAAAGATATATATATATATATAAAATTAAAATAATCAATAAAATAAAATATTACATCTAAATCATAATTATTTCATTTTTTTCTCTCACAACCATCAAACCAACCCCCTACACACACACACACACACACACACACACACACACACACAAATTTTAATTTTTTTTTAAAAAATCATCTCAAACATAACTTTTTTAGTCAAGTTAAAATAGTCAAGAAGTCAAAAGCCAACTAAAATAGCTAACTTCCCAAACAATATACATGCACCTTTTTAGGATGTGTACTATATGTCAAGTTATAACTTTTTGTGATTTTTGGTTATAACTTAATTATGACTCATTATCTATTGTAGTTTTGGTTGTAGTTGTAACTAATTATGGTATTAGTTATGACTTAACTATGACATATTGTGATTTTTATTTTACTTATGGTCGAAGAGATCTTTAGTTATATCTTAAGTGGTATTTGGTTATAACTTATTGATATGTTGTGATTATTGCTTTAGTTATGGCCAAACAAATTTTATAGTATTTTTTTTAGTTGTAACTTAAAATGATTTGGTTATAAATAACTTAAATATAATACATACTCAGAAAAAAGAATGTGTATTTATGGGTGTTGAATTCTGACCTCACAACTAAATCAGATCTCTTCTATGAGATCCTGAGAACTAAGTCGTAGAGCACATGTAAGAATAGAGAAGCCCAATACCTGCATACAAAAAAAACAATAAGACTGGTGGCTTGTCTACCCGAGGACACTCTAATAATCAAGTCAGTGAACTTATCTCACAAGATATCGGCACAAATAAACAACTATCAATACAAAACATACCTTAAACCCATAAAGTGCCTACCTTTTATAATCATCAGTACCTTTGTCCCCTAGAAGTCTTACTTTATAAGACTCTTATCCTTTTCAAGTATATCACTTATTAAGGGCTCTTCCAATTTGGAATAGGGTTTGACATCTCTTAAAAAAGTCAAAAAGTCAAAAAGTTACTATTCTATTTAAGTCGCATCATTTTATATAAGTCGCATCATCTTATATAAGTCACATCACCTCTCCACCACATCACTTCAAACCCAACCCGTATTTCATAAAAAGTAAAAAAATGCACTTATTTAGATCATCCCAAACCACCCCTAACTCTCTTAGAATCCATAGCAGATTACCTAAATTTTACCCTAAAATATTATTAAAAAATTTATTCCTTATTTTAAGAATTATTTTTTCATCTACTTCTTCCAACAAACTCCTTATTCTTTCCCTATTCTATTAACAAATTCCCTATTTTTTTTTATATCTTATTAAAATATAAATCTTAATTATAAATTTAAAAAAAAAATAAAAATCATAAATGTGTACTGCAATCCCTAAACAAAACAAAAGCAAAGAAAAATATATATATATATATATAAGGAAGCTACAGTGACTCCCTACAAATAGGGAGCCACGGTAGCCAAAAATTAATTTAGAGAATTGTTAAGGGGAGCTGATGGAGATGAATAAGGGATTTCAACCTCTTACAATAGGTAAGGGGTGGGTTTAGGGGGAGAGATGGAAATGCTCTTAAGAATCCACTCAGACAGGTAATCTGATATCATCTAAGACTATTGTCCTTTATTCGAATATTTCGAATTTCGATATGATCGCATCATATCTCGACAATCCTAAACCACCTGTGGGGCACCTCAACTAACAACTTAGATCATATAGACAATCCAAAATTATGTCCCCATAGTATTGTAAAATGATCGAAGAATCTTGTGGATTGCTCATTTGTTTTGTTGTTTGTGTAATGGAATTGAGGATATTTTATTTATTTTTAATTTTTTTTTTTTCAAAATTTCTTAGCTTATGAAGTTGAGACGTCTATTATTTATTGACCCCAACTCGTGGAATTTTCGCATCTTGATGTGCAAGATTTCATACTACTTGTTACTTCATATTTGGCCTGACATGACTTTTTGCATTTGGTCTTCATTTAGTTGCTTGCCCTATTATTAGTATTTGCTTGTTTTGACTTGATTATTAAAAAAAAAAAAAAAAAATACAAAACACAAAACACAAAACAAAATATTACTTACACAATACATTTATCTCTTTACATTCTTCATTTGAAATATATTTGTTTTCTAATTTTATTTATGTGTGAAATTACCTTTAAGAACAAAAGATAAAAATTAAATAGATTTAATTATCTCTTTATACTCATTACACTTTAATTCCTACTTTTTTTTTCCCCTTCCTTTCTCATTTCTCTGCTATATATCTACTTTTAAAAAGTGAAAATAATAGTGTTTTAATCATTAAAAAAAATAATAATAATGGACGAAGAAATGGTGATGAAGGATCAATAAAAAAGTAAAATGATGAGTTTTTTTTCTTTATTTTTTATGTTTTCGTTTTATTTTGAGGATTATTCAACTTTGCTTGGTGTACTAGAACCGAACAAAATTAAATAGTCTGGAATCATACTACCAAACAAAAAATACATATTCGATAATCCATTGCCGAACAAAAAATACTTATTTAGTAACCTAAAGCCGAACAAAAAATACATGTCCAGTAACTCACTGCTAAACTTTTTTAGTTTCATTTTTCTGACATTTTAAGTTTTTTTGCTTTGAATGATTATATTTCTATTCATTGCAGTAAGGCTAGTTGTGCATTGTTAATGGTTTGTTAGATTTATTTGCTTCCTGATCATCCAATACCTCTGAAGCAATTAATTGGATTCGTCTTCATCACCCTTGTGCTAATGGATGGAAGAAAGTATATACTATCCATATTGATCAATTCCGTATGCTTGTCAGCCCTAATATAGTAAGTACCAAAACTATTAACATAGATGGATTGTGATAACAATCTCAATGTGTTTTTATAAATGTTTGTATTGGCAAATTTAAAGATATTTGTATTGATAAATTTTATGAATGTTTGTATACTTCATATTTTTATGGATGCTTGATGTTTTAAGGAAAGTGAATCTGTAAGCGTGCAGTAACAAATGGCTGGGCGAATCTATTTGTTTGGCAATATGATACTGGAATAATATAAATTGTTTGACAGTGTATAACCGAACAAGCCCATCATAAATTTAGGGGGAAAAAATGATGTTTTAAGGAAAATGAATCTATAAACGTGCGACACTAGATAGCTAGACAAATATAATTTGTTCAGAAATATAACATCTGAGTAATTCAAAAGGAATAGGTTTACTGAGAAAAATCTATAAGGATTTTGAAAAGGGTTTAATTTAGGATTAATTTTAGTATTATAAAGGGTGTAATGCGATTTTCAATTATTTCTTAATGGTATAATGATAAAAAATGTATAAAGAGGTAATATTGTGGTGTGTAGAATTTTCCTAAAAACAATAAGAAAAAAATAGGAAATTACAAAAAAAGATTTAATGTTTTGACCTTTATAAAAAAATAAATTTAGAATTTTTGATTTTATCAATTTAAATATAAAATTTTAATTTATTTTCAATTTAAACTATTTATCTATATTTGTTGAGTAAAACTAACGAAAAAAATAATATTTTAACCCTTAAACTCAGCAAAAAATAGTATTTTGGACATTTATCTGTAATTAAATTGAATTTAATTATTAAAATATTGTTTTCTTGTCTATTTTACTTAACAAAAATACGCAAATGGTCTAGATTGAAAATAAATAAAAAAATTAGAGTTTAAAATTGACAAAAGTAAAAATTTAGAATTTTTTTTTTATAATGGTCAAATTTTGAATTTTATTTTCATAATTTTCCTTTAAAAAAAATCGCGCTCTATATAGGACTTAGGGTGACTGTTGTGCACCCCTACAGCAGACCTTTTAGGCCTATTTCAAAATTTATTTTGATAATTTAAGTGTTCACTTTTTAAAGTATATCAAGTACAACATAATTATAAAAAAAATTAAATTGATCGGACATTGATAGTTCTTTTATCAAATAATATTTATATTAATTTTTATTTTTAAAATTATACTTATCATTTATTTTTTTAGATATAAATGTGATTTGATTAAAGGATTATCGATATTCGATCAATTTAATTTTCTTTTTATGAATATATTACAATCGATATATTCTAAAATATAAACGATTTAAATTATCAAAATAAAACTTGAAATAAACTCAAAAGTTTGGCCACCTGATTCCCTCCATATATGATAATACATGTAATAAAAAATTGTAGAATCTAATGCCCCGTCTGAAGACTTGGGTTAGTAGCAAAAAAAAATCGTTATAAATTATAACATTAATTTCTTTATTTTTATATTTTTTAATAAATATTTAAAAAATTGATTAAAATAATTAATTTGCAAAATAAACCTAATTTAGCTCAAATTGCGCAATTAGTGCTGCACAATTACTTTTCGTTGAAAGTAGTAGTAAAACTGCATAAGAAACCGCGTGGAATTCAACCCTGACTGACTATTCTTCTATTTATGTGAATTGCATGTATTCTACCATCTTTGTTCAGCGAAGTTTCTTAGTAAATTAATGACATATCATATTCCAAGTTTTGGAAGTTACGGCCCCTTTGGGTTTGAGCACTCAAAATAATTTTTGAGTTCCCAAAATTAAAAGTTTATTTGTTTAATTATATTTTCAAAATTATTTTAAATTTATCTCTATTCCCAAAATTATTTTAAATTAAATTTATTTCTCATAGGAAAGCTACATTAATTGAATCAATATCTATGTTGAAATATGCAGTATATCATATTTTCAAGTTAATTGAATTTTTTTTTTATGAAACTTTGTAAAAAAGTTATTTCTCAATTCATATAAAAATTTAAAACAAAATAAATTTGTATTTTGAATTAATAAAAAAATATTTTTGAAAATAGTAAAAAAAAATGTTAAATTTAAATTTGGACAACGAGTGTGTAATGAGTAAACAATTTTTACAACTTTGTTTGGTTTTGAAGTATTCAAAAATAGTTTTTGAATTTTGAATTCATAATTTTTTAAAGAAATTGGTGATAAATTCAATCTAAAGAGGATATAAGATGCTATGTCTTATGAATATGTTTTTGGGCAAATTACTCGCAAGTCTTCTTTGAAAGAGGTGTACCCTATTTAATTTCAAAACCTTTTATGTAGACCCAAAGGTCCTTCAAGCCTCCCTTCTCTTGATATTTGGCAATCGACTACCACGCCTTCCTTCTTCTCTTTCTCTTTCTGATATATAGTCACCGACAACCAATTAGGGTTCATCGGCAACCACCAACTCTTTACTTCGCCCTTATCAACGACGAATGAGATGAGTTTCCGGTGAATAAGATGAGTAGATCTATATCAAATCTGATCAGATCTAAACCAAAAATAGTTGTCGGAGTATAATCTTCTCTCTATCTCTGTGCTTCTTTCGATCTCTCAAATTTTTATTTTTTCCCCTCTACTACACACTTCTCTTTTCTTATTTTAATGGAGAAAATTTTCAAATTCTGAATAAGTTTTTTTGAGTTATAGTTATAGGCGATAAAAATTGTAACATTTTTTTGTTTTAATTTTTTTGATGCTAAAATGAACCATACTCTAACTGCAAAATTTGTGTAATTTCATAACATGCTTTAAAACTGTAAAATTTTACAATTTTATAATATGTTTTTTTTGTTTGTTCAGTTGGTGCTTCACCAACTCTCGGCTATTATAGAGATAACAAAGGTGCAAACAACAAGGTAATTGCTTTTCATTGAACTAAGGTGCTGCTTCTATTGTTTGCAATTGGAAGGGTCAATTTAATGTAGGGTGCTTCCTTATTTTGTGGGCTGCGACTATTGCTGCATTGAGTGGTTGGTTGGGTGGTTGTTTTTATTTATTTTTTTGCTTTATTTCTGCTTCGTTTGTTCAGTTGGTTCTTCACAAAGTCTCTATATTATGCAACCAAATGATTTTGCTGTGATGCTTGTAGCACTCATCTTTCTTTATTGATACTCTTTCTTGTACAATGAATTTACATCAGTAAAGTTCATTCCTTTTTGCTGATAAAAAGAAGAAACTCTAACAGGTATTTGGAAGGGAATATTTGGAAGTGTGTTTTGTAGTTCAATCGACAGTATGAAAGGTAAGAAATTACTTAATATTTAAAACGAAAGAAACTAAATGGGATGTTGTTTGACAGTTCCATTATTTTTTTTTCTTTTTTGATCAATCAAAAGAGAACTTTTATTGATAAATCAACCAATACAAAGTACAGGCGATACAACAATAAAGGAAAAAATAGGAAGAAATAGGAGAAGGTGCAAACATCATCATAGCTTAACTTCCCAATCCCAACTAGGTTAGCACCAAGAAGCAAACTCAATCATCTGACAGCACCACCCCAAGGCTGGTAAGATACCAACCAAACAGCAAAAATAAAAACAGAGTAGCAGCAGAACACACCAGCCCCCATCTACCTGTAGAACACAACAACCACATATACCCAGCCATCTCAAATGCATTGCCTCACCTGACATAGATTCTCTACAAGTTGGTGCACTGAGTAATGGACATTAGGCAAAGAAGATCTAACCCATAACCCAACCCTCACTTTTACTAACTCACCAATATCCTTCATATCTGGTAGATGACCTTTAAATACAACCTCATTCCTAAGCCTCCACGTTGACTAGAACATTGCCACTGGTACCATCACGCAGATTTTCTTTACTAATTTCCTATGCTTAGTTCCCAACCACCAAAAAAGCACACCATCCACTGTAGCAGGAGATACCCAGCATAAATTCCACCATTGCAACAACCTTCCCCAAACCTTCCATATTTTAGTACACTGCACGAAAAGATGATCCACAGACTCTTCTGCAGCTAAACAGAAAGGGCATACAACACTCACACTACTACCTAGCACTCCTAATCTTTGCAAAATAACTGATGACTTAACCCTTCCTCTCTAAGCCAACCAACTCAAGAATTGTGCTTTAGGTGGTGCCAGATTATTCCATAGCATCTTAGGAACTATTAAAATAGGACCAGAGTTTTTTTGAAGCCAAGCTCTCATAGATGCCACTGTGAACACAACAGATGAGGATGCAGTGCATTTGACAACATCACACAGATTTTCATTCAGCCTGGGCATATCCTTTGTCATCACTTGCAGCTTCCTTACCTTCTCTATCTCCCAAGCAAACAAAGATCTTCTAAACTGTAGTCTCCATTGACCATCTCTGTCCCTCTTCTGCATAAAATAACTCAGCTTTTCATCTTTCTCCACAGAGAGTCTAAATAACCTATGGAACTCCTCTTTTAACTGCAAATCCATGCACCACCTATCATGCCAAAACTGTATCCGACACCCATCCCCAACCACAATCTTTAGCTTTGACACAAAAACTTGATATAACTCAGGATTAACTTCAGCCATTCTCAGAATATCACTGCACAAAATAGACTCCTCGCCTTCCCCATTCTGCATTGTTACCCACCTACCCTCATTAGCCCCATACTTGCTAACCACAACCCTTTTCCACAGTGACTCATCCTCTACCCCATATCTCCACCACGACTTTAGCAACATACAATCATTTATATCCTTAGACTTCCTTATACCTAGCCCTCCCTGATCTTTACTCAGTGTGACATCCTTCTACTTTACCATATGAACCTTTCTTCTTAACTCATAACTACCCCATAAGAAAGCAGCCTTCAACTTATCAATTTCCTTAGCTATTCCTTTAGGTAATTTGAAGATTGAAATATAATACCCAGGTAAACTATCCATAACTGCTTTAACCAAGGTTAGCCTACCAGCAAATGACAAGAGCTTCATTTTCCAAAGAGCTAATCTAGACTTGACCTTATCTACCACAGGTTGCCAAGTTTGTTTCCTCCTAGGATTTGCACCAAGTGGCAGACCTAAATACTTTAGAGGAAATTTCTGACATAAACAATGCAAGAATAAAGCAAATTCATGAACCTGATCATCACTTATTCTTACGCCATACACCACACTTTTATGAAAATTGATCTTCGAATCTGACATTACCTCAAAGCATCTAAGAATTCTTTTAACATTAACAATCTCCTCCCATTCTGCTGCATAAAACAGTATAGTGTCATCTGCAAATTGAAGGTGAGATAGTTTCAACCCTCTCAACCCTGCCGACCCAACAGTAGCTCCCTTAAAAACACCCAAACTCTTAGCCCTTTCTAGCAACAGATTCAATCCTTCTGCTACAATATTGAATAGGAAGGGTGACAAAGGATCACCCTGCCTCAACCTCTTTTGTAGGAAAAATTCATCAGTAGGTGATCCTTTAACTAATACAAAAACTGTTGTTGTGGTAACATAAGTTTTCATCCATTTAATCCATCTTTCTCCAAACCCAAAATTTGCCATCATGGACAACAAAAACTCCCAATTAACTCAATCATATGCTTTTTCAAAGTCAAGATTTAATATAACTCCCTTCCCTTTTGACTTCTTCCACCAATCCACAACTTCATTAGCAATCATTACTCCATCAAGGATATTTCTTCCACCCAAGAAAGCTGTCTGAACTTCACTAATAATATCTAGTAACCACTTCTTCAATCTTCTTAAGAGCACCTTAGCCAAAATTTTATAAGCAACCCCCACCAATCTAATAGGTCGATAATCTGTCAAACCACTAGGACACCTTTTTTGGGACAAGGGTGATAAAGGAGTTGTTAAGTCCTCTAACCAGTTTACCATTATGATAAAACTCCTTCATAAAGTCAAAACAAATCACTCTTCATAAACTTCCAACATTTCTGAATGCATACCATATTGAACCCATCCGGCCCTAGCATTTTATTCCCACCACACTCTTTCACTGCTTCCCAGACTTCTTCTGTTGTAAATTCAGGTTCAAATACTTCCACACACTTTACATTACCAATTGGTACAAACTTTCCAAACATCTTTGGCTTGGATGGCCACTCTTCAACAAATGCCTTTGAGAAATGTCTGACTACTTCAAGCCTCACAAGCTCAGGATCTTCAATGCTGACCCCATTAACTACCACTGAGTCCATCATATTTCTTCTTTGCCTCTTACTTGCAATAATATGAAAATAGCTTGTGTTTCTATCATCATGTTGTGCCCAATTCAACCTAGACTTCTGAAACCATATCTAGTCCTTTCTTTTTCTAAGATTCCAAACTAGATGTTTTGCCTCCCTTCTAGATTCAACTTCACTAGATGCCAGCTCCCTAGATTCTGCTAATAAGTCATATGAATGCAAATCCTCCTCTGCTTTTTTTAGTTGCTCCTCAACCACTCCAAATACTTCTATGTTCCATTTTTTTCAGTTCAATTTTCATACCTCCTAACTTTCTTTGCACTCTATATCCAGTCTAGCCTTGTACCTGGTACTCAGACCAAGCTTGTTTAGCAACTGACATAAAACTTGGATGCAATGTCCATGCATTAAGGAACCTGAATGGTCTTGGTCCCCAATTCCTCTTATCTTCCATCAATAAAAGTGGACAGTGATCAAACACTAATCTGGGTAAACCCCACATCTGTAGCCTAAACTTCTCCAACCATACTGTGTCTAGCAAGAACCTATCAATCTTAATTCAGCGCTCCCCATCCAAAGAATTATACCAAGTAAATCTTGCCTAACATTGGAACCTCTATCAACTCCAGCTGGTTAATGAAATTGTTAAACTCTATCATTCATCTATCTCTTCTAACACATCCTCTTCTATTCTCCGTATTTGTAATTTCATTGTAGTCCCCTCCCATACACCAAGGCTTTTGGAAACTTGCTTTAATATTAACAATAGATTCCCACAACAGTGCTCTTTTGGACACATCATTTGGACCATATACATTTAGAAAAACACATTCAAATGAACCAAGAGCTATACTTGAAACAAGTAAGAAATTTCTTCAACTGCAACATTCCATTAGCTGAAACACCTCTGAATTCCAGACACTCAATATTCCTCTAACACTACCTTCAGAGTCAACAGCCATAAACTCCATTCTCTCCCACGGCCAAATTGATCTAACAAACATCTCATCTATTCTACTTTTTTTTGTTTCTTGAAAAAGCAAAACATTCACATTCCTTTCCTGCAGAACCTGTCTGACTCTACGCCGTTTATCTACTCTTCCTAACCCTCTAACATTCCAAGTCATTACCTTCATTGATCACCAGTTTATACTCCAATTAGACCCTAACCTTTTTGGTCAATTAGGTTTGACCCAACACACCCCCTTTTCCCTTTTTAAATCGTTCTTCATCTTGTAGCTCTAGCTGAATAATTCTTTGAATTACTTCACTCTCTTTGCCTTCACAATTCATCCCCAAACGTTGACCAAGCTATAGAGTTGCTCGTGCTTTCTCAATGCTCTTCTTCCTCCTCCTAGTCAGTTGACTTTCATTTGATAAAGAGTGAGATAAAACAGTAGCTGCTACCCTGAATATTGCTCCTCTTTGGAACCCAGATAAGAATGAAGTTTGTTTTCTCTGTACTCTCCTCCTCCCCCTTCCTCTTCTACCTCCATATTGTAGACACCCCATTTTTGACCGTCCTCAAGACTTGGACGTCACCGCTTGAACACTCGGTGATCATCCATGTTTGTGTTCGTCTTGAGTTCCTGGAGGTCTTGGCTACGCGCCTTGCCTCAGGATCTTTCGACTCGACTGTTTCGTGTCTGGTTTTGCACCAAACACTTGTGCTTTGCCTTGGAGGGGCAGGGAATGGCTTGTGGGCCATCCCCACACTCCACCGGCCATGGCTTGAGGCCACTGGCTGTGTTTTGTTGCCACTGGCCAAATGTTTGGCCGGCCGGCATTTTAGATGGCTGGCCGGCTATCTTTTTTTGGTCAACTGCACTTTTGGCCGGCCGACTACTGTGTATCTGCTTTTGCAGATATTTTTGTGCAGCTGGCATGCACTTGGCTCCCCTCCATACACGTGTATGGAGGGATCTCCCTCTTGTTTAGCTTGTCTTGTAAGCTTACAAGATTGAGCTCTATAAGAGGGAGTCTCTTCTCTCTTGGTTAGGGTTACAAAAATTTGAGAGGAGAGCTCTGGTTTTTTTAGGGCTAGCATAAGTGTATCTATTTCTGTCTCTATCTCCCTCTCTTCTTGCCTTAAGGTGTTTTGTGCTTAGATTTGCACACAAACACCTAGAGTTACACCTTCCTTGAGCTACTGAGGTACTAAGGAACTATTTTCAGAGGTTTGGAGCTGGTTGTGAGCTAAGGAAAGCAGCTGGAACTCCATCCTTGAAGGGGTCTACAAGGGTAAGACTTTTGTCCCTTTTTACCCCATTTTTGCATTGTATTTTGGCCTACCTTGCAACTATTTTTGAGCTTAACATATAACATAGAAAAGTTCTATTTTTTAGTGCTCTAAATAGTTGGTTAAGGTTACTTTAAGCTTTGGGGTTGTTTGACCCCTCTTAAGCCTTGCTAGGCTCCATTTTGTGCCATTTTGGTTGAGCTCCGGGACCATTGTGTTTGGGCCTCCTCACCACTGAAATCTTGAGGGATTTCAAAGGTAAGGATGGTGCCTTGAGGTCCTAGGAAGGAGAGGGCCACCCCCTCTCCTTGTTGTCCTTGAAAAGGGCCCTTTTTTGCCTCATGTTTGAGCATCTAATTTAAGTGCATGTTGGCCATGTCTTAAGTGTTATTTGGTGGTATTTTGCCATGTATTACCTCTGTTTTCAATTGGTTTTGGTACACCATGCTTGCTTCGTAATGCCATGATTTTCAATTGGTGCATGTTTAAGTGCATGATTTGCCATCTAATTTAATGCCATTAATTTCGTAATGCATGTTTAATGCCATTAATTTTTCCATCTAATTTAAGTGCATGTTTTCAATTGGTTTTGGTATTTTGCCTTGTAATGCCATGATTTGCCTCAATACATGCATAGCATTTAGACTACCATGCTCATGTGTTTTGGCCAAGCTTTGTGAAGCTTATATGCTTATTTTAATGTGTCCAAGGTCTATTTTTGGTCATTCGGGTCATTCATGTTTTGCTTTGCATAGCTACCATGTAATCCCCCTTTGCATGCCTTGATGCATTGATCATGAGCATGCCATCCTTGCATCATTTCAGTGGTTTGGAACCACTTACCATGTTATTTCAGTCCTTATAACGTGCTTGCATACTTGCATTTGATACTCCTTTGTTGCTTTAGAAGGTTGTTGTCTTATGCCCCTTGTTTAGGCCTTTGAGTATGCTTGCATGTTTAAACCACTTAGATGCCATCTAGGTGTTCCCTTAGCATTGTCTAGGTTTGCCTTGAACCTGTTTTTAAGTCCTCTTGGCCTTGTGAGGCTTGGTTGACTTAGTCATGGTTTAAGTCTCCTTGGCTTGCCTCAAGTATTTGGACCAATCACATGCCATGCTCGTCTTGCTTGCTTGGTTTGGCACCATTTTGACATGATTTCAGAGCTTAATGTGCATGCTAATTGTCCATGTTCAATCTCTTTCAAGTGTGCTTAGAAGTTGCCTTTATGCACCTAGGTGTTGGACCTTATTTGCATGCATGCTTATATGTGCATTTGGCCTCATTTCCTTAGTTGTTGGCCACTATTTTAGGCTTGTTTGAGGGCTGCCTAATTTAGTTTAAGTCCATCCCTTTGCTTGTTTGCATGTTCACCCTGTATGCTTCTTTGCATTCCCATGATTGCATGTTAGCTTACATGCTTAGGATTGCATTGCGTGAGCATGCATGCTTGACCTCTTGAAGTGAGTATGATAGAGGTTGGGCCTCCTTGTGTCTTTATGTGCATTGCATTCCATATCAAAATGCACACCTGATTCTTTGGGCCATCATGCATGGAAATGCGTGATTGGTGGTCCGAGAATCGAGGCCCATCCCCTTTTGAGTCATACACATGATGAGGAGTGTGGTTGGTGCATACATTGCTTGAAATGCATTGCCATGCCAAGTATTGCCCTCTGCTGCTGTCAAATCAGTTTCTGCAGGGAGATTTGGCCGGCCGGCCATCTTCAGTGCCGACTGGCTATCCATTGTTGGCCGATGGAGTATTTTGTGGCCGGTGACCATTATACATGGCCGGTGACCAATCCCTTTAGCCGGTGGTGTTCTACAGCACTCAGAGAAGCAACCCTGGGACTTGTGCAGTCTTCAGAGGAGGATAACAGCCAAAGCAGAGGCATCTTGTGCATGGCAGTGACTTCCGAGCGGAACCAAGCGCGCATGCATTGGACCCTCTTCCCGAGGCTGCTTTTACTGCTTAATTAGCTTAGTTAATTTGCTTAACTAGTTTAATTGGTCTGTAATATTTAATTAGCTTGTAGGTTAATTAGATTGTATTATTCTTTTGGTCTCTCCGAGCGAGGGCGAATTTGTAATAAGTGTGGGTGCGTGTATGCATGTCTTCCAACCCCCACTTCTTTCTCCCTTTTACTTACCTGCTTTTGATGGTTAGTATTAAGGCATATTTAAATTAGCATCCTTATGCTATGCATGCGTGCATTCATTCATTTGTCTTGCATGCATCGGGCTCGGCGTATCATGCTAACTGCATTGTATTTCAAATTCCAAATTGAATACGTGTTATTTGTAGCATCTCACATGCCATTCTTAGATTAGCCGAGCCTATCTTAGTTGCATTTTGCATGTGACGCATTAGCCATCTTAACATGAACTAGGATCATGCATATGATTACTAACTAGTTTCTGTTTTGGCTCAGAGTACTCGGTAAGTTCTCATGCTTTAGCATCCTTGCATGCGTGTGAGTGTTGCCATGACAGCATGCTTACCATGAGGCTATGTGCTTATGTGATATAACTGCCTGAATATCTGTGGGTGAAGGTTGGATTGTTTTAATTGGAACAACTCATTGAAATCTGTGTTTTAGCCTACTTGCGAGTAGCAAATTTCAAACGTTTTCCAAGCAAACAAACATGCAATGTTTCGTTGCAATTTAGGCGATTTGGTCTATACTTGTTTGCTGTGCGCATAACATAGTAATTCTAGGCTAATAACCGGAACAAGAACACATATCGTTTTCAAAATCGGATATCATGGTTAGTAGAGGCCGATCTTCGGATCGGGCGAGAGGGGGTGCTCATAGCTGACCTTCCTCAATCGTACCCAAGTTCCCGAGCCGAGGCAACTTTGGTGATGACGGACACGTGGCCTTTGGCACCGAGTCAGGGTTACCTAAATTTCCCCATTAAAAAATATTTAGGTGGTGACTCTGTATCTGGCAAAGTAGTCCATGTTTGGCACTTCTTTTCAAAAATCTGTTTCTCAAAACGATTTGCCAGATTTGGACTCTTTGGTTCAGATTAAGAACCGTGACAATTTGAGTCCTGAACTGTAGTAGACCTACAAACGAACAAAACAGGGGTTCATCCTCCCGGGACGTTCGGGGACGTTACACATATCCTTCTAATTTCCTTCGGTGATTAGCATCTCTCACTGTCTATTCTGACTTGTGAACTGTCGACTGCACATCCTCACTTCCTCTAACATCTAACAGCCTTATTAGGTTCGAGTTGGGCTGAGCCCTAACACTATAATCTTGGCCTAATCCCAAAATACTGACTTTTGCCTCTGGCCCACTTCTATCACCTCTTAACTAGGCCCTTTCTAACACTACTTGAATATTGATACTAGGCCCAATTTCCTCAAACCCACTAATGCTTTTAACAAACCCAGGGGTCACAATTTCCTCTTCCCCAACTACTTCCCCAACTACCTCCTCAAACTCATTCATTCTTCTTGGAATCTCCATCATCATCTGCTCCTTCACCCTACAGCTCATCCCACAATTTGGTTTTTCCACATTCCCCTTTGTACCAACCAGACATGTTTCTAACACCCAACTATCACAACCTTCAACATTAATACCATCTCTATGCAGCACAGCTCCGATTATTCCATCCCTCGGTAATGTGGCAGCACTACATTGGGCCACTTCATCATAGCATTCCACCTCATCATCCCTGACCGCGATCCCTCTTGTCATCTGTGTATTACCTCTCTGGTCACCTTTAACATTTGAACATCTATCTTTCTTCTCCTTACCATCAGGATCATTTAACATCTTCAATCTATCAACAGAAAAGCTCTTACTACAAGCTGACATCTCCGAAATCTCAGGACATTCACAAATCCTTACTGGGTATATTACGCCATTGTAACTCAATCGTATAGTCCTATTGATAAGCTCCATGGATTTTGTTATAACTCGAACTTTCCCACCACAGAAAGAAACATTGTTAATGGTGTCCTCATGTAATTGCACTACTTCTCCCCATACAGCCCCTATACTTCTAAATATAGCCACACTCCATAAATTAAATGGAACACCATAACAACTAATCCACACACATCTTTCTTGAGTAACACTACATCCCGTATTCCACTCCTCCATTGAACTACACCATTTAAATATCCATTCCTTCAGTTCCTCCTTCTGCCTTTTCATCTTCGTAACTGAACTGAACGTTAGGATTACAATTCTACCTTCACCTACTCTAATTTTTACCTCTTGGAAACCCCTCTTCTGACGTTCCTCCTTAAAAGCTGAAAAGGAGAAAAAAGTATGCAGCTTGATGATCAAGCTTTCATACAACCACCCATTACTAGCTTCTGATACTTGAACCACAACTTCCTCTCTATCTTGTGCAACACCTTTTCCAATAGCCTCCGTTTAAGATCTTAACCCTCCAAAATCCTGTCTTTTTAGTATTCCTCCTTCTTAAGCATAACAGTTCCTAATTCTTTCCATGCTTTTAGTCCTCTGATTAAATCTCTTAGCCTGCTTGACTTGGTCATGGTCATCTCTTTCAAACTCAGCCCCTTTAACCTTTAAAGCTTTGTTATCACACCACAACCCATCAACCCTTTGTACTGTAATCTCAGCTACTACCAAACAATCATATCTTACGAAGCCAAATCTCGAACCTGTGGTCTTCCTCCTTTTCTTTGGAATGAACACATCCTTAACAATATGCCAAACTTTGTAAATAGCCCAAACAAACCTTTCGGATTCATTGACTCAGGAATGTTATCCACGAATACTGTAAATAGCTCACCCACCTTTGAATCCCTTGTAGTCTTGATCAATCCTCTTCGTCGAACTACCGGTTGCCAACCTCCACGATATTCCCTCTCCATTCTCTAATTTTTTTTATATTTATTTTGTTGATAGTTCCATTATAGAATCAAACAAATGACTACTTACAGAATTAAAGTACTTTCGGACCCGGATGATTATTTAATTTCAGACTTTGATAGTTGCATTGAATGTAATAAAAAGATCAAATCAAGCAGAAGATAAAATCAATAGGGACATGAGTGTAGACTCATCTTATTTCCTTGTTTAATTTATTTGATTCATTGATCAATTAAGTAGTGTTTTTCTTTTGTTTGCTTCTGGTCTAATATGTTGGCTCATGTGGATTGATCTATTAGCTCAGGTGGCTAATCAAATGGCTTCCACCCTATTTTGGTTTGTTAATGTTGGAAAATGATAGTTTTCAGCAACTTTAATTCAATATTCAAGTGGGACTTAGCCTCCGGTTGAGGTAGGTCTAAGTGATTTTGTATTCTCTTAAGTGAGAAGGTTGTAGAACAAAAATAATGAGCCAAAACATTGGGTTGTGAATAAGAATTATCTCACAAAGTGGACATCAATAAAAGTTTGACTTAGATTTGAACTTAATCTTAGTTTGGACTAGGTCTAGGCTTATGCTTGTCCTTGTGCATGTGCTGAGTTTGGTCTTGGACTTGGATTTGGACTTAATCTTGAGCATGGGCTAAGTTGTACTATGGTAGGCTTAACTTGTGCATGTGTTTGAGATTGGACTTGGATTCTGTTGTGACACTATTACAAAATCATAAATAGATCACACTTTTTTTTGTGTGTGATGTATGTTATTTAATCACACATTTTAAGTTTTATTAAAGTATGATCTTTGGGAGTGTGATTAAAAGGGGTCATTTTTAATCACACTTCCAAAGTGTCATTAAAAGGTGATTCTATCACATGTTTTGAGTGTGATAATAAATATTTCGATCACATATTTTAAGGGTGATTAATAACATTTAGATCATATCTTTTAAGTGTGATTAATAACTAATAAAAAAATATTTAGATTACAGATTTTAAGTGTGATTAATATCTAATAAAATTCGTGATTAATAACATTTCAATCACATCTTTTAAGTTTGATTAATAACTAATAAAACCTGTGATAATAAACATTTAGATCACAAGTTTTAAGTATAATTAATATCTAATAAAACTTGTGATTAATACACTACAAGAAAATCAAGCTATAGTAGCGTTTTTTATAGCAGCGCCTCAAAAAACGCAGCTATAAAGTGGTTATTATGACGGTCTTTAACTGCAATTAAAACTTAAGTTTTTAGTCGCATTTATTTTCTAAACTGCTGCTATACATATTTTTTTAGTTACGTTTACAACTCAACCGCTACAAATAAGGCGCCAAAAAAATTCTAATTTAGTGCTCAGAATTTCAGTCCCAAAAAAAGGGTTTCAACTCCAAGTCGATCTATCTATACTTCTTGTGCCCTAGTCTATCTATACTTTCATGAAGTAGCACCAAGAAGTCACAGAGGCTTCCTGATTTCACAAGCTACAGCCCACCGGTGTATTGACCAGTGTATCAACGGTTGATCCTCCATCGGTGTATCGACCGATGCATCAACGGTTCCTGATTTCAGGTCAGTTTGCTCTCTCTCTCTCTCTCTCTAAACACTCTCATAATGTACCGACATACCAACCAAATCCATAAATGAATAATCTATATATTTCATCCTCTATCAGTGTTTCTCATGTATGCTTCAAAATAAACCCAACCCAGAATTCATACAACTCCCAATCTTCCAGAGACCATAAAAACCCTAAATTTTTGCTATGATTTCATGTTAAAATCTTGGGTTTTCTTTGGTTTTTGTGTTCCTTTTACCATAATCAATGGCTTCTAAACCAGTTCCAAAAATTTTAATCATCTTCACGTTGACCTGTACACTAACAAGCACATATTCTCTTCCTTTTGTCATATTTCATGGTAATTTTCTCATCATTCTATATGATCTCCTTGATTATTCACGCCCACAATATGCTCTGTTTACTTTAATTAACAATTCATTATTGAGAATTGAAATGTGAAGATCACAGTGTGATGATTAAGTTTTATTGTTACTAAGTTGTTGTTGGACTGTTACAATTAGGTTGGTTTAGATGTGGGTTTGTTGGATTTTGTATATTAGTTGTTAAAACTTCCTTTTTAGGATCATTAGCATTAATACAAACACAGAATTGCTTTCAAGCCACTATTATGATTTATATGGTTGTGTTTCGTGTTTTGTGTGGTTATTTTTGTTACTATAATTAACAATTCAGTATTGGGAATTGGAATGTGAAGATCATGGTGTGATGATTAAGTGTTATTGTTACTAAGTTGCTATTGGAATGTTACAATTTGGCTGGTTTAAATGTGGGTTTTTGAATTTTTGTATTTTAGTTGTTGATGCTGCTGCACACATTCATGTGTCCTATATGTGTTTGGTAAAATGCCACAACAAGCTTTTTCTTTATTGTTATATTTCATTTTGTTTTGGTTTATTTATTTTTGAGAAAATTGATGTCCATTATTTTAATGCTTGTACACTTGTATAGTTTTCTTGGCCTAATAATGTGATTAGAGAAAATTCAACACTGAATTATGTCCCTTTTTTGTTGAATCCAAATACACAACTAACGAAGAACTTTGAAACATTCCACCCTTTTTACTAGTTTAGCAACCATCATACAAACCCAAAATGACTTTACTTTCATTGGTTAGATGCACAATAAAGTGGTTCTAGGTAGCCAGATAACATAGTTAAGGTCACACTTGTCTTAGGGAAGATCCAGCAAAAATGACTTTAATTTCATTAGTTAGATGTGAAAAAGTCCAGCTTAACCTCCAATTGGATTTCATTCTAAGCCTTTTGTTTTCCATAGAGAGAGGTGAGTTTTAGACCTTTTTTTCTCCCATTATATACAGCTTCTAGAAACAAAATTGCATGCTTTGTGAAGTCTCACTCTATTCTATGGCTGAGTTTTTAAACTAGGAAGTACTAAAAAAATGTATTGATTTATTTGATCATTACTTCTCATGTCCTGGTTGCAACCAAAAAACAGGCTGCAGCCCCAAAACCCAACAGCAGCCACCAAAAAACAGGAAAATAAAACAGAACTGCCACCATCATAGCTCAATTGGAGATCAGGCTGCAGCCCCAAAATCCAGAATAGAACACACTCAGAGCTCCACATTTCCACCTAAACACCTTCTGATCTGGCTAAGGAGGAGAAGATGAAGGGAAGAAACAAAGAGGTGGTGACTAGGGAGTACACCATCAACCTCCACAAGCACTTGCACAACTGGTACTAACCTATCTATCTATATATGCATTATAGCTTATTGATTATATCAATTAATATATGAAGTTTGGTTCTTGGTAGTGTTGAATCAATTGTTAATGTGAAATTACAACATTATCAACTTGAGTTTATGTGAAATCATTAATGCTGTCTCATAGGGAACGCTGCCATTTTGGAATTTGGATTTTTTTGACTTTGCAAAGATCAAATGGAACCCTTGTTGGTTTAGTTTACCCAAAAATTTCCACTCTCACACAAAGATATATATATATATATATATGTAGAGAGAGAGAGAGAGGGACATGAATTTGATTGCTCCACATTGTAATCTCTGATATATCCTAGTTTGTGTCAGATTTGTGCATATGTGCATAACAAGGTCACATGCTAGCCTAGTTTTTTAACCTTTATATTATACTCTATGTTACACCTTTTCCCCTTTTTTGTTTTTTATGTATTTATTATTCTTTTACACTTTGTTGCTTTGTAACACAGAGACTTTGAATTTGAAAAGTGCAAATGAATATAAATACTTGAGGCAAAGCAATTGCTATTCAATTTCTGGGGTTGATGATGCTTAACAGTTTCGCATTGTAATGGTATTTTCTTCTTGTCCTTGTTCTTATTATTATGAGCACAGTTATAACCATCAGTGAACTGTTGAATTTGAATGAACAATCCTATTTATTGCAGTTTGGACATACGAATCCATACTAGCCCTCCTTGAGCCTGTTGCTCTTGAGTATGACCCCATGCACCTCAGTTCAAGGGTTCAAATGCTAGTGATGGATTGCTAAAATTGGACATGGCAATCCTTGTTGCAGTAAAGAGGTTTTGAAACCCCTTTTAAAAAATTACATTGCTGATGGTACTTCATGAATGCCATCAGCTGTTCTTATAATCAAATCAAAAATTTAGAAAACAAGCTCATAGGATTTTGGAAGAGGGAGAAGAACTATTAATAGATTAGATTGATTGTTGATATTTGCTGATATCTACTTGTTTCTCTCACTTCAATCCATTGTCTTGATGATAGCATGAGTGGATTAATAAGTTCTTCCCATACTTTCCTTTGTCTTTAAGCAATAAGTTTTATACATAGGTGGATTAATAAATTCTTCCCATTCTGAACCAACATAAATTTGGTGAATTTTATATGATAAATCAATAAATGGTGGGTTAAAGATCAGTTTTCTAGGAGAATGGCTTTAAGCCAAACCTTGATTGTACTATTGTGGGTTAAAGATCTGGGCATTGATATTGTTTGAATTTTATGCATATTTTCCAAAAATGATAAATGAAAGCTCAATTTTCCATCTTTCCGCTATCTATGCTCCCTTGAATCTCAGGAATCTCTTGACAACGTGGTAGTTGAACTCTACAAGGTACGCACATTTCTTCAAATCTGACCTTCTCTATCACCATAGATATAGTTGTTGATCTGATGTGAATTTTGTTGGTAACAATTAGGAGAATTTGGAAATGCAACTTTTGTGTATGGATGACTGGTGTGATTTTCATAGCATTTGGAAAGAATGCCTTTTTGATTTTCGTGGCATTTGGAATAAGTTGTGTTTGGATTTAATGGATAGGAAATTAAATGATTTGGCACTATTTATTCAAGTAACTAGTTCAAATTTAGATTTCATAGTTTACAAATGGATTTCAAGCCTTTTTTGAGAACTTTGTCGTGATGAATTTAAAAACATTTTAGTAGTTTCTTGAATCTTCATGGTAAGGGGTTTTAGTTCTACAATGATCCTAATAAAAAAACTTTTTTTTCCCCTCAGTTTTCTCTTTCCCATTTAGCCTAATAGTTATAGTTTGACATCTTGAATACTCTCTTTAATTACTAGGTGACCAAGACAAATCTTTGAGTATACATTTTCATTTTATTACAGAGATCTGGTAGAATTGAAGAACATATTGAAATGCCTCAACATTAAAGTGATGACTATTTTTGGAAGAACAGGTTATTGGGGAACTTGGCCTGGGCATACTTACAGCAAAATAATGTTTTGGATTTCAATGACTTCAATCCTTCCACTCTTGATAATGTTCATGAGTTCCTTGGACAAAAAGTCTCTTTGCAGCTCATTAGTTTAGTCAATGCGAACCCTACTGGTGAGTTCTCATTCTGATCAATTATTTTACGTGCACATAATCCGATCACATAATCAAACACAACTTCTTTCATATGGAGGTGGGACTCACACATTTAATGGTTACATCTCATATGAAAAAGTTGTGTCAAATTCTGTGATAAAATTGTGTGGACTTAGAATTATTCTATAAATTTCAAAAAATGTTCAATTTTAAAAAGTTCTGTCCAATTTTGTGATAAATTGTGTGGCCACAACAACATTGAATATTTTTTGGGGGTAAGTAGAATTGTTGATGCTGGTATGATGCTCTCAACGATGGGTCAATGACCAAACCTTCCTGTCAAAAAAGGAACTATTTAATCACCACTATTATTTTGGCCCTAGAAAGAAACCATTATTGTATTTGGCCATTTCCTTTTCTTTTATAGATCATCTGTTACCTATAAAATAAAAATAAAAATATTTATAAGAAAAAATAATAAATAAAGTGATCACATTAACTGTTATCTTGATTACCATTAAAGCTATATGAACATAACAATAGGAAAAATTTAAATTTAATAAATCAATGAATCAAACATAACTCATTAAATGCATGAATCCCATCTATTTGACAGAATTTTTGTAATTAAATAATAAATGGTGATGATAGAATGGAGCAAACCTTATTTAACCATTATTCTATAATAAAATTTTCACCTATTCTGAAATAAATAACAAAATAAGTTGAAAAATGTTAATATATTGGTGAGTGTTTTTGTTTTATTCATTTCTTATTTATTAAAATGTTCTTATGATTTTTTTTTTTTTTGGCTTGTTTATTTTTAACCTAAAAGTGACTACTTAACACTATATTTTTTATGCACAATTTTAAAGTATAGGTTTGCTGTAAGTTCTCCCTCTTTTACACAGCTTCTTCTTCTTCTTTTCCCCCTCCATTTCTGTTCCTTCTCTCTTTTTCAAGATTGCTTTAATTAGCCATGTTGTTTTGATGTGATTGTGCTATTTTTCAATGTGTTCTGGTCTCTAGACAAATGTGGCCTCCAGACAGATGCCAAGTTCATTAACCATTTTTATTATTTCTGTAATCAGGATGATTCATATCTGGAAAGTTACATTAGCACTATTGGAGTTGACTTCGTAAGCAATCTTTTTTATTTCCCTTGGTTTGGGTTGCTGATTACCTTAACATAGATTGTAAAGTTGTAAATTATTCTTATGTTCTCTTCTACAGAAAATCCGCACAGTTGAGCAGGATGGAAAACCATTAAACTCTAGATTGTAAGTTTTAAGTGCGTTATTAGTTTGTTCTGTCTATGAAAGCTGTAAATTTCAGTTTCAGCTTTGATTTAGTGTTTGATTGGGAATCTGTGTAAATAAGGAATGCCATATAAACATTTCTTTGCCATAGGACGGAAATTTTGCATAAAAGTATGCTTAAATTCTGTAAAAATTTGAAGGATAGCTTTATTCGAAATGAAATCCAGAGAATTCACAGTCTTGAGATTATATGTTAATTATATTACAATTTTGTTTTTAGTCAAAATTTATTGTGATGTTTTCTTCAACATGGTGTCCCATGTTTTTCTATAAACTGTTTTCTTGCTAATAACTCTCATCTTTCTTCTTTTCTCTGGACATGCAGTGGGATACTGCTGGACAAGAACATTTTAGGACAATCAATAGCAGTTACTATCGTGGTGCACATGGCATTATTGTAAGCATTGAATTGTCTTCTTGTTGAGTTTGCTTTTTAATGTATGGATTTAGTCTTATTCTGGTGGTTTTGTTGTCAGGTTGTTTACGATGTGACCGATCAAGAGAGTTTTAACAATGTCAAGCAATGGTTAAGTGAAATTGACCGGTATGCAAGTGAGAATGTAAACAAGCTTCTAGTTAGAAACAAGCGTGACCTTACTGCACCGAAGGTGGTGTCTTATGAGACTGGAAATGTAATATAGTTCGTATCTTGTTTTTTGTTCATTGATAGCAGATCTCTATTACTCATACAAGGACTCTGGATTTTAATGAGACTTTTGTTTTTTTAATTTTGTGCAGGCATTTGCAAATGAAATTGGGATTCTTTTCTTAATCAAACAATGGACGTCATTTCTCGATTTGAACATTTTTTATGGAGGTCTTTATAAAATGGCCTCATGAGTAATACATTTGAGTACTATTGTCATGTGACAAGTTTATTTGTACCTTTTAGATTATGGTGTGGGATATTAGTTTGCTAGAAATATTGGATCTATTTTGTATTATAGGCTTATGTAATGAACCCTTTAATTAAGGCGTTTTGGATATTTTGGGATTATGAAAATGCAGACTCTTTTACTTTTTACTATTATTGAGTATTGAGCCATTAGAATAAAATAGTGTTTTTATCGATATATAAGTGAGAAACAACCATTAATGGTTAGCAAATCATTAAAAATTTCAAGTTATATATTATTGCTAATTGAATAATAAAAATAGCTTATAACCGCGGTTAATAACTGTCACTGTAAATAAAATTCAAAAAGAATTCTATGGTTATAGCAATAGTGTAAAACTGATGGAATAGAGTCAAGATATAGCAACGGTTCACAAAATGTCACAAAATGAAGGATATAGCAGCAATTGACCCGTCGTTATAAAGTTAGCAAGTAATGGGTAAATTTAAGATATAGCGACATTTGTAACTGTCACTACATCGATCGTCGCAATAAAAATAACTATACCAGCGCTTGAAGAAAATGTCACTATAAGGATATGCCGACGAGCCTACTGCAGCGGTTTGGCCATCGCTACTTCAACCGCGGGTAAAGATCTTCTAGTTTTTAGCGACACTTTTTTCTACTTTTAGCGACAGTTTTGGCTGCTGCTAAATCTTGATTTTTTTGTAGTGATAATAAGATAAGATTACATGTTATATGCATTTCTCATTATAGTTAATGTGTGTGATAAAAAAATGGTTCAACATATTTGAAGAATAATCAATATTATTTTTGCACGCGCATTTAAAGAATGTAATACACACTATATATTATACTTTAAATCACAACCACATTGAATGGAATAACGTCATATATTTTATAAATGAAAGTTAAATGTTCAAAAGTATATACAAAAGAATTAATATAATGTTTTTAACTATGATTACATGTATTAATCAACTAGTTAGCAGTCTTGTCTATCTCACGATTACTCGTCCAGACATTGCCTATGCTGTTCACATTGTCAGTCAGTTCATGATTGTTCCTCGTTCTCCGCACTATGATGCTTTGGTTCGCATTTTGTGCTATCTCAAAGGCACTATATTTCATGGTCTTCACTACTCAATACACTTTTCTTTACAGTTACACACCTTTTCTGATGCAGATTGGACAAGGGATCCTACTGACCACCGTTCTACTATAAGGTTCTGCTTCTTCTTGGGTGACTCTCTCATTGCTTGGCGAAGCAAGAAATAAACTCTTATTGCTTGTTCTAGTACTGAGGCTAAGTATCGTACTCTTGCTAACTCTATTTAAGAGTTTGTGTGGCTTCGTTGAGTTCTTTATGATATAGGAGTTTCTCATCCTGCTGCCACTAACCTCTATTGTAACAATTAGAGTACTATTCAGATTGCACATAATGATATCTTCCATGATCGAACTAAGCATATTGAGATTGATTGTCATTTCATACAACAACATGTTACTAATGACATTGTTCGTCTTATCTTTGTTACATCTGCCAATTAGACAGCTGACATCTTCACTAAGGCTTATCCTCTAGGACACTTTTCTAACTTACTTTTCAAGCTCAAGTTGATATCAGCATTACACCTTGAGCTTAAAAAGGGTGTTAGTTGTATATATATATACTACCATGTTATGCATTATCATATTGTGTATTATCATTAGGGTTGTGCAAAATACCTCTCAATCCACTAAAATCGCACCAATCCGAATCAATCCGCACCGCTCTAACCGCTAACCGCGGTTTAAATTTTAAAATTTATAATCCGCCAACCGAACCGCTCCACTCCGCTATACTTAATACATATATATTTTTTAACTTCCAATGAAATATCAATGTAAAAATGAATGTGAGAGAGATTTAATATATGAAATTTAGTACAAATTAGTGGTTATATATATGAAACATATTATGTAAAATTATTTGGTGTTATATATTTAAAAAATATTATACAAATTAGTGTTATATATTATGCAAATGTGTGATAATTAGTTAGAAAATTCTTCAATTCGCCAATCCGTCAAAATCCGCCCAAACCACAATTTGTCAATCTGCTAATTCGCTAACCCACCATTCAGTTTATAATTTTACTCTCAAACTGTCTGAACCGCACTGCGCACACCCCTAATTATCATGCTTAGCTTCTCATTCTCCTATATAAAGGAGCCTTATATTCACTCATGTATATTATTCATTGAAATGTACAGAGTTATATTCTCTCTCTCTCTCTCTCTCTCTCTCAATTCTCATAACATTGAGGGTTCGTTTGGGAAATGAATTGACTTTTTGGCTTTTTGACTATTTTAGTCTAGGGTTAAAAAGCCTCGTTTGGGATGAACTTTTTGACTTTTGTGAGAGAAATAATGTAATGATTATGGGTTGGATGTAATGTTTTGTCTTATTAGGCTAAAAAACCTATTTTATTTTTTGTGTGGTTATTTTAGCCAAAAAGCCCCAAACCTAACTTCCCAAACAAACCCTGAGTATGAAAGACAAATGGATAATTGGAAGCTAGGTTGCATGTAATTTTGCATCCATAAGGCTTTACATAGTCAATTTAGTGGGGTGGATTGGAGTTTTGGAGTGAGAAAAAGAAGAAAAAATAACTGAAATTTTGAAAAAAAAGATAAAGAGATTTAAATATGAAAAATACGTATAATTGATTGTGGTATACCATGAGAGAAAATAATATTTTATTTTAAGGTTTAATATGTGTTATTTTTATTAATAAATTCACATTAAAATATAAAAAAAAATTAAAATTTTAAAATTTAAATTGACACTAACATAGTTTTTGAGTTCAAATAAAATGGTCGTATACTCGCTTTTAGATATATTGGTGTTTGGGTTCAAATAGAGTGGTTCTATACGATCTAAACCACAAAAAAAAAAAAAAAAAGAAAAAAAAAAGAAAAAAAAAAAAAGAAAAGAAAGAAGAAGGAATGGTCCCATACGAGGATAAGACTCGCCTCTAGAAATATCTGTGTTTGTTTCTTCGAAATTCCTTTGCACCAAGGAGTTTGTGCAGGTTGTAGAGCCCCGTCGAAATTTGGATCCCAAAGACTGGAGTTTCCACCTTCATTTCTGGTTTACCGCGCACGAAGTTTCGAAGAAGTTATTTGGGCAGCTTTACGCGCTTCCCCTACGAATATAGTAAATAAGGCATTGTTTAGAAAGGAGGACGATTTTCATACGCACAAACGATGATTTCGTTTTATGATTGTTCTGTATACGTCTCATTTGGCTCGAATGAGCATTTTGAAGAAATTTCAGTTTAGTTTTTTAAAAAAGAATATTCTTTACTTTATTCTCTCCTGCTGAGAAAATATTAAATCAATTAATTTTCTAAACACAATTATTTTAGTCAATCTAAAATAATTTAAAAGTCACATAATCAACTTCTCAAACAAGGCCAATGCTCCCTATGTCCCATATTATTTGTCTATCTTTTTTTTTTTTTTTTTTTTGGATGTCTCAAAATATTTGTCCATTTTTTAAAAAAAAAAAAATGAGTTATTTATTACTACAAATTAATTCAAATATGTTGTTTGTTTAATATGAATGGGACAAATCAACTCAATCAATCTTTTTTTTTTTTTTTCCTCCGAAGTTAACAATTCATTATTGAACATTTTCTTTTGAGGGTGGTGGTGGTGGTGGTGGAGATGATAGAGCCTAGTGGTGATGGTGGTGACAGTGACAGTAGTAAGTAGTCGAGAAGAAGGTGGGGATGGAGGAAGAGGTGCTGGTTGACAGGAGAAGGTGGGGAAGAGGTGCTGGTTGAGGAGAAGGTGTTGGTGCTGTTTTTATAATAATAATAAAAAAATGTTTGGTAGCATTTGGTAGAATTTTAGAAATATGATTTGAGAATAGCTTTGTATTTTGAATTTGTGAGTTTTGAAATTATAATTTGAGTATAGAAAATTTGTTTGGTTATGAGTTTTGAAAAGAGTTTTAAATTAAAATTTGAGTTGAGTGTTGAATTGAGTTTTGAATATTTGATGTAACATGTGAAATAAAAAAAATTGTTTGGTTATGAGTTTTGAAAAGAGTTTTCAAAACTTAATTCAAAAAGTTATACAACTCATAACCAAATACACAGCTCAAAACTCTATTTAAAATTTTGTTCAAAACTCATAACCAAACTCTTTTTAAAATTAAATTAAAAAAATAATTATTAAAAAAAATAACATAATTTTTTTAATTGAAAATATTACAAACAAAATAATTTTTTTTTTCCAAAATAAATATTCAATTACTGCTTTAAAATAACTTTTGATTGTCTATATTGTTGGAATTATTTCTTTTAATTTTTTATTTAAAATATAAAAAAATATATTATTTTTGTTAAAAAAAATCAAAAACAAAATTCTCATTTTTTTTCTTCGAAATAACAGGTGCCAACTGTGCACGCGCGCGCACACACACACAAAAAAAAAAAAAAAAAAAAAAAAACACTGTTCCAAACGATCAGCCGGACACGTCCGAATAGACCCGTGCTTTTCAAAATTAAAAATTAAAGAAAAAAAGCTCTCTTCTCCAAACAAAAGCTAAAATGAGTTTTGAAATGTTATATTAGAATTAATTTTTAAAAACTTTAACCAATCAAAGCATTGAAAACAACTCTGGAATCATGTTTTCAGAGTTGCTCCAAACACAGCCTTTGTTTTGCAAATATATATGTGTATCATGCCTGTTATCTGTTTTTATGCTTATAAAAAATCAATAAAATAAAACATGCTTTTTTAATATATAAATAGTGAACTTGCAACATCATTAAACACTACCTCAACTGGAGTTTAAATCCTAGGTAGTTATGAATTTTATATTATACTTATTAAATAATTATTTTGCATCAATAAGTTCATCTCTGACCAAACAAAAATAATTATTAGGGTAAAAGGTGTAATTTACCAAAATTTAAATCAAGAAAAGAGAAAGAAATTAATAAAAAATCAACACTCATAAACCTATAAAAGATTAATTACATTTTTAGTCTCCAAAATATAAATCTCGTGTCATTTTAATCTCCAATATTTAAATTGTGAATTTAATCACTAATATATAAAAAGAAAAATCTAACTCTATCAACACAATTTAAACATTAGTGGTCAAAATAACAGAAGATTCATACCTTAGAAACTAAAAATGCAATTAAACGAAACAGTAATGATAGGTATCATGAAAATTTTTTCATGAAAATAATCATGAAAATTTTGTGATCCTTGGATTACACTTAGAATAAAGCACCACACACTAATCAAGGTAATCCAAGGATCATAAATTTTTTATGATAATTTTCATGACAAAATTTTCATGATTCCTAACTTTTCCCTAAACCAAAACACAAATACAAATATAAATACAAATACAAAGCAAAAGCAGAACCAGGGTCTTTGAAATTGCGTTGTCTTTTGTGCCAAGAAAGTGTATAAACTCTAATAGATACATTTATGTTAGATTTGGTTGGAGAATTTGGAAAGAGATTTAGAAAGAGAAAGAAAAAAGATAAATGAAATGTAAATAAAATTATATTTCGCCTAATCTCGTATATATTTTTCCTTTTCAAATCCCTTCTCAAATCCCCCAACTAAATATAGCGTTATTTTTCTCTTTCTTTTCTGTGAAATTGCATGAACTCAACCACACACGCCTGATTTCATATAGTCTCCATTTTTTTTGTAATTCATAATATAAATACCTGCATATTGAGCCCTCCCCTCCCCTCTCCTCCCCTTCCGGAGCACTACCTCCCTCTTCCACACCATCAAATGGATATGGCTCAGACATTGATGTCCGAGGCCGCCATAAACGACAACAGCACTGATTTTAAAGAAACCCCTGCGATCAAGGATGGTCATATCGCCGCGTATCACGATCACTGTGAAAATCGACCTGTTCCTGCTGACAGTGAAATCGAGGTGAGAGCTAACTGTCTCTCTTTACACAAGTTCAAATTCAAAGAAAGGAACATCGAAATTCTCAAATCATCGAGATGTCATATCGATAATATTCAGTGATAAGAGAATTTCGGTGGTGTTGTTAGTACTGTCTGCTATTAACAAACTACGAATTAATTCGTTTGATATTTAAGCTTTGCAGTAATCTGATTCCAGGAGACAATACTACTGCAAATGGATCTCTGCTCCCGGTTGACGCTAGGAATAACGAGAGGGATTACACGGCCTTAGATCTACCTAAAGAAAATGAATCAGAATCAGAATCAGAAGTTCCAAAAAACATAAACAAGTGCTTCTCAAATTTCTATTCGTTGCTGACAGGCTCGGTTCTAATTGGCGGCTCCACATATACAAGTGTTTTCAATTTAAACCACTCTTACTCTAAAAATGAATCTTTCAGTGTTCGAGACATAATATTGTGTCCTGATCGAGTCCCTGTGGCTTTCTACTCCGCCATGTTTATGACAGTCGCATTCACAGCGAGTATGGTTGGGCTACTGTTTCCATTATGGTCGATGATTAAGAAATGGTCGTTTTGTTCTCGGGCACTTCCTTTGCTTGGCCTGGCTGCTTTCTTTGCCAGTTATGCTTTTACTATGAAGGCGAATGTGCCAAAGTTCTGGGTCACCATTAAATTCTTCAAGATTTCAAGCTTTTGGTTGGTGTGGCTGTATGGTCTTTCTTTAGTCCTTCCCCTAATTATAATATTCTTTGTGGTCAAGATTGTTCTTTCAATCTTTCACAAATTAAACCAAACCGGTCTCAAGGCAAATAAATGAAAATTTGTGAATGTACATATTTTAATTATAGAATCAAACACAACCATCTCATCCTCTCTATCTCATCCTTATTGAGATCTTGCCATATCACATGGGGGAAGGGGAAGAGGAAGGGGAAGGAATAAAAGAGTATGTTATGTTGAATGTGTCATTGTTTTAAGATATGTGTATCCTGGAAAAAGTATACTCATTTTTTTTTTTAAATTTAATGATTTGACAGTGTATTATAATATTTAAGTCAAATCTTTTTTTCATGTTTTCTGTAATCATCTATCAATTATTTCATTTATATGTCATTGGTCTAAAAAGTGAGTTTTCAAAATAGACTTGTATATAATTTTCCTACTTCCAATAAGATACTCTCATTTGTAATAATCATTATCCACGTGTACTACATTGTTAATCTAAAATGTTTCGAGGGAACACGAATAATTCTACACATATTAATAATCTTACTAAAAATTTTATTAAAAATACAAGATGCCAAAGGTGATTGTTTTCAAAAAAAAATAATGACATTTCAACATCTAATGATGTTTGGACATGTTTATTTTTAATATGATTGTTAGTAAGATTTTAAATAGATATTACTCATCACCGCCCTTGGGGGTTGGATTCAGTGGATCGGGACGAAACCCAAAACCTATTTTACCTGGATTCAAGTCCCCTATTGTCCCTCAGCGTACCTGGATTCAAGTCCCCTATTGTCCCTCAGCGTGACACCCTTAAATATCGCCTCAAACGATTTCTTACCTTGGGATTGGGGTTTGGTTAAGCCTGAGTCACTCCTTTTTTCTTTTCTTTTTTTGTAACCACAAAAAAAAAAAAAAAAAAAGTATTGCTCATTACCACACAGTGGTAGTTTTACAAAATTATTAAAAACTCATAAAAAATTTAAAATTTTAAATCATTATTTTGTAATTAAGTTTCCAAATGTCCACTGAGATGTTATTTTTCCAAATATTTTTAGAGTGCTTATATATAAGGATTATTTGGGGTTAGAGGAAAAGATCTCTCTCCCATAAGTTTACTATGGTCGTGTTTGGTGCAGCTTACTGGAAATTAAAATTTGGTCATCAGAGAGTAGAAATTAAAAGCACATTTTTTCTAAATTGTAAATAATTAATTTTTTTTAACATATTTAAATTATTTCTACCTAATAAACTATTGGGAAAATTAGTCTAGGGTCTCTCTCCCACTTTTCATAATGGAAGAGATCCACAAAATTATTTTTTGATGTCTAAGGTCCCTAAACATATATCAGAGAAATTTGACTCTTTGTCTCTCCACCAGACACTCCAAGATCCAACTCTCTCTCTCTCTTCCTCTCTCTCTCTTTCTCTCTCTCTCTCTCTCTCTCTCTTCTCCTCTCACCCACTAGTCTTCGAGATCCAAGGCATTCAAATCAGTTACTTGACGTTATGGAACCAGCAGATGATAGATAGATATACATAAAGAGAGAAAATAAATTTGATCGTGTGTGAGAGAGAGAGAGAGAGATGATGTGGAGATGGTCATGTATTTTCCTGAAACAGAGTCTGTCGTCAGCGGTTGGATACAAACCGAAGGCGATGGCGGCGTTAGGGCTGAGGGCGGTGTGTGCATCGTTTTCAACGGAGTCGGGCGGCGGCGGAAGTGGTGGTGATGTGGTCGAAGGAGGAGGGGATAATAATAATAATAATAGTAGTATGTCGTTTGCGGAGGCGAAGAAGCTGATGAGATTGGTAAATGTGGAAGTGTTGAAGATGAAGCTAGGGGGTGAAGAGAAAGAGGTGATATGCTATTTGGAGCTCCTTCAAGCCTGTGAGAGCATGGGCGTTGCCAAATCTCACCACGAAGCTGCTGTGCGGCGATTGTGAATAGATTGATGAAGATGTCGAACAAGAAGATAAACCTGGAGTTCAAAACCTTCAGGGTCTTTGTGTTCTACAAGAGGAACATGCTCTCAACGGGGTTAGTTCTTCAGCCTTTCGACATGAGGAAGATGAATGAGACTGTAGTGAAAATTGAGTTGGGTTCGAACCCGAACGAGAATTGCCAGATAAGGGGAAGAAGGACAGCCATTGACATGGCTAACATGGGTAGAGATTGGAAGCAGGGGGAGGTGAGTTTAAATGTGGAAATGGTGGGTTTGGCTGAATTTAAGGCTAGTGATTGAGAGAAATTCAGCCTTTGTATTTTCCCACCCTGCCATAAAACATCAGTATCAGTTCCAGAGAAATTCAGAATTTCTCTGGAGATAAGTTTACTTATGATTGTTTATTTTCCCTTCCTTTCTCAAATCAGAGAAATTTAAAAGTAGTTGTGAGAATTTCCCAAGCTATAAGTTTCTCAGTGAAATTTCACACAATTGTGAGAGATGCTCTCAAAGCTTCTTTAACAGAACCAGAACCAACAACAACGCTACATATATAAATCAGAGAATTAATTACAAATTTCTCTGGAGATGTAATTTTGTGAAAAGGCAGAGAAATTTCTCTAGGAGAGTGGGAAGTATATGGAAGGCAGAGAAATTTGGAAAATGGGAGGGCAGAGAAATTTACAGAGGGAAGTTTAGGGAAGGTCAGAGAAATTAATTTCTCTGGAAAGTCCAGAGAAATTCTTCCGGACCAATTTTCTCTGTGACGTGAATTTTCTCTAGACTAATTTTCTCTGGACCAATTTTCTCTGGATCAACTTGAGGGACCTTAGACATTATGAAAATATTAGATGTCCTTTATGTTATAAAATCTTAATACAAGGGACCTTAAATAAAAAACCCCTAAACTATTTACATCAAATAATCTAATATAAATTCTCAAATTAAAATAAATTATAATTATCTCTTTTAAATTGTTATGGTTCTCTCTCCTGTTAATTGTTTGTTGTGATTGTACATGGTTGTGATTTGAAACTTGGCGTTCATTGAATGTGTAGGCAAGTGCCTGCCCAGTTGATAGGAATTATAACGGGCTACATTGTTGTTTTATCAACTTCCCACCTAAAAAAATAATTGATATATCTTCAGTGTGATAAAAGGTCATAATTAAATAAATAAATAATAAAAGGTCATAAATAAATAAATAAATATATGTGATATTTATTGGATAAATAGTCAATGAATAAAATAAATGCAGTCGTTGCTTTCTCACTTTGTTAGTTGCATTGCATGGCTTTAGCCATGAAAAGTCTCTGTTTCACACTGGACGTTGTGGAATTCTTACCAATTAAAATTCACTTAATTTTTCATATCACCACGCGGTAAGATTCGAATTTAAAGGCAACGTGTATTTTGGAATAAAGAATCAAGCAACGTGATCTTCTGTTTTAAATTTCACTAAATTCTTCTTATAAAATATATTTATAAATTTTTATATTTTAAAATTTTCACAATCATTATAAATAATATTTGGATAAATTACATTTACATTCCTTGAGATTTGGATTTAATACATATCACTCTCTGACGTTTGAAAAATTATACTAACCCCCATCATTGTAATTATTTAGATATAGGATGAAAATATTAAACTCATGAACTTTCTCTTTTCTTGTTTTGTTTTACGTATTTTTTATTTTTTTTTCCTTTCCTTTGTTTTATTTTTTTTTTCAATGTAATTTTCACTTTTTTTTTACTAGGAATTATTACCTTTTTATATAAATAGGACTTTTGCAAAATGAGACTATTTACCACAAGATGAAAATGTAATTTTCAAAACGTCAGAGAATAAAATATAATTAGACTAAATCTCAAGGGGCATCAATATAATTTGTAGGACAATCTTCACTGTATTACGAATAAATTATGTTTGTGTACTTGACAACAAACAAAAGAAATAAAGAAAATGAAAGAGATTGTTTGATTACAAAAATTAAACCAGTAACGAAAATAAAATAAAACAATAGATTCTTATTTTATTACAAAAACAAAATTAGAATCTGATAAAAATAAATAAATAAAACATAAAGTAAATTAATTACTAACCTTATGTATTTATTGAACAAAATTATGATCAAGTCTAGTGTTTAACACTTTGTCCTTAAGACAGATTGGTCCTTTCTATGGTACTTTTAGATTGTGGACATCTATCTTCCAGGATAAAATGATCAACTGCGAATAATAGCAGCACTACAAATTATTCGCACAACGAACACACTTTGTGTTTATACTATTTCTCACAGGAAATTAAATGGAGCAAAATGCTGAAAGAGCAGGCAGAGTTTGGGATGAAAATTGAGTGAAAAAACCAAATGAGAGACTGCCTATTTATAGATAGAGCTGTGGTTGTTCGGTTTGAATTAAATAGGTACAAAACCAGTTTGAACAGGTATAGAGTCTGTTTGGAACAGATTGAATAGTTAAGACACTGTTTGGTTTGAATTTTAAATAGATATTGAATTTGTCTGGTTTAATTCAAACAGATTAGATCCTGTTGGGTTTAAATTTAAACAGGTATGCATCTATTCGAATGGGAAAAAACTGAGCAGATTTTATTTCAAAAATAAAATTAATTTCAAATATTTTTGGCCCCAAAAGATAGGTATTGGGCTGAACAAGCCTAACCCAACCTCACACCCACGCCCAAGCCCAGCCCCGGCTAGGCCAGCCCAGTCCGCCTGACTGAGCGGACGAACTGTGGCGGCGGCGGCGTGCTCGTGTGTGTTTATTTTGGGTCCAATGGGTCTAGCCCACTTTGTTCATAACCTTCCTCGCTACAAAACTTGGGTGCCCCTTGAGGCCTACCCCAAGTTCTAAACTCAAGCCTTATAAACCCACTCAAAGTTTGCCCACCAAATCAATGTGGGACAAGCCTTAAACCAAACCTTTACGAATTTCACCAAAAACACCATTTCCATGGAGCTCTCTTTAGTTCAATTTCCTATTCACCCGATAATGCTTTTGAGTAACCAAATATACTACGTGAATTACAACACGGCATAGAATGCGTTACTACTTAAACCCGCCAACTTTGGCGCATGGGTCCCACCTAAAAATTTGACCAAAGTTGAGGAAAAATTCTATTTTTTTTCCAAACCATTTCTAACAATCCCCCACATGAATGGAATTTGATGACAACGGAAATGCAACAATATGCAAAATTTTTCGAAAGAGTATAAATCGAAAATATTTTGCATCAGGATAGGTAGCTTTCGGCCTTGAACCTTCCTTAGTGATAACCTATCGGACTTACTTGCTAATTAATAGACGTGATACCTTGAATTGTTCAACCGTTTGTGTAAGCCAAGATAATAGATTTCACACAAAATATTTTCTGACACATCGCGGTTCTCACGGTTGCGTTCATTTTGGCCTTGAACACTCCTAGTTATTCATGAGTGCTTCTAAAGAATTTAGCCTTTTTATTCTCATAGAACCGGCTCTAGTTCGACACTCATATAGGTGATTCTTATGGTGAGTATCTCTTATACTCGTCTTGATTTTTATGTCTAAATCAAGATATAAGTAATCATTAAAAGCAAAGCTTACCCTTAAACCCCTACATACAATATATGTTGCACTTATCACTCTCACCATAGGAATGGGTAGGGAATTTTAATCCCTTGGTGATTCACATAACTTAGTTGTCTCTTTGAACTTAGTTCTTGGGATCTCCAGTTATATAAGTAGAATTATCATTATGATGACTCTTATGTAATAGGTTTTAATCCTATTCCCTTCGATGAACTATACACTTGCTCTTTTGGTAAACCTTTTGTTAATGGATTCGCAATATTCTCTTTAGATTTAAATAATCTATTGACATTATTCAATTTGAGAGCAATTGCCTTATGGTATTATGTCGACGACGAATATGTCATGACTTACCATTATACATATGATTTTATGCCCTGCCTATTGCAGATTGACTATCACAATGAATGCAAATAACTGACACAGGTTTTGTCCACATTGGAATGTCTTCTAAGAAGTGGTGAAGCCATTCTACTTCTTCTCCTGCTTTGTCTAAAGCAATAAACTCAGATTCCATTCTGGATCGTGCAATGCATATTTGTTTCGTGGATTTCTAAGAAATAGCAGCGCCTCCCAGAGTAAAGACATATCCACTAGTGGATTTTGAATCTTTAGTATCCGATATCCAATTGGCATCACTGTAACTTTCGAGTACTGTTGGATATCGAGTAAAGTTCAAACCATGATCACGGGTAAATCTTAGATATCTAAGAAGCCAAATGATCGCTTTCCAATGGTCTTCTCTGAGCTTATTAGTGTACCTACTCAATTTACTGACATCATAAGCTATATCAAGACGAGTACAATTCATTAGGTACATTAGGTTTCCAATGATTTGAGAGTATTTTAACTGAGACATCGCATCACTTTTATTTGTCGATAAATAAAGACTGATGTCTATAGGTGTTCTAGCTACATTCATATCATCCTTGATAAATTTACCAAGAATTTTCTCAATATAATGTGATTGAGGTAATGCATATCCGTAAGATGTTTTAGTAATTTTCATTCATAATATTACATCTGTAGCCCCCATATTTTTCATATCAAATCTTCTATTCAGCATTTGCTTAGTTGATTTGATCATGTTTTGACTACTTCCAATGATAAGCATGTCATCCACATAAAGACAAACGATGACATAAACTTTGTTAGTGTTTTTAACGTAGACGTACTTGTCACATTCGTTTATCTTAAACCTATTAATAAGCATAGCATGATCAAATTTTTTATGCCATTGCTTAAGTGCTTGTTTTAATCCATAAAGAGATTTTACAAGCCGACAAACTTTCTTTTTTTGCACTGGCACTACAACCCCTTCAGGTTGCTCCATATAGATCTCTTCATTTAGATCACCGTTTAAGAAAATTGTCTTAACATCTATTTGATGTATTTCTAAATTATACAATGCTGCTATAGCAATAAGCATGCAAATGAATATTATTCTTGTCACAGGGGAATATGTGTCAAAATAGTCCAGACCTTCCTGTTGTCTGTAACATTTTACCACAAGTCTTGCTTTATACTTGTCTATTGAACCATCTGCTTTCATTTTTCTCTTGAATATCCATTTATATCCAAGAGGTTTAGAACTGGGTAGAAGATCCACCAATTTCCAAGTATGATTTTGCATAATGAATTCAATTTCATTATTAATAGTCTCTTTCCACGAAGGTGCTTCAGGACCTGTCATTCCTTCCTTAAAGCTTTGATGTTCATTTTCTAACAAGTATGTCAGAAAATTTGGACCAAATTTTTTTGATATTCTTGCTCTCTTTTTTCATCTTGGTTCATCATCAGTTAAATCCTACTGGTCGAGATCATTACTAATCTCTTATGTTTGATTGTCATTAGTCTCTTGACTTTATGTACAATCATAAGTTCTTTTCTGTGAACTTAATTCCTGTCATTTCTTGTAAGGAAAGACATGTTAAAAAAACACAACATTCCTTGACTCTATAATAGTGTTCACATTTATATCAGGTATTTCTGATTTATAAGTTAGAAACCGATATGCACAACTATTCGGAGCATAACCAATAAACACACAATCCACTGTTTTTGATCTTATCTTCGTCTTTTTCGAAATAGGAACTCAACTTTTTCCAAACACCCCCACACTTTTAGGTATCTATAGGAAGGTGGTCGACCTTTCCATAATTCATAAGGAGTGCTGTTGGTTTTCTTGTGGGGTATTTTGTTAAGAACATAATTAGCAGACAATATTGCTTCCCCCCACAAATTCTACGGTAAGCCTGAACTTAGTAACATGGCATTCATCATTTCTTTAAGGGTTCTATTCTTTCTTTCAGCAATTCCATTTTGCTGTGGAGAATGGGATGCTGTAGTTTGGTGATTAATGCCATGTTGTGGACAAAATTCATTTAATGGTGCATCATATTCACCACCCTTATCACATCTAACCATTTTAATGGTTTTACTAAATTGATTTTCAACTTCAGTTTTGTGGATTTTAAACATTTCTAAGGCTTCATCTTTACTTCTAAGTAAGTATACATAACAATATCTTATGCAATCATCGATAAATGTTATGAAATACTTTTTGCTTTCTCTAGTTTGAACAAATTTAAGATCACATACATCTGTATGAATTAATTCTAGAGGTTCGGTTTTTCTTTCAACTGATTTAAATGGAGCCTTAGTTAGTTTCGTTTCTACACAGATCTCACATTTGTGATTAGAATCAATTTTAAACTTTGGTATATAATCCAAACCAATTAATCTACGCAAAGTATCAAAATTTACATGTCCTAATCTACCATGCTAGAAATTTGACTCAAGAATATAAGCAAAAGATGTGTTATTTTTATTAATAGCAAGTTTTGGTACAACTGTCACGACCCCAAACCGCCCCTAGTAGTTTGGTGCCGAGATGGCCAGTAAATCCGAGATTCACCAAAGGCCTCTTTCAAAAGTTCACACACAACAGAGTATAACATATGGGGCTCACAAATGCGGAAGCAATAAAACAAATACAATGGTCCATAAGAGCAGTGCATAGATCAAGAGTGATAACATACATACATGATTACACTTCGGCTGCTAACAAAACAATTACAAGCTTACATCCTGATCAAAAGGCTTCTTAGCCGACATATACAAAATACAGTGATTACAAGCAAAGAAGCATGATTTTCAAGAATCTGCCGAAGTAAAATGCAATACGGCCGGGGTAAATACAAAACAAGGCCGATATAAACAAAAGTCCCAAAACAAGCTTTCAAATACTTCTAGGCGTCGCCGCCGTCCTTCTCATCACCTACATATATATAGAGAGGGGTGAGCTTGGATACTCAGTGAATGGTACTAGAAATAAAGGTTTGCATGAATAATAGCCGAAGTCTTTCAAACAAAGCATACCAAACCGTTCAAGTGTTAGCCGAGGTTCACTCCGAAGCAAAACACAACAAGTTATAACAAATCAAGAGATGAACCGTATTCATCTAGCAAGTCTTACAAGTCAAAGCGTTTCCGAGATCATGCAAGTAGTAGCCGAGGTCCTCCTCCAGGCAATTCGTAACAAGCTGTATCAAGTCAAGGGGGTAACCATATTCATCAAGCACAATCTTACCAAACCTGTTGCTCATGTCACTTAGGCCCGCAGCCCTTTTTGACCATCTCACGTGACTCAGGCCCGCAGCCCTTTTTCACCAAGCGGTGCTGCGAAGGTTTAAAGTCCTCTAGCACAAGGGACTGGTGTTACTTAGGCCCGTAGCCTGCTTTAACACTTTAGATTCTCAAGAAAGGACCGTATCCTCTTTAACAAGATGGTACTGCAAAAGTTTAGAGTCCTCCAGTCCAAGGGACTTTCCAAGATAAGGACCGTATCCTTTTTAACAAGATGGTACTGCAAAAGTTTAGAGTCCTCCAGTCCAAGGGACTTTCCAAGATAAGGACCGTATCCTTTTTAACAAGATGGTACTGCAAAAGTTTAGAGTCCTCCAGTCCAAGGGACTTTCCAAGATAAGGACCGTATCCTTTTTAACAAGATGGTACTGCAAAAGTTTAGAGTCCTCCAGTCCAAGGGACTTTCCAAAATAACATCGAGACAAAGCTTATACAAGAGATATCAAAATAGGCTAATCATTCATGCTAGCAAATACTTTCATCAAAGCGAAACAAAGCAAGATTTATCAAAGCGTTTTAACATAGCTTTATTAAAAGCACCACTCACCTCGGTCTTCAGGTGTAGGCTCAAGCAAAGATCAAAGTCCTACAATCACATGGCAAACCATATTCTCAAAACGAGCTTAACTTATATGCAATGATCTCGGCACTCTCACCGGATCCAAGTCGAAGACAAAACGAGACATGCAAGGACTCAAAACACTAACTCCCATCTCAGGGAAGTACACTAGGTACCAGCAAGGTTCAGCCGAGGTCCCACACCTCCCCGCCGAGGTGTGCACCTGATGGCCACAAACAAGACCAAGCCAGGAAAATCCGAGTTTCCTTTCAAAGGACGAGAAGAACAAGATCATGCATGCTATAACCTTAACTCACTTATACGAAATCTGAGGTTTTCATGCTAAGAAGTTCAAAAAAAAACGTGGGCTTGGGTACCCAACCAAGAAGATCATGCAAGAACAAACACAAAGTCAAGGTTTCTGTCCCAGATCTTCGGATCAAAAGGGACTTTCATCAAGAACACATGAATACCAACTTACTCTTTCCGAAAACGAACTTCAATCCAATGCATGACATGCAAAACGAATCGGATCAAGCAATGCAGCTAGACAACCAATAAGAACAATCAAAGTAAAGCAAGAATCTTACCTCAAAGCTCAAATCTAACGGTTCGATCTTCCAAGATCAAGCTCGAACTCCACTTCTCTCTCTAGAGTTCTTCCTCTTCAAACTTGAGAGCTTCTCTCTCTAAGCAAGACAAAGATTGAGACAAAATGATTTGTCTCTAGGTCTGCGGCTGTCTTAACCTGCAGCTCGGACACGTGTCGTCACCGGGGTGGTTCAGACGAAAAGGTGACTGATAGACAAGACAAGTCTCTGACAAAGCGTATTCAACACGCTGGGGCGAAGCGTGTCGGCAACCAACAACATCGGCCAAAGTCAACACTTCGGCACCGAAGGTACAGAACATCGGCTAGGGAGGACGACGCTTGACTAAGCTGTGCCACACCTTGGCCGGGGTGTGCCACATCTCGGCCTAGGCCATACCTGCCCAGGAGCAGAGTTCACTAGGTACAAAACATCTCGGCCAATCATGCCGAGGTCAAGACAAAGGTCAACCAAGCGGTTCAAGACGATTCTAAGTACAAAGGTTCAAGGGTGAACTAGGCTCAACAAGATCTCGGCCACAGCCAAGCAAGGCTCAAAATCAAGCAAGAAATACTAAATCAAAGCAAGCCAGAACAAGATGGTGAAGGTTTACAAACATAACCAAGACAAGATCATACAAGAATGCATGCAAGCATGCCTAAGTCAAGATGAGGGTTGTTACAGTCTACCCCCCTTAAAGAAGTTTGGTCCCCAAACTTAAATTACCTCGTTCCAAGAACAGTTCTGGATGTCGAGTTCTCATTTCTTCTTCCATTTCCCATGTGGCATCCTTGCCGTAATGTTCCTTCCATTCGATCTTCACCATTGGTATCGACTTGTTTCTCAACTGTCTAACTCGTCTGCCAACAATACACATCGGCTTCCCTTCATAGCCCAAATTTCCATTAATTTCGATTCCGGAATAATCAATCACATGCTGTGGATCTCGGATGTACTTCCTTAACATCGAAACATGAAACACATTATGGACTTGGCTCAATTCTGGTGGCAAAGCAAGTCTGTATGCAACTAAGTTGACTTTGTCAAGAATTTCAAATGGCCCAATATAACGAGGTGCTAATTTACCTTTCTTGCCAAATCTGGAAACTCCTTTCATCGGCGAAACTTTTAGGAATACATGATCTCCCACTTCAAATTCTAACTCATTCCTTCTTTGGTCGGCGTAGCTCTTCTGCCTGCTCTGTGCAGTTCTAATCCTTTGTTGAATAAGTTTGATCTTCTCTGTTGTTACTTGAATTACCTCGGGACCAAGCAGAGCCTTGTCTCCAACTTCAGTCCAACATATCGGCGATCTACACTTCCTTCCGTACAAGGCTTCATATGGTGCCATGCCAATGCTGGCTTGATAGCTGTTGTTGTAAGCAAATTCTACTAGAGGCAAATGCATTCCCCAACTTCCTTGGAAGTCCAATACACAAAGTCTCAGCATATCTTCGAGTGTCTGAATTGTCCTCTCTGTTTGCCCATCTGTCTGAGGATGAAACGCAGTACTAAACCTCAACTCGGCTCCAAAAGCTTTCTGTAGACTCTGCCAAAATCTGGAAACAAATTTCGGATCTCGGTCTGACACAATTGACATCGGCACTCCATGAAGTTTGACAATCTCATTCACATATAACACGGCAAGTTGATCGGCACTAAATGTAGTCTTAACTGGCAAAAAGTGCGCTGACTTAGTTAATCTATCAGTGATGACCCAAATTGAATCCATTCCTTTCTGCGTTCTTGGCAAACCAATCACAAAATCCATAGAGATGTGCTCCCATTTCCACTCAGGGATCGGCAAAGGTTGAAGAAGCCCTGCCGGTCTCTGATGTTCTGCTTTCACTTGTTGGCAATACAAACATTGAGACACGAATTCGGCTATCTCTCTTTTCATATTTGGCCACCAATAGGTCTGTTTCACATCTTGGTACATCTTGGTATTCCCTGGATGAACAGCAAATTTGGAACTATGAGCCTCCTGCAAAATTTTTCTTTTCAATTCTGGAACGTCGGCCACACATAGCCTTCCTTCAAACTTAAGCACTTGGTTCTCAACAGTGTACCCTGATCTCGGCTTTGTAACAATCTCCTCGGCTACCTTTCTAAAGAACCCATCCTCCATTTGCCTTGCCTTTACTTCTGCAATAATAGTTGGTTCTGCCGAAATCATGGTTAGGCATGCCAAATTTCCAACTGATTTTCTGCTCAATGCGTCGGCCACGCTGTTAGCTTTTCCTGGGTGATATTGAATTTGCATATCATAGTCCTTCAACAACTCGAGCCACCTTCTCTGCCTCAAATTCAATTCTTTCTGCGTGAATAGGTACTTTAAACTCTTGTGATCTGTAAAAACCTGACAAGAAGCTCCATACAAGTAGTGACGCCAAATCTTTAAAGCAAGTACGACAGCTGCTAACTCCAAATCATGGGTAGGATAGCTCTTTTCATGTGGTTTCAACTGACGAGATGCATATGCTATGACCTTACCCTTTTGCATTAATACACAACCCAAACCTTTATGCGATGCATCACTGTAAATATGAAATTCTTCATTACCTGATGGAAGTACAAGTACTGGTGCTGTAACCAACCTCGTCTTCAGTTCCTGGAAGGCTGACTCCCGATCTTCAGTCCATTCGTACGGTACTCCCTTCTTGGTTAGTTGTGTCAATGGGACTGCAACCCTTGAGAAATCCTTCACAAACTTCCTGTAGTAACCTGCCAAACCCAGAAAACTGCGAACCTCGGAAACATTAGTCGGCCTCGGCCAATTCACCACGGCCTCAATTTTGCTAGGATCAACTGAGATACCCTCTTCATTAATCACATGACCCAAGAATGAGATAGTAGAAAGCCAAAACTCACACTTGCTAAACTTAGCATACAATTTCCGGTCTCTCAAAATCTGTAGAGCAAGTCTCAAATGATTCTCATGTTCGGTTTCACTCTTGGAATAGATTAATATATCATCAATGAAGACAACTACAAACTCATCTAAATGTGGCTTGAAGACTCTGTTCATTAAATCCATAAATGCAGCAGGGGCATTGGTTACTCCAAAAGGCATCACTAGAAACTCATAGTGGCCATATCTTGTCCGAAAAGCAGTCTTCTCAACATCCTCGGCTTTAACTTTAAGCTGATGGTAGCCCGACCTAAGGTCTATCTTAGAAAAGACACGTGCTCCGTGTAGCTGATCAAGCAAATCATCGATCCTAGGTAGTGGGTATTTGTTCTTAATGGTGACCTTGTTAAGTTCTCTGTAGTCGATGCAAAGGCGAAGTGAGCCATCCTTTTTCTTAACAAATAAAACGGGTGCTCCCCAAGGTGAAGTGCTCGGCCTAATAAATCCTTTATCTAATAGTTCCTGTAACTGCAGTTTCAGTTCTCTAAGTTCAGCTGGAGCCATTCTATACGGCGTTTTAGAGATCGGCTGTGTTCCCGACATGACATCCACCGTAAACTCTATTTCTCTATCGACCAAGTGGCCAGGTAAATCATTAGGAAAGACATCGGCAAATTCACTAACAACTGGGATGTCGGCTAAACTAACATTTCCATCCTGATTCTTCAATATACTACACAAATAACCTCGGCACCCTTTTTGAATTAACTTATAGGCTCTAACGGATGAGATCAAATAAGGTGGGGGCACTACCCCTTTCCCATGGAAAATAACTTCGGCCAAGTTTGGGGGTTTCAATGTAACACTCTTCGAAACACAATCAATGAATGCATGATTTGCTATTAACCAGTCCATTCCCAATATAACATCAAAATGATCTATATCCAAAGGCATTAAATCAACTAGCAGTTCAACATTCTCAATAACAATAACACATGCTCTATAAATGGATGCAACAATTACGGATCTCCCAGACGGAGTAGACACAGATAGCACATAATCCAGAGGTTCTAATTTCCTATTAATCTTCTCGGCAAACTTAGTAGAAACAAACGAGTGCGTAGAACCCGAATCAATTAACACATAAGCATCTCGGGAGCAAATTAGAAGTATACCTGACACCACAGTTTCAGTATTCTGAGTATCTCCTGGCACTAGTGCAAACACTCTGCCCTGTCTCAACGGCCCTTTTCCAGCATTACCCTTCTGGACGGTGCCCGAGGTGTTCTCACCTTTCTTGCTGTTGTCAGTCTTTCCCTTAGGACAATCTCTCACGTAATGCCCCATTTCACCACATTCATAACAGGCTCCCGACGTCCGACGACAAACTCCGGAATGCTGCTTCCCACAATCTGGGCACATCGGCTTAGCATTACCTTCCTGCCTTCGATAACTAGTACTGCCCATGTTCGGTCTTTTCTTGGCGCTCGACTGTGCTCGGCTGCTGTCATAATTCTGTCTCTTTCTCGGATTCTCTCCCGAACTCTGGTAGCTGTTTAAGTTAGCCTCAGCCAGAATGGCTTTGTCCAATACTTCAGCGTAGGTCGGCAAATCGTGCAAGTTAACCCGATCTTGAATCGGTACTCGGAGTCCACTTTCAAACTTTCTTGCTTTCATATACTCATCGTTGGCCATGTGAGGTACAAACCTCGCCAAGTCGGTAAAAATGCGATCGTATTCTGCCACTGTTCGGCTGCCCTGCGTCAAGGTCTGAAATTCGGTAGCTTTACGGTTTCGTACACTTAGAGGAAAGTGCTTCTTGTAGAACAACTCCAAAAATCTAGTCCAGGTTAAGTCTGGATTCCTTTCTCGAACCATCAACCACCATCTGCGAGCGTCATCATCCAATGTGAAGGTTGCCAATGTCACCTTCTGAGCGTCAGTGCTAGGGAAGATCTCAAACAGCTTTTCCATTTCTAAAGCCCATGCCTCGGCCTTCATCGGCTCTATTCCTCCAGAAAATCTCGGTGGTCTCATCTTTTTAAATTCCCTGATCAAAGCTATTGTGCCATCCCCATATAAGGCTGGCTGTGGGGCAACTTGGGGCACTGGGGGAGGTGGAGGCGGAACTACATTTCGGCCGTTTGTCTGCTCGGCCCGAGTCGAAGTAGCACTAGCATACTGCTGTCTGGTCTGCCTCAATTCGTGGGCCAAACCTTCAAATAACCTTTCCAGTCGGTCCAATCTGTCTTCGGGCCTATCTCGGCCAAGTGGAGGTCTACCTCTCCTCATGATGCTATGAGTTTACAAAGTGTGACTCTTAAGCAAAACAAGCAAATAAGCACATAGGCAAGTAACAAACAAACATGTCAAGACAATGCACACCTTGTTCAAATAGCAAGCACTATGATGCAATCTTAACATCTTTCTAAGGGGAATCCTATGCTCTTTAGGACTCAAAGTGTGTGAATAACGTACTATGAGGAACTTGTGCTCTGATGCCACTCTGTCACGACCCCAAACCGCCCCTAGTAGTTTGGTGCCGAGATGGCCAGTAAATCCGAGATTCACCAAAGGCCTCTTTCAAAAGTTCACACACAACAGAGTATAACATATGGGGCTCACAAATGCGGAAGCAATAAAACAAATACAATGGTCCATAAGAGCAGTGCATAGATCAAGAGTGATAACATACATACATGATTACACTTCGGCTGCTAACAAAACAATTACAAGCTTACATCCTGATCAAAAGGCTTCTTAGCCGACATATACAAAATACAGTGATTACAAGCAAAGAAGCATGATTTTCAAGAATCTGCCGAAGTAAAATGCAATACGGCCGGGGTAAATACAAAACAAGGCCGATATAAACAAAAGTCCCAAAACAAGCTTTCAAATACTTCTAGGCGTCGCCGCCGTCCTTCTCATCACCTACATATATATAGAGAGGGGTGAGCTTGGATACTCAGTGAATGGTACTAGAAATAAAGGTTTGCATGAATAATAGCCGAAGTCTTTCAAACAAAGCATACCAAACCGTTCAAGTGTTAGCCGAGGTTCACTCCGAAGCAAAACACAACAAGTTATAACAAATCAAGAGATGAACCGTATTCATCTAGCAAGTCTTACAAGTCAAAGCGTTTCCGAGATCATGCAAGTAGTAGCCGAGGTCCTCCTCCAGGCAATTCGTAACAAGCTGTATCAAGTCAAGGGGGTAACCATATTCATCAAGCACAATCTTACCAAACCTGTTGCTCATGTCACTTAGGCCCGCAGCCCTTTTTGACCATCTCACGTGACTCAGGCCCGCAGCCCTTTTTCACCAAGCGGTGCTGCGAAGGTTTAAAGTCCTCTAGCACAAGGGACTGGTGTTACTTAGGCCCGTAGCCTGCTTTAACACTTTAGATTCTCAAGAAAGGACCGTATCCTCTTTAACAAGATGGTACTGCAAAAGTTTAGAGTCCTCCAGTCCAAGGGACTTTCCAAGATAAGGACCGTATCCTTTTTAACAAGATGGTACTGCAAAAGTTTAGAGTCCTCCAGTCCAAGGGACTTTCCAAGATAAGGACCGTATCCTTTTTAACAAGATGGTACTGCAAAAGTTTAGAGTCCTCCAGTCCAAGGGACTTTCCAAGATAAGGACCGTATCCTTTTTAACAAGATGGTACTGCAAAAGTTTAGAGTCCTCCAGTCCAAGGGACTTTCCAAAATAACATCGAGACAAAGCTTATACAAGAGATATCAAAATAGGCTAATCATTCATGCTAGCAAATACTTTCATCAAAGCGAAACAAAGCAAGATTTATCAAAGCGTTTTAACATAGCTTTATTAAAAGCACCACTCACCTCGGTCTTCAGGTGTAGGCTCAAGCAAAGATCAAAGTCCTACAATCACATGGCAAACCATATTCTCAAAACGAGCTTAACTTATATGCAATGATCTCGGCACTCTCACCGGATCCAAGTCGAAGACAAAACGAGACATGCAAGGACTCAAAACACTAACTCCCATCTCAGGGAAGTACA
>CM069903.1:179801376-180016122 GCA_036172215.1 Camellia granthamiana
GCTGGAGAAGGCTTGCTTAGCTTTGGTATGGGCTACCAGGAAGCTGCGGCACTACTTGTTAGCTCACTCCGTAATATTGGTTTCACGTCTCGATCCCATCAAATATCTTTTCAAGAAACCAGCGCTTACGGGTAGGCTAGCTCGTTGGTTGCTGTTGCTCTCCGAATTTGATTTGAAGTATGTCACACGCAAGTCAGTCAAAGGAAGAGCAGTAGCAGAGTTCCTTGCCGACCATCCGGTTGAGGGGGATGAAGCAGTTGAATACTTGTTCCCAGATGAAGCCATTTTGCATATCGACGACGAAGCTTGGACGATGTACTTTGACGGAGCGTCAAATCAACATGGGTATCGGATAGGAGTGTTGCTAATAGCACCCGATAATTCCCGTATTCCTCTAGCCTTCAAACTCCGATTCAAAGTCTCGAACAACGAAGCAGAATATGAGGCATGCATTGCTGGCCTAGAAGCAGCCCTAGAACTAGGGGCAAGACGGCTGGATGTCATTGGGGATTCGAACCTTGTTGTGTCTCAAGCTAAAGGAGACTGGAAAGTAAAAGATGAAAAGATGATGATGTATCACCAGACCTTGGATTTGCTGATTCCTCGGTTTGAGAAGTTAAGTTTTACTCATCTACTAAGGGAGAACAACAAGTTCGCAGATTCTTTAGCAACTCTATCTTCTATGATAGACATCCCGTGTGGAGTCTGGATGCGTCCAGTCATCATTGACCAGAAGTTTGCACCAGCCTATGAGTCGATTGCTGCTATAGATGAAGTTCAGGACGAACATCCCTGGTATTACGACATTTGGAATTTCTTGGAGAAGGAAACATATCCGCCAGGGACAAATGCCAAGGACAAAAGGGCAATAAGAAGATTGGCCGTTCAGTTCATCATCTGTGGGGGTAAGCTGTACAGAAGAGGTCATCTGGGAATGCATAAACTGTGTGTTGATGCCGAAGAGTCAAAGCGCCTAATGGAAGCCATCCATGGAGGAGAATGTGGAGCACATATGAATGGGGTAATGTTGGCACGGAAGATCCTCAGACAGGGTTATTACTGGTCCACCATGGAGGAGGATTGTATCGGTTTCGTTCGGCGGTGCCACAAATGTCAAATCCATGCAAATCGCATGAACATCCTGCCGACAAAGTTGTACAATATGACTTCACCATGGCCATTTTCAGTCTGGGGAATTGATGTGATCGGGGCTGTTACGCCGAAGGGATCGAGTGGGCATGAGTTCATCCTGGTTGCGATAGATTATTTTACAAAGTGAGTTGAGGCCCAATCTTACGCGGTGTTGAAGGCTTCGCATGTTGCAAAGTTTATCAGAAACAACATCATCTGTCGCTACGGGGTCCCAAATGAAATAGTTTCGGACAACGGTTCCCACTTCAAGAAGTAGGTGATTGATTTGTTGGAGAAATACAACGTGGCTTTTCATAAGTCATCTACATACCGGCCGCAGACCAATGGAGCGGTCGAGGCCGCCAACAAGAATGTCAAGCGTATATTACAGAAGATGGTGGAAACCTACCGGGACTGGCCAGATAAGCTACCGTTTGCTCTGTGGGGCTACAGGACTTCAATCAGAACTTCGACTGGGGCGACTCCGTATTCTTTGGTCTATGGGATGGAGGCCGTTCTACCTATTGAGATTGAGGTTCCGTCATTAGGAGTATTGGCCGAGTGTCAAATAGCCGAAGCGGATTGGCAGCAAAACAGATTTGAGGAACTTATGCTCTTTGATGAAAGAAGACTGAAAGCACTGTATCACATTCAAGGTTATCAACGCAGAATTGCCCGGGCTTTCAACAAGAAGGTTAAGTCCAGGAATTTAAAGGAAGGAGATTTGGTACTCAAGGACAACCGAGCTCCCATCCATGACCCTAGGGGCAAGTTCAGACCTAATTGGACTGGTCCCTACATCATTAAGTCCATCTGGTCAGGTGGAGCTGTGGTTCTGATGGATCTGGATGGCTTAGAGTTTTCACAGCCGATCAACATGGACAAGTTGAAGAAATACTACCCATGAGAGGCTCGCTAGGCCGAAAACCCGAAAGGGCGACCTAGGCAAAACTCAGAGCACAAAAAATTTGAAATTATAAAAACTGAGCTCGCAAGGTTGAAAACCCGCAAAGGGCGGCCTTGGCAAAAGTTAGAGCGCAAAAGGAGAGTAAAAATACCCGAGCGAACCTAAGCCTGAACTACGTAAGGCTTGATTCCCATCTTTGGGATACGTAGGCAGCTTCATCCTGAAGTTCAGCCATAAACATTTTCCCCGATCAACTTTGTCCACTTTGATCATCTCAGTCATCCTTGTCCATCAGCATTCATCGTAATCTCCGGTGCAGTGCTATTCAAATTAGGGGCAACTTTCCGTTGCCAGGAGGTGCTGTGGTACCATTCAGACAAGGGGCAACTTTCCAGTTGCTAGGATTCGGGGTTGTGCATCTCAATGATAGATCTCAGGCGTGTCCAGTTCTGATCCATATCGAAAATAGTTTTGAAAAGTTTTAATAAAAGTTGATTTTGTTCAAATTAATCTTTTCACAACTAAGACCATTTTTGGACCAAAGCGGAAAATTTTCAGTACCACAACCTTCAATTTCATTGATTTCAAAACAGAGTTCTCCTGCTCTTGCATACAATTGAAGTTGCTTTTTTATTACACTCATAATGAAAACTTGAAAGTACTAATAAAACAATAAATCTAGGGCATAGTCAAGTCAGGTGTCCCTGCGCCCCCTCTCAGAGCTAGTCGAAGCCTCCGATGCCGACCTAGGCCCAATCTGTGCCTCCTCATTGAGCCAATCCCAGCACTCATCAGACAAAGTGCAACTGAAAATAGGGGCGGGGGGCAGGAGCTCTCTAGTCCTCCAAGCCGTAGTATGTCGGGCAAGGTGTGCACCTCGGATCGGGAAGGCGACCGGATACTCTATCCCCTCCGGAGGGCAAGTCTGATCATGGCCGAACTGGCGCAGAATGCGGAATGGGAAATAGAATACACAATGAATCAGGCCAATCAACCGGATCCCAGTATCCTGGAACATGCTGTAGCTCATCGCCGGAAGGTTAAGCCAAGGACAGCGCCAAGCAATGCGTTCAGCTGACAAACTGCACATCCATTCAAACCACCATCCCTCATCAAGGGCGTCGACTAGACGAGGTCGAAAGAAGTAGCCGCGGGCTGAGTAAGCAGGGCAAGAGTCCACAACTTGCAATTTATCCATCAACCATATCTGGGGAGGGACGAAAAATGAGAGAATAAAGAATAGAGAGATGTGCGATGAGAGAAAAGTAAGATGAGGGCTTTATGAGAAAAACCGAGCCTGAGGGCCGAGCGATGTGAGCGAATAAATATGTGAGCTTGGGTGGGAAACATTACCTGCAGCAGTAGTGGACTCCCCGCAAACCTGGTTGTCTCCTGGCGGTAGAAGGCATCCAAACCCAGCAGTGTCTCAGCCAATGTCATGGCGATACAACTCTTCCCTCCCCTCAAGCCTTGAGCGACTTCAATCAAACGGATGTTGGTTCCCCCGGAGCCCGAGACAAACAGGAAATGAGATAGCATGCACAAGCAGAGGGCATGTTGTCGAAAACCTTGCCGATAATGGTCACCGCGGTCACCAGCATCGGAGAATCGGTAAATCAGGCTCGGGATATCCAACATCCCATTACAAATCAGGGATCGAGCATCATGCGCGTTGAGACCGCACATCTGCCCCAAAGTTTGGGCATGACCAAAACGAGACTGAGGCAAGATCTCTTCTGAGCGTTCAGACTCCATCAAAACTTGAAAATCTTCAAAAGTGGGACATACCTCTTGCCCTCCAAAGCTGAAGACGTGCGTCACTGGGTTCCAAAATCTCACTGCGGCATGGAGGAAAGGAAGATGCAGTGAGGTCCGGCCCAGCGTGAATAGTGCATTCAAGCTGAAACCCCGGAAGTTCAACTTTTCCGAGCCATCTAAAGAAGAGATCCAAGATGTGAGATTTTCTGCGAGAAATGCCTCCATTTTTGTGCAAAGCAGTGATGAAATGAATGAGTTCCAAAGTTGGAGCTTTATAGGGGGGGTAAAACACTATTCGAGGACAAGTGTCAGAATTCTAGGAGTTGCAGGAAAGGTGGCCGGCCGGCCACCTATTCTAGCAGGCCGGCCATCTTTGTTTCAAAAACTGGCCGGCCGGCCACCTTTCAGTCCCCAGATGCAAAATGTAGCCGGCCATGCATCGGTCCTGTTTTGCCCTCCGGAAGGAAGTTTGAGGCATTTCTATGCATCGGGGATGTCGACGACCTCCATTTCTCTCAGTTTCGGATGCGTTCCATCATCCAGATCGTCCATCCGAAGCACGCTGTGTTGTATTTTTGTTTATCGAGTTGTCGTTTTGTTTATTGAGTTGTAAGTTTTGCCGAGCTGTCGCTTTTGTGTTTTGAGTCGTTACTCTTTGTTTACGCAATTTTGTTAAGTCTTGTTTATCGAGTCGTTAACATTGTTGTACTTTGCTTATCGAGTTGTAAACTTGCTAAGATTCTGTTATTTCTTAGTGAGTCGTTGTGTTTAGTTTATTGCGTCGGTTCATTACCTGACCCAGTAAATACACAAGGCACATTTCCATTCAATTCCATTTTTGTGCAAAATGATGCGATGCGATGCTGAGAATTTCAAATACAAACACATTTTCAAAAGCTGTTTTCATTCCGTCATGTTTTACAACAAAACAAAGGTACGAGTTTTACAGAAAATAAAACTGCCTAATAATCTGCAAAGTGCTACAAACTACTAGCAAAAAGTAAAGTAAAGCAGAAAACAACATCAATGCCCTCGGGAGCGGGAATGAGGAGGCCCCCTCATCCTCTTCTGCGGGACAACCTCTGCACCATCATCACCATCCGGGTCGGAGCTGTCATCCTCAGGAACCCCCCCAGCCTCACCTCCACTCCCGGAACCAAGGCCGGAGCCCTCCTCCTCAGCAGATGTCTCTGACTCACGATCTGCGACCTCCTCCTCCTCCTCCTCCTCCTCCTCATCAGGCTCTGCCTCTATAACATGTGCCCTACATCTGCGAGACGACCCAGCACCTCGACCTCCCTGAGAAGGCCTAGATGGCCCAGCACCTCGACCTCCCTGAGAAGGCCTGGATGGCCCAGCTCCTCGAAAGGGCCCAGATGGCCCAGCACCTCGACCTATCTGAGAAGGCCCGGGTGGCCCAGCCTGCGGCGGAGCATATACCGGAGGCATCTGAAAGTGAAGAGTTCAATACATTAGTTCAAATATGAAAATCGGATGCAAGTGTAGTATGTAAGTGGGATGTGTGTCAGATGTGCTCTACACAAACAGCCTATCGATGCAGTAGAATGTTCAAAATCAGCATATCATCAGGAGTATGATAAATACCAGAAAAACTAAAGAGTACCTGGAAGCCCATAATGGACAACTGCGCCTCTCTACGCAGGACCATCCCCTCAAGTGAGGCCACCATCTCGAGCACCTGATCCATGTACTCCCGGGGTGGCTGCAAATACAAGCTCAAGTCATCAATAAATAAGCAACTGCCAAAGTGTCTGTGTGATAAGTGAAAAATGATGGAACATACCGGTGGTGAGTCAGGATCACTGACATATCTGTGACCAGGCATCGGAGGCTCTATAAGGATCGGAATCGGAGAAGTAGTCCCATACTGCCACCCCCATCAACTCGGTCGGCATGTCTGGCCACCCAAGATGATGAAGAGTCGGAGGGATCGGGGGAATCGACCCGCCCGCACCTCGAGACGTACCAGCCCTGCTGGAGGAGGGGATATCCGTAGCACGAGCCCGACTCGAAGATGGTACATCAGTGGGCCTCAGTGGCGGAGCGCGCACTCTCGTCAAGGGAGGCATCAGATATGTGTGACGATAGGTGGCGTAGTCTCCCTCTGTAAGATGTAGCAAAGCATCGGTGCCCTGCATAGCGCTAATGACCTCCTGGGTAGAAAGTCTATCAGCAGTCCGCATAGTGGCTGGAGGTGCTGCAGGAGGATCCTGAGAAATGTATCCCCACACCTGACGCAGAAATCGTTCCCCCAGGAACCATGCCCTACCAACTGGTCCCTCGAGCAGGATCCTGTACTGGGAGGTGCCTGATCCTCCGGCATATTGGAATCGGAGACCATCGCCCAAGATCGCCCAAGGCTGCCACGTAATCTGCGGATAACCAGTGCATAAACCAATCAGAAATCGGGAATATACAAGGCAGATCAAAGATGAAAACGGAAAGGAACTGAGAGTTCTGAAATACCTCTGTCGTCCGCACAGTGTCAAAGTACTGTCGTAAGTAGAAGAGAGTCTCGCGAGGTCTCGGTCGGTGCTGGCCCTCGAATACCAAGGAATACGGGGTCATAAGGGGCCCTGCCACCTCCATCTCCGGGGCTAATGTCGGAAAATATACATAGACCCATAACTGTGGAAAACAGTGCAGAATGTGAATACAAAATGCTGAGTACAAAATACAGGATGTAAAGTGTGCCGTGCGTGCAATGAACAAGTAATGAGGAGCAGAAACGTAAATCAAGAGGACAGAACGTACCTCCCAGGCTCTCCAATAGCCGCCGAGTAAGTCTCCCTGCCCGCGGGAGGTAGCGCTCATGTAGCAATAGAGGGTAGCCAGGCCGGCGCCACCCCAGTCATACCGACTGACCTGTGATAGGTCCACTAGGGCACTTAAAAGATACAACCCGACAGTGTTCCCCCTATCAGCAAACAGAGTGGTGCCAAAGAGAAACATAAGGAAACCACGGGCGTACTGCTCAGCCTCCTCCGGAGACTCGGGCTCCATCTCCGACCTCCGAAAACGGGAAGAGAACCAGGTATACTGGACTCTCCCAGAAGCTCTGTCCACAGGCGGGCAGGCCCCCAACAGATGTACCCAAGCGGCCTCCCACTCGCCCATATCCTCGTCGTAAGGAATGGGCCAACCTCCTATGTCTAGGCCGGTAAGTACAGCAAAATCTAGCGGGGTCATGGTCAGATCCCCGGTGGCAGAAAAGTGGAAGGAATTGGTGGTGTCCTACCACCTCTCCACCAAAGTGGCTAACAGTGTCCTACTGGCAGGACAATGTGATAACCCTACGCAGAAGGCCCCGAACCCTGCTAGATCAACTAAGTCCCGGACAGCCTCCGGAAGCTCAGTGTACCACTCTCTCGCAGCAGTGGAGCCATATCCTCGCACGGTACGAGAGCCAACCTACATTCAGAATCAATGCATGTGTCAGAATCAAATGAATGAGCTGTGTGCAAATGAAATGAATGAGCTGTGTGCAAATGAAATGAATGAGCTGTGTGCAAATGAAATCAACTTGGACTGCGTGTTCAGAAAATCAGAGTTTAGGGTTGCGTGTTCTACTCTCAGTTAGTGTGGGCTGAGTGTTCACCATCAATTTGGACTGCGTGTTCAGAAAATCAAAGTTAGGGCTGCGTGTTCTACTCTCAATCAGTGTGGGCTGTGTGTTCACCATCAACTTGGACTGCGTGTTCAGAAAATCAGAGTTTGGGACTGCGTGTTCTACTCTTAGTCAGTGTGGGCTGCGTGTTCACCATCAACTTGGACTGCGTGTTCAGAAAATTTGAGTTAGGGCTGCGTGTTCTACTCTCAATCAGTGTGGGCTGTGTGTTCACCATCAACTTGGACTGCGTGTTCAGAAAATCAGAGTTTGGGACTGCGTGTTCTACTCTTAGTCAGTGTGGGCTGTGTGTTCACCATCAACTTGGACTGCGTGTTCAGAAAATCAGAGTTTGGGACTGCGTGTTCTACTCTTAGTCAGTGTGGGCTGTGTGTTCACCATCAACTTGGACTGCGTGTTCAGAAAATCAGAGTTTGGGACTGCGTGTTCTACTCTTAGTCAGTGTGGGCTGTGTGTTCACCATCAACTTGGACTGCGTGTTCAGAAAATTTGAGTTAGGACTGTGTGTTCTACTCTTAGTCAGTGTGGGCTGTGTGTTCACCATCAACTTGGACTGCGTGTTCAGAAAATCAGAGTTTGGGACTGCGTGTTCTACTCTTAGTCAGTGTGGGCTGTGTGTTCACCATCAACTTGGACTGCGTGTTCAGAAAATCAGAGTTTGGGACTGCGTGTTCTACTCTTAGTCAGTGTGGGCTGTGTGTTCACCATCAACTTGGACTGCGTGTTCAGAAAATTTGAGTTAGGGCTGCGTGTTCTACTCTCAATCAGTGTGGGCTGTGTGTTCACCATCAACTTGGACTGCGTGTTCAGAAAATCAGAGTTTGGGACTGCGTGTTCTACTCTTAGTCAATGTGGGCTGTGTGTTCACCATCAACTTGGACTGCGTGTTCAGAAAATCAGAGTTAGTGCTACGTGTTCTACTCTCAATCAGTGTGGGCTGTGTGTTCACCATCAACTTGGACTGCGTGTTCAGAAAATTTGAGTTAGGGCTGCGTGTTCTACTCTTAATCAGTGTGGGCTGTGTGTTCACCATCAACTTGGACTGCGTGTTCCGAAAATCAGAGTTTGGGACTATGTGTTCTACTCTTAGTCAGTGTGTGCCGTGTGTTCACTTTCAAATTCGGGCTGTGTGTTCGACAAATCAGTGTTTGAGCCGTGTGTTCAATTCTTAACTAGTGTGTACCGTGTGTTCACAATCAATCAATGAGCCTAGTGTTCAGAAATTCAAGTGTTCAAGCTATATGTTCAGAATGCAAACAAAGAGCTGTGTCATAAGCTAAACTGTGTGTTCAAGCATGGCAAAGGTATGAAATGCACGAAAAATACAGAAAATGAAGTAAAATACCTCTTGTGCCTCATAAGAGAGGTGATGCTCTGGCTCTCGCAGAAGTAGATCTCCGGGTGCCCGATCATTGAAGTCAGTGAAATGACGGAAAATGGCCCGCGGAAGAATGTGCACCGGCGGGGCGTATCTCTTAGGAACAAAAGGTCGGACCCTCGGGGGTAGCGTCATGGCATCAAAATCATCCCCGGCACCTGGAGGACCTCCACCATGAGGGAAATTACCTGCCATTTCAAAAAATCTGCAAAAGGAGCGAAAAATGAGCCAAAATTGGAAAAAGTCAACAAAAGTCAACTCTCGGAAAATGAAAAAGTCAACAAAAGTCAACCCCCGAGAAAATCTTCCAAATATTGAGACAAACTTACCTCAAGTGGTGAAAATGAGAAAAGAAGCCCCGAAATCAAAATTTAATCGGTCCAAAGTGCTTAAAATCGAATGTTTTCGCGAAAACAACTTGCGTGGAAGGCTGAAAAGCGCGTATAAAGTGCAGATCTGAAAGAAAAAATGGTTTGGGAGGCAAGGGGAGAAGTTTTCGCAGCTGTGGGTGTGGTCTCGGATTGAATGGATGAGGGAATATAAAGAAAATGAGGCGAAAAGACAAAACTGCCCCCTGTTTTGGACAGGTGGCCGGCCGGCCACCTTTTCTGGCTGGCCGGCCATTTGCTTTTTGGTTCCTGGCCAGTGACATCCCCTTGGGCAACCACCTGGCCGGTGGTGATCCCCACATGCTCCCCTAGGTCTCTGCAAATTTTGAGGAAGATCGGAGTTCCCGGGACCTGAAAAAGTTCAAGAAAAGTGCACTTTCTGGCGCGAAATTGCTCCGCCGGAACTTCAGCTCCAATTTCTGACATGTGTCTCATCATCATTCACCGGAATCAAGGTGTATCCTTTTTGAACATGTTGTAACCTCTCCGGGAAGTGAACCGGAGGCTGCGATCAACTCGCCTTCGCTGAAACGCGCGTTTCCTTGCTTGTTGTTTCGTAACAAACGGGCACTCTGATTTATGCTCGTTTTGCATTGTTGTGCACGTAACTTGCATTCTCACGAGTACTTTGCATTGTCATGCATGTTTTCTTGGTGTACCATAACTCTGTGCTTGAGCATGCGTTGTCACGCACGTTCCCTTCTCGCATTGCGATGCATTCACCCGCCGACACTGCGTGTGTCAAACCCACAGGAATCCCATTGAATATATGTTGTTAGCATATTGTGCTTGTTGAATTTCTCTCTTTTACAGGCACGATATTGTATGTACGGTTCATTTGAGGCTGGTGCGACTAGACGAATCGCGCAGGTATCGTATCTTCTCCATGTGAGACGCGACGAGAATTGAATAATTCTCCGCATTCCTAACTGCATGAAATGTAGTTGTTGCTTTGCATTCTTGCTTAAAACTGTTGCATCTATTTGCGAATACCTGCTTCATTACAGCATGCTGCATTTGCACGAGCATCGAGTTACAGTTGGCTTCCTGCATATCGCTTTGCATTTTGCCCCCCTGCCTGCGGACACGCCTGCGGGCACACATCTCTGTGCATCTTGTATGATTGTCTAAGTCTTCGGCCTTGTCAAAAATGGGTCGTCTCTGGGCTTTGACATTCACTCCTGTCATTTCTTGACTTCCGGGTTCTGTCAAAGAGGGGCAACTGTAGACACCCCATTTTTGACCGACCTTAAGGCTTAGACGTCACCAGTTGAGCGCTTGGTGATGTTGCATATCGTGCTCGTTCAGAAGTCTCAGAGTCGTGGCCGTGAGCCCGGCCTCCGGACTTCCGAACCCTCTTCTGTGCCTTGCCTCGGTTTGCAAACCAGACTCGGTTTTCTCTGTTTTTCTTCCTGAGGGGAGGGAGAGGTCCCGTAGACCATCTCTCAGTGGCCATGGGCTACATTTCATGGCCGTAGGCCATTTTGCCCATTTCGGAGCCCGGTTCCCGGTTTTCGAAGCCGTCAGGCCATGTGCCTCGGTTCGGGACCGCCTAACCATCTCCGATTCCTCCGGTTTTTGGCATGCATCTCATTTGCTCCCTTTTAAGGGACACTGAGGCCTGAGAGACCCACTTCGTGGCCGAATGCCACTTTCGGTGCTTAACGGCCTATTTTCGGGACCCCGAACTGCGTGTTTTGGCCCCCCGAGCATTCGTTTTGCATCGGTTTTCGTTCATTTTTGGCAGGTACCTCTGTTTTATCACCAGGAAGGTCACTGAAGGATGGGAGGCCATCAATTGTCTCAGCAACCAGTTATGCTCCTCCGGCGCCCTCCGACGCCCGTTTTTCTCACTTCCGAGCCAATGTTGACCACCCTAGGGCCATTTTCTTCAACCCCAAACCACATATTTGTGTTGAGGAGACCTGGGAGGACACCAATATCTGGTGGCCGGCCACTAATTTAACTTGACCCTTTTGACCCCTAGCCGGCCGGCCGGCCATAGGGGGTGGCCGGCCGGCCACCTGCAGCCAAAATGCCAGGCCGGCCTGCTTCTTCAGGTTGAGTACATTCCAGCTGTGTCTTGGTTTTTCCCCAAAAATATCTCTATCCGGGGGACCCTTTTGGAGGGAAATAAGGGCTCATTTCCCTTCACTTTTGCCTTGATTCTCCTCTCCCTCTCTTGTCTATATAGAGGGCCTCCCAACTCTAGAGAAAGGGTTACAAGAATTGGTTTGAGCATATACATACATATCATTCCATTTCCTTCAAGTTTAGGCTCCATTTCTTCATCATCTTCAAGCTCTACCATCACCACTCCATTCCAGCAGCAAAGGGAGGAATTCCAGTAGCTTGGAGTCATCAAATTTGGTCCAAGAAGGAGTCAAAGTATTGGTCTTCAAGGGTAAGGAGACTTTCCCCCTTTTGTAGCCCATTTTTACACCAATTTCTTAGCCTATTTGCTTACTGTTTTGGGCTCCGACCCTAACTGAAACTAGGCCTTTTTTAAGCCATTCTTCATGTTTGTTCAAGGGCTCAACCCTGTTTGAGTCCTCCATTTGGTACTTGCTTCAATACCCCTTGGTATGTCACATTTTTGCATGAAATTTCTAGCCTATGTGTGATCTGTTTTCGAGCATGATGTAAGCTGTAAGTGGGCCTATTTTGAGCCCCTCTTCAACATTGAAGAAGGGCTCAATCCTTTTTGGGCCCCCTATCTTGCACTTACTTCATAGTCCCTCCTATTTACCGTAAATTTGCATGATTTGTTTGGCTTATATGTAAATTGTTTTGGAGTGTGTCATGAACTGTGAATAGGCTTATTTTAAGTCCCTCTACAACATTGTAGAAGGGATCACCACTGTTGGGGGCCTCCATGTTGTACTTACCCTTATACCCCTCTTTGGCCCCCATTTTTGCATGCTTTTTTAGGCTCATCTAGCTTCTGTTTTCGGCCATGATCAGAACTGAAAATGGCCAAATTTTGACCTTCTTGGCATGTTTCATTTAGGGTCTTTGGCTGTTTGGTGAATGCTTTGTATACCTCATGTTATAGCCCCTTGTTGGCCATTATCTTGCATAGCATTTTGAGCATGTTTGCATACTGATTTGAGGCATGTCATCTACTGTAAATGTTCATATTTTTGGTCCCTCTTCAGTGTTTTAGAAGGGTATTTTGTTGTTTGGGCTTTGAATTTACCATCTACTTCAATACCCCTCTCTTGGCCCCTATTTTTGCATGCCATTGTTGCCCTATCTATGCTTGCTGTTTGGCCATGTTTTAGACTGGAAAATGCTTGTTTTGGGGCTGCCTTGCTACTATATTTTCATCCCATGTCCATATTGTGCATGCATTGCACAGCTGTAGGCCATTTCGGGTGCCTAAATTCGCATTTCGGGACCATTCCTTGCATTTGGTGTCATTTCGCCATCTTTCGGGACTATTTTCCCCCATATTTCAGTGCTAAAATTCCATTGGCATGTTTGCATATCATTTTCCATGTCATTTCATGCCTTAATGCCATTGCCTCGGTTTGCGTGCCCGTGTGCACGCATTTCGAGGCAACTCATTTTTCATCCATCGGCCTCTTATGTGAGTGTGGCTGAGGTCCACTCATGTTAGTGTAAGTCCATTTTGCATTCTGTATGCCATTTTAGTCTCATTGCATCGTGTATGCCATTGCCTCGGTTTGCGTGCCCGTATGCACGCATTTCGAGGAATCTCATTTTTCATCTGATGGCCTTCTATGTGAGTGTGGCTGAGACTCTCTCATGTTGGTGTAAGCCCATTATTGCATTGCGTATGCCATTTCATTCCTAGCATTGTGTATGCCCGGTTGTGTATTACCTCGTATAGCGTGTATGTCATTCCATGACATTGTGTATGTTAGGATTGTATATTAGTTGCATTTCATGCATATCATGCATATTGCATCGTGTTCGGGATAGGAGTTAGCCCGGGCACGGGAAACGAGGTGTGTTTCGTGCTCCGAGTAACAGAATGTGTCTCAATTCCCAAGTCACCGACACTCCGGATTACCCATGATGGAGTTAGGTTTTATTGTAGCATTCATATGCATTCATCCTATATTGAGTTGCGCAATTCGGCTCCTCGGCCATCATGCATCGATATGCGTGATTGGTGGCACGAGGATCGAGGCATGCATATATTTGTGAAATACATTGCTATGCCCCTTTCCTGCTCTCTGTTGCAGCAAAATCAAGAATCAGCAGTCTTCCGAGGCTTGGCGCGCTTTTCGAGAAACATTGCAAAACAGAGGCTAATCGGGGCATCCCAGTGGATTTCCGCGCAACGCAGCCCAAACATACATCGTTCATCAGAAGCAAGGCAGCCCCTGGCTTGCATGCCAGTTTACAGTTTTTCTTAGTTAATTTGTTAATTAATTAGGGATTTGTATATTATTCGGACTGTAATATTTGGACTGTAATATTCTTTTATTTGGGACTGTATATTCTTTCGGACCCTCTGCGCGAGGGCATAATTGTAATAAGTGTGGGTGAGTGTGATGCATGTCTTCCAACCCCACGTCTTTCTTCCCTTTTATTTACCAGCTTATGATGGTTAGATATAGGGCATATTTCAATTAGCATACAGTATGACAGCATGTTCGCATCATTCATCTGTTTTGCATGCACCGGGCTCGGCGCATCATACTAACTGCATCTGTATTTCAATTCCAAATTGAATACATGTTAGCTGTAGCATTCCATATGCCATGTTTAGAATAGCCGAGCCTGCTATAGTTTGCATTTTTGCATGTGTTGCATTAGGCATTTCAGTATACTTAGGATCATGCATGATTTCTAATGTAGTTTCTGTTTTGGCTTGGAGTACTCGGTAAGTTTTTATGCTTTAGCATCCTTGCATGCGTGTGAGTGTTGCCATGAATAGCATGCTTACCATGAGGCTAATTGCTTATGTGATATAACTGCCTGAATGCCTGTGGGTGGAGGTTGAGTTATTTGGATTGGAACAATTCATCAAATGTTTGTTTTAAGCCCACTAAATAGTGGCAAAACCATGTTTTCTAAGCCCACCTGAGGGTGGCAAAATCTGCATTTTTAAGCCTACCTGAGGGTAGCAAATCATCTTTCACAAACAAACATGAAATGCTTTGTTCCAATTCAGGCGACCCGGTCTATACTTGTATGCTGTGCGCATCACATAGTAACCTAGGCTAATAACCGGAATAAGAACACACAAGGTTTTCAAAAACAGATATCATGGTTAGTAGAGGCCGGTCTTTGACCGGGCGAGAGGGGGTGCTCACGAAGTGACCTTCCCTAATCGTACCCAAGTTCCCGAGCCGAGGCAACTTTGGTGATGACGGACACGTGGCCTTTGGCACCGAGTCAGGGTTTCCTAAATTTCCCATTAAAAAATATTTAGGTGGCGACTCTGTATCTGGCAAAGCAGTTCATGTTTGGCACTTCTTTCAAAAAATCTGTTTTCAAAACGATTTGCCGGATTTGGACTCTTTGGTTCAAGATTTAGAACCGTGACATTTGAGTCCATCGAACTGTAGTGACCCAATATCGAACCAGAACGGGGGGGAGTCGCACCCTCCCCGGGATGCGTTCGGGGACGTCTACAATAGGGAATCACCAAAACTGCTCGGCTTCTAACCAACCTACTATTACACAGCGCCACGCAAAAGCAGGGTCACCGACTTTCTGCGCGCTCCCTCTCTAGAACCAGATCCAAATCTTCCACCGATCAAACTCGTCCTTCTCACAGTCGAGCAAGAAATGGTGAAGATTCGAGCAATCTAATCGATGATCACCGGCGAGGTGAGCGACTCTCAACCACCGGGGCTACACATCGGCTGCGCAAGGGGAGGGTGCTGTGTTGGCACTAGCCAGAGAACAAGCTGCTGGCCGGTCGAAGAAGAGGCCGAGAAAGGATAGGGTCGAACAGCACCTAGCAGATGAGGATTCAACCGAGCACGCTTCCGCCGACTTGGGGGATCAGACCGAGCAACCGATCAGCGGGCCATCCAAGGAGTCCAGTGCCCCCCCGGTATGGTCGCCCGAGTTGTCTTATAAAGCCTAGGCTGTCTCTGTTGCAAATTCAGTCTACGTGGACAAGGACTACTCGCTCGGTTTCAACATGACCAAGGGGTTGCTCCTTCCCGCCGATATGAAGAAGCATGAAGAGCTGTCCGACCTGAAGGTGCTCCGCTTGGCGGCAAAGTCAATAGTGTTGGTAAGTTGACAGTCTCCATTGCTCACCAAGTTTTTGCTCGGTTAAAATTCTGACAATCTTCATGTGCTTTCAGGCCGCGCAGAAGAATTACTTGGCCTACAAGCGAATGATCGCCGTGCGGCAAAGTTTGCGGGATGCGATTTCCGACAACAAGGCCAAAACGGCCGAGTTAACTGAGATGAAGGCCGCGCTGGAGGCGGCAGAGGCCGAGCGTAATAGGCTAAGCAAGCAGGCGGCCTGGGCCGAAGCAGACAAACAGAGGGCCCTTCAGGTAACGAAGGCTCACTACCTCACCGAGCTACGTAAGCTTCGGGATGCCCACAAAGCTGAGAGGGATAGGGCGGTCGATGATGCTGAAGACCGCGGGTACGCAGAGGGTGAAAGGACTTATGAGCGGCAGGTCTAAACGACCAAGGACATCTTTTTCCAGTGCGGTTGGAAAGCTGCCGTGGAAAAAGTTGGCCTTGGTCAAGACGCCAAGATGTTCCAAAACCTGTCTGCTGCCTACATCCCGGTCTACATGCAGGCCTATGCTAGCGCCGCGCAAAAAAGGCTCATCGAAGAGGCAAAGAAAGCAGCCGAGGAAGAAGCTGCCACCGCGCAACCTGCCGATCAACCTACCGATCAACCTGAAGATGAAGAGGCCGAGCAGGGGGTCATTGCAGTGGAAGGCGCCGATGATGAGACCGAGGAGGGCTTGACCGAGCAGACAGTTGACATTGAACTAGATTGATATTCGACCATTTTCCTTTGTCTCTAGTTCTCTCTCTCTCTTTTTTTTTTTTACTGTAACCATGCTTGGCCCCACTTTTGTAATCCTGCTTCCATTATCAATGAAAATTCTAACTTTTTGCCCGCCGTATATTTGTGTCTGTCCGTGCGGTTTTGATTGTCTCGGTTACAATGTGCTAATTTTCTTTGATTTGACATGTTTGTAAAGTTTCTTCTTCTTTCAGCTCAGGCACTACATAAGTCTGGCAAAACGCCAACTTTTAGCTCGGCTACAAAGTTTGTGGAATTCGGTTCGCCCCTTTTCACCAATTGGGCAAAAACGCCAACTTATTCATCGGTCGAGAAAAATCAGCTCGGCCATGTGGAAGTTTGGCAAGACGCCAGCATTTCACGCGGGCGAGCAAAGTCAGCTCGATGCCGCGATTTTACTCGGGCGAGCAAAGTCAGCTTGACCCTATGTAATTTGGTCAAAACGCCGAGAGTTCACTTGGGTGAGCAAAATCAGCTCGGCATTAACCACGGGTGAGCAAAGTCAGCTCGACCCTTTTAGAAATTGGGACAAAACGCCAACATTTCATTTTGGCGAGCAAAATCATCTCGGCCCTTAAAAGTTGGTCAGAACGCCAACATTTCATTGGGGCGAGCAAAATCAGCTCGGCCCTTTTACAAGTTGGTCAATACACCAACTGTCTGTTCGGTCTCCATCAAGCAATTGTTAGCTTTCTGCCCCTGGCATTCGTAGTGGCTCAAAATATCTTTGTGATTTTCATTGTGCAAAAACATGTGATATAAGAAAAAGTAAGGCTACCCTTCATTACATGTCAACGACTTACATGAAATGCCAAAAGGCAAAAGGTTCGAAAAGCTAAAGAACAAAGACGATTACATTTGAAAAGTAAAAGATCGTAAGGTTAGCTGCATTCTATGGTCTGGGGATAGCTTTACCATCTAAGTCTTCCAGATGGTATGCCATTTTACCTGCAAAGCCAATCACCTTATATGGCCCTTCCCAATTTGCACCGAGTTTGCCTTCGCCTGGGATCACCGTGTTGCCCATTACCTTTCTCACGACCCAGTCTCCAACCTTGAATAGCCTTGGATGCACGGTCTTGTTGTATTTCCTGGAGAGCTCTTGCTGATAGGCTGCTATGCGGATCAGAGCCCGTTCCCTTCTTTCTTCAGCTAGGTCAAGTTCCAAGGCCACTGCTTCATTGTTTAAGTCTGGCTGAAAAGTTTCAGACCGGATGGTTGGCATGCCAACTTCCAGCGGGATGACAGCCTCCATGACGTAGGCTAAGGCGAATGGTGTCTCCCCGGTTAAGCGCCTTGGCGTTGTGTGGTATGCCCAGAGTACATTAAGGAGTTCTTTAGCCCACTTCCCCTTGGCTTTCTCTAGCCGCTTCTTCAGCCTATCTAAGATGGCCTTGTTTGAGGCTTCTACTTGACCGTTTGACTTAGGGTAGGCCGGTGTTGAATTGTAGAACTCAATCGTTAACTCCTCGCAAAATCCGCGAAAAAGTTTACCATCGAATTGGTCCTATTATCTGAGATGAGGGCCTTCAGTATACCGAAGCGAGTGACGACATTTTGCCAAACAAACCTCTTCACATATTTTTCCTTTATGGTTGCCAACAGCTCGGCCTCAGCCCACCTGGTGAAGTAGTCAGTAACGGCGATGAAGAACTTGCGGTTGCCCGGGGCTGTTGGGAGTTGTCCTACAATATCCAACCCCCAAAGCGCGAACGGCCAAGGACTTGTAAGGGGGAGCAGTTCTCTGGCTGGTTGGTGGATTTGATGAGCAAATTTCTGGCATTTTTCATACCTGCGAACATATTTCTGTGCGTTCGCCTGCATGCATAGCCACCAATAACCTTGCGAAATCGCTCGGTAAGCCAAAGACCTGCCCCCAGTATGACTTCCGCAGATGCCTTCATGAATCTCATAGAGGAAAGCTTCCACCTTGCTGGGGTGGACGCACTTCAGATATGGCCTAGTAAAAGACTTCTTGTACAAGGCTCCGGATGGAGAGAGCCAAAACTGCTCTGATTTGGCCCGGATTTTGTTGGCCGCCTTCTTTTCTTCTAGCAAAATTCTATCTTTGAGGAAGGCGATGATGGGGTCCATCCAGGATGGTCCTAGATCAGTGCAGAGTACCTCGGACACTTCTGGTTCCTCAATGCTTGGCCGAGGTAGGAATTCTATCATAAAAGGATTGGGGAAAGTTGTTTGCGTAGATGCAAGGCCGGCCAGTTCGTAAGCTATGTTGTTTTTTTCACGGTTGATTTGTTTTACTCTTATCGCGGCGAACTTCTTGATTTCTGCGTGCACTAGCGCCTGATACTTGGCCATTCTTTCATCCCTGGCTTCATACTCCCCAGAGACCTGATTGACCACCAGCTTGGAGTCGCTGAATACCAGAAGAGCCGACGCTTTCATTCTTAATGCACTTCTCAGTCCGGCAAGGAGGGCCTCGTATTCCGCCTCATTGTTGGACGCCGGGAAGCCGAGCGTGATTGCTTGCTCAATAACCAGCCTGTCCGGCGAAGTCAGCACAACACCTAGCCCGGCGCCATGTTTGTTGGAAGCCCCATCGACGAAGAGCTTCCACATCTCGCCTATGAACAACATCCAGCAATCCGATGGGTTTTGGAAGCGTCTCAACTCCAAGGTTCTGGTTGGTACATGCTGGTCTCTTTCCTCGTCTTGGTTCGGCTCGTTTGTCGATGAGTTATCTAGCTGTTCCAGTTCGGCTGCCAATTGCTCTTCTTCTATTTGTGAGCCGTCATTGGTCTCTACCACCCGAACCACGGGCTGTGCCAAATCAGCACTAGCCAAATCGACCGGGCAAACCGGATGCATTCCAGGGGCAAACTCCGCCACAAAGTCTGTAAGAGCTTGAGCCTTGATCGCGGTGCGCGGCTGGAACTTGATGTCGTACTGTCCTAGCTCGACGGCCCATTTTAAGATTCTCCCGGTAAAGTCTGCCTTTTCAAAGAGCACCTTAAGTGGAAACTTGGTTAACACGATTATTGTGTGGGCATGGAAATAGTGTGCCAGTTTTCTGGAAGTCATCATCAGGGCCAGGGCTGATTTTTCAAGCGGTAGATATCTTAATTCAGCCGGGAGTAAGGTCTTGCTTACGTAGAGGATGGGAAGGTGCTGGGTGCCTTCAGCACGGACTGGGACGGCGCTCACCGCATGTTGACAGACCGCCAGGTAAAGATACAGTTCTTCGCTTGGTTTTGGGGTAACCAGGATAGGGGCAGAGGAAAGGTATACTTTTAGATCGGCCAAGACGCGGTCACACTCCTCGTCCCAAAAGAACTTGGCCTTCAAAGTTTTGAAGAAAGGCCTGCAACGATCTGAAGACCGACTTATGAATCTGTTCAGCGCGGCGGCCATTCTGGCGAGATGTTGCACGTCCTTTATGGAGTTTGGGCACTCCAGCATCTGTATCGCCTTGATTTGGGAAGGGTCGGCTTCAATTCCCCGGTTCGTGACCAAAAAACCCCAGAAACTTTCCGGTGCCGACTCCAAAAGCGCACTTGGAGGCATTTAAACGAAGCTTGTGATGTTTAAGTATGGCAAACATCTCAGCTAGGTCGATGAGGTGTTGAGACTTTTCCCTGCTCTTTACCACCATATTGTCGATGTAGGCCTCCATGGTGCGGCCCAGAAGGGGAGCGAACATCTTGGTCACCATCCTTTGAAAAGTTGCCGTGGCGTTTTTCAGTCCGAACGGCATGACTTTGTAACAATATAGGCCTCTCGGAGTGGTGAACGACGTGATCTCTCGGTCTGGTTCATACATGGCTATCTGGTGGTAGCCACGATATGCATCCAGGGAGCTAAACCTCTGATGGCCAGCGGTCAAGTCCACCAGCTGGTCAATTCGTGGGAGGAAAAAGCTATCTTTTGGGTACGCACGGTTGACCGTCTTATAATCAACGTACACCCGCCACTTGCCATTCTTTTTCGGAACCACCACCGTGTTGGATATCCACCGAGGGTATTGCACTTCTTCTATTGCTCCTGCTTCCAACAAGTTCTTGACTTCTTCCACCACTACCTCGGCATGGTGCAAGGCTGAGCGGTACGTCCTCTGGATGACCGGCCGTGCATTTGGGAAGACATTCAACTGGTGGCAAATGAAACTAGGGTCGACGCCAGGCATGTCGTAAGGCGTCTACACGAAGGCTTCCATATTGGAAATCAGAAAGTCAACGTACTCATGTCGCTCGGCGTTGGACAGGGATGAGCCCCAAAAGGAAGAACTTGTTGGGGGTCATTCTCATCTATGCGCACCTCCACCAAATCTTCAACTGACTTCTCTTCGGCCTTTCTCCCCACGTCTTCCAAGACCTCCTTTTCCCTCCGGTCCCTCTATCATTTGAACGAACCCTTTGGCGGCCCGGCTGCCATTCACCGCAACGAAGCACTGTTTCGCCATCACTTGGTCTCCCCAAACCTACTCTATTTGCCGAGTTGGCGTTGGGAAGCGCAGAACCTGATGGTAGGTCGATGCTACGGCTTGCATGGCGTGCAACCAGCCCCTGCCTAAGATTAAGTTGTAGGTGGATGGGACCTTGAGCACCCATGTAACAGCCCTCATCTTGACTTAGCTATGCTTGCATACATTCATGCATGATCCTGTCTTGTTATGTTTATAAATCTTGTTTATCTTGTTTTGTCTTGTTTTGTTTAAATGTTGTTTGCTTGATTCTGATCCTTGCTTGGTGTGTAGCCGAGGTCATCTTGAACCTAGTTCACCGCTGAACCATTGTACTTAGAACCATTTTGGAACCACTTGGTTGACCTCCATCTTCACCTCGGCGTGTTAGCCGAGATGTCGCTATCTAGGCCGAGATGTTTTGCACTTAGTGACTTTGTTCCAGGGCAGGTATGGCCTAGACCGAGATGTGGCACATCCAGGCCAAGGTGCGGCACAGCTTAGTCAAGTGTCGTCCTCCCTAGCCGATGTCTTTGTTACCCTGTTGCCGAAGCTTTGTCTTTAGCCGATGTCTTTGATTGCCGATGTGTCTTGCCTTAGCTTGTTGCATACGCTTTGTCATAGACTTGTCTTGTCAATCAGTCACTTTTGAGTTGAATCAACCCGGTAGTGCCACGTGTCCAAGCTGAGTGTTAAGACAGCCGGCAGACCTAGAAACAAATCATTTTGTCTCAAATCTTTGTTTTTAGAGAGAGAAGCTCTAGAGGAAGAATGAAGGAGTTTTAGAGTGAGAAAGTAGAGTTCCGAGCTTGATCTTTGAGGATCGAACTGTTAGATTTGAGTTTTGAGGTTAGATTCTTGCTCTGCTCCAGTTATTCTTATTGACTATCAAGCTGCATTGCATGATTGAATTCGTTTTGCACGCCATGCATTGATTTGAAGTTGGTTTTGAAGAGAAAATAATGATCATGTGTTCTTGAAGAAAAGTCTTGTTTTAATCCGGAAGTGTGTAGCAAGAATCATGTTTTTGTGTTTGTTTTCACACGATTTCCTTGTGTGGGTACCCAGGTCCATGTTTTTGAACTCTTAGCATGAAATCTCAGTTTTTGAATAAACGAGTTATGATTTTAGCATGCATGTTCTTGATGTTCTTGATGATCTTGTTCTTTGCATTCTTCAAGGGGGAAACCCAGGTTTTCCCGATTTCGTTTTGAATGTGGCCATCGGGACCACACCTCGGCAAGGAGGTGTGGGACCTCGGCTAGACCTGGATGGTACCCTATGTGTTTCCATGAGGTGGAAAATAGTGTCTTGACTCCTAGCATGATTTGCTTTGTTATTAACATAGATTCGATGAGAGTGCCGAGATCATTGCTTGTATGTAAAGCTTGTTTTGAGAGTGTGATTTGCCATGTGATTGTAGGACTTTGACCTTTGCTTTGAGCCTACACCCGAGAAGATCTAGGTGAGTGGTGCTTTTAATAAAGCTATGTTATAATACTTTGAAAAATCTTGCTTTGCTTCGTTTTGATGAAAGTCTTTGATAAGCATGAATGATTAGCCTTATTTCGATGTACCAAGTATAAGCTTTGTTGATGTTATCATTGGGAAGTCCGTCGTGCTGGAGGACTCTAAACTTTCGCAGCACTAAGCATAAAAGTCCCTTGTGCTGGAGGACTCTAAACTTTCGCAGTACCCATGTGTTAAAAGGATACGATCCTTTCTTGGAAAACTACTGTGTTAAAAAGGGCTACGGGCCTAAGTGACACAAGTCCCTTGTGCTGGAGGACTCTAAACTTTCGCAGTACCATCGTGTTAAAAGGGGCTACGGGCCTAAGTAACACAAGTCCCTTGTGCTAGAGGACTTTAAACTTTCGCAGTACCTTTGACTAATCGATTACGGATCGCACAGTCTTTGTTTTGCCACTGACGGTTTACCGCGTGGATTTGTTGTTCGGAAAGCTTGATTTGTGTTTTGCCGATGCCAGTAAGCATCCCTTGAGACTTGTAAGACTTGGTAGATGAATACGGTTCGTCCTTTGATTCGATAAGTTTTGATGTGTTTTGCTTTGAAAGGATCTCGGCTATATTCGTATGGTTTTGGCATGTTTTGTTTTGATTAGACTTTGGCTATTACTCATGCAAAACCTTTATTTCTAGCACCATTCACTGAGTATTCAAGCTCACCCTCTCTATATATATGTAGGTGATGAGCAGGACGGCGGCGACGCCTAGATGTGTTTTGCAAGCTTGTTTTGGATTCTTGTCACGTCGGCTTGACTCATATTTATGTCGGCTTTGTTTTGCATTCATGTCGGCAATGGTGTATTTACGTCGGCAAATCTTGAAAATCATGCTTCTTGGCTTACACCTTTTGTATTTGCACATGTCGGCTTTAGAAGCCTTTTGATCAAGATTGTAACATGTATTTTGTTATCAACCGAATGTAAACCACATCATATATGTCATTACATTTGATCTACGCACAACTCTTATGGACCACTTGTATTTTGATTTATTGCTTCCGCATTTGTGAGCCCCATATATTATACTCTAATTGCGTTTGATTTTGAAAGTTGGCCTTTGGTAATCTCGGATTACTGGCCATCACGGCGCCATTCTACTAGGGGCGGGATGGGGTCGTGACAACCCAGAATTCTACTTGCTTTATGACCGAACCCGCCTTGACCGGCAAAATGATCTTTCCCACCGGCCATTCTGGCTGAGAGTTGAAGCCAACCAAAGGAGACATCGCAGGGGCCAAGTCCTTGTCCTCCAACTTCATTTGTTTGAACGTGTCGTAATACATGATTTTGACCGAACTCCCCTGGTCAATCAAGATCCTTTTGATGTCAAAGTCTTTGACGCGTAGAGTCACTACTAGGACATCGTTGTGAGGCATCTGAATTCTCTCCAAGTCCTTGCTTGAAAAGGTGAGGATATCCTTCTCTTCGGGCTTCCATTTCTTCACAATGGGCTGAACAGAGAGCACTTCCCTCATGTGCTCGGCTTTCTTAATCATCCCTCTGAGCTCGCAGACCCTTGCTGGTTCGATGATGCCATGGATGACATTGATTACGCCTTGGGGCGCTGCCTCCAGGGTGGCAAGGCCGTTTGGCTCGGTTTGCCCCGGTGGGATGGCTTTCATACCCCCATCTATGTACTGGTCCAGATGTCCTGCCGCCACCAGCTCCTCCAAATGTTGTTTGAGCGGCAAGCAATCCTCTGTTCGGTGGCCCCGTTCCTCATGGAAGGTGCAGTGATACCTTGAGTTGAAGCCTCTTTGTGCATTGCCCAACTTTGCCGGCCATCGGACGAAGGGCTCACCCCGGATTTCACTTAGGATGCGGTAAATGGGGATCTTAAAGACCGTGGTGATACCAGTGCGCACCTTCAATTTCCTCTTGGCGTCCTCCTCTTCATCACGGGGAGTGTTAGCTCGGTCGCTTCTGTGGCCTTTGTTTCTATCATCGCGATTTGAGCTACGACGTTGATCTTTTGACCGGTCGTTTGGGCGGTTGTCCTTCTGCCCGACTGAGTGAACCTTCTCTGCCACTCTTTTGTCCACCGTGACCGGATTAGCCTTCTCGGTCGCGGAGGCGGCATCATCCTCCACACGGATGTGTTCATTGATCCGTTGCATCAAGGATTCCATGGTTGTGGGCTGGTGCATTGTAAACGAATCTTGCAACCTATGACCGACTGGGAGACCACGCTTGTAAGGAGTAATCACCAAATTGGTGGGGCAGTCGAGGATCTCATTGTAAGTTTCCCAGTATTTCGCATTGTATGCCTTCAACGAACCTCCTGATTCCATCTTGACGCCCAGGAGATGGTCGACCTCCTTCAGTGTTCGAGTGTCGGTTTTGAATCTGGTGACGAAGGCTTCCGCTAGTTGCTGCCACCCCTCGATACTCCCCTCCGGAAGCCTTTTGAACCATTTCAGGCCTAGTTCTCCCAAGCTTGCTGGGAATATGAGGCACATCAAGGCATCATTGCACCGGTGTCCAGCCATTACTTGCCGGTAATGACTCACGTGCATGTACGGATCCATCTTGCCATCGTAAAAGGTGAACTTAGGCTGGTGGAATCAGGCAGGGAGTGGTGTACTCTCGATTTCTGGAGACAGCGGCGTGGCTGTAAGCCTCGCCAAATCTTTGTCCATAAGCGCTGGGGCCACCATCCTGGGTGCTGGCATTGCCACTTCCTCACTACAACGAACTTGGGCGCTTATCCTCTGCAACGCCGGCAATCTCTAAGTCTCTTTACGACGTGCCCTCTCCTCCAACACATCTCTCAGGTCTCTGGAACGAGCGGAAAAAGAGTATCACGACGTCGACGACGGGCGTGATGGACGGTAGGTGCTGTCGCAAGTGAGAGATTTGCCCTCTAGTAGGTTGGAGTCCTCAACCCCATAGCTCTTGGTGATAGAGAGAGAATGCGTCCTTCCTTGGCGGCGACTACTAGAACGAGGAGACGGGGTGCGCTCACTGAGGTTGCCCTCTCCAGCAACACCTTTCCCCTTGATCTAACATTTCAACACCTTCATTTCAGCCGCCATCTTGCGAATGAGGGCGTTCTGATCTTTGAGTTTGTGCTCCAGGCACTGTGCATGCGAATCCCCCTGCCGACGACGGCCTTCTGGACTCTTCGAGCGATCAGTGCTCCTCGCGCGTTTGTCTCGCGCACCTCTCAAAGAGGTCTCTAGGCCCGCCATGGCTGGAATGTTTGGGGGGTCTTCTCTCCGACGAACAGACTCTGGTGTGACACCATCGATGACGGACAGTGGAGTTTCGTCGTTGTTAGCCATGGAAACGGTCAAAAAAGCTTGAAGAGCAAGGTTTGAGTATCAAAACTTCCCACAGACGGCGCCAATTGTACAGGAATGAAACATCCTTTGCTTTCCATACTCCTTGGACTTAAGCTTCATGTAACGGCATCTGACCTGGAAACAGAGAAACGGTGAGCTGCCCGGCGGTGTGTTGCCGGATAAACCCTCCAACGATCAAGTCAGATCACTTGAGGAAGAAGAATACTGTTTTAGAGAGAGAGAGAGAGAGAGTCGTCCAGATAGCATACCTCCAACGTTCCCCTTCTTCCCTTTTTCTAGGCTGGCCATGCAGCCTCAAGGATTGTGCGGGCACTACCTCTACTATCCTTCCCTGGACAGGTGGCAGTACTCGCCTCTCATCACCATACGCGTGTAAAGGCTAAAACCTCCAAACAGTATGTGCAGAACTACCAAACGGTATTGACGCGTGTCAGGAGTGGATTTCCCTTCCGTCACACCATTGGTCCAGGTAGCACACTCCACCGAGCTGTAAAGACCGACATGTCCCTTGGAAGGAAACACAACCATAATCAACACGGCCGAGCTGTAAGGCGTCGGTTCGTCCGGACTAACTGGCCGGGGGCATGCCAACCTTCATCCCGGTCCGAACTCCTTCCGAGCTGTGCTTGGCCCGGTCTAGTCTCATCACTGCGGATCCGATTCGAGTACCTAACTGAAACACTGCTCGGTCCAGCACTTGTATGATTCCATGCGTCGATTGCCAAATCTACTTCGGCCTGGCGTGACTGGCCGGGGAGCCGCTCCGACCGAGCAGACGACGTCACTCGGCCACTCGCCATAACCCGCATTACCGTAGCTCGGCCATATTTGTCCGGCGCAAATCCCCCTCTCAATTACTATATGAATTTCCAAAAGAAATGCTCTTCTTTCTCTCTAATTTTCAGACCAAAGCAGAAGAAGTAAAAGGGTATTGAAAATCTTTTGTTTGGTTGCTAAGAAAATAGGGAACAAAGAGACAGAGAGAGAGAGAGAGAGAGAGAGAGAGAGAGAGAGAGAGAGCAAAAAGAAACAAAGAATCAAATAACAAAACTGAAAATCAACGATCGTGGGGTGTGTGTAGTAGAGATTTAAGGAACAAAACACACACTTTTGTTTTTTCAGTTGGAGTTTATGGTAAGAGTTACAAAACTTCGGCAAATTTCCGGCGAGGCAAACTGTTTTAGATAGAGAGACTGAAAGGTGGCTTTTACACGCTCTGTTCTTTCACACGCTCTGAAAGGTGGTTAGGTTTTTATGTCTATTATAGTCATTTTATTTTAAGATATAACTGTCACTAAAATAACGTTTTATTCAGTATGTCTATTGAGATAAGTTGGTGTATGAAAATAGAATTTTCCCATGCCGAATGGTGGCTAAACAAAGAAGAAGTGAATTTACCAACAAATCCAATGAGTGATCAAATTGTCTATAGCAACATGGGGATAATTTCGGCAGGAGACGCAAAAAAACAACCCATGCTGACACTGTTTCCCAAGTGAAAGAGCTTCTTATAGTATATAGGCCTATTTTGGAAAGTGAGTTAAAAGTCACTTTTTAACTTTTAATCTACTTCCTTTCTCATAAAAAAAAAGTAATAAATAATCAATAAAAGTCAAAAAATTAACTTTTAACTATCTTTTCAAAACACCCGATATAGATGTGTATATACATATAATTTTAATCAAAATAGGGTTAAGATAACAAAGGGACCAGACTTAAATAAAAATTCATGATGCTCTAATGAAGAAACTCAATCAATTTAAATTTTACGTAATGCAATCAAATCAAATCTTAAATCCTATTAAATAGAATCAGTTATATAAATTCTTCTTTTCTATTCGACATGTACTAATTAATTTATTTGAGTTACTTTGAACTTGCTTTCACAAACCATAAAATAAAAATCAATCAGCCTGTTAGGTTTGGAATTTTCAAAAATAAATTTTTGAGTTTGCAATTCGTATTTTTGTATTTTTAATGATTTTTTAAAATTATTTTAATCATTTTAATTCTTAATTTTTAGACACACTTAATCTTGATATACTTGAAAGTATAAATCTTGTATAAAAATCTTTAAAAAATTCATTGAATACAATAAAATAGGAAAACATATTAAATTTTTGTATTTTTTTATATTTTTTGTATTTGATGAATTTTATGAAGTCTTTTTTTTTTTAAAATATTGTACTTTTTAAGTGTATCTAAAAAATAAAATATTTACATAAAATATTAAAAAATTCAATAAAAATTAAAAAACGCAAAAATAAAAAATTTCTGAAAACTGAGTTAAACCAAATAAGGTGAATGGTAGTCTAAATTAGGATTAAATTTATACATTTTTATCTCAAAGTCAAGTAATTATTAATTAATCTTGAAGCAGCATTTCTTACTTGGTTTTCCAAACTGATAATATAATGGAAAATATTTGGAGTAGAAGAAACCAACTCAACTCTGTTCAATAATTTAGAGACAAATGATGATCAAATAACTGCAATGACGGATATAAATACCTTCTTTTTTTTTAACTCGACGGATATAAATACTCATTCCGTGACTTTTGCACCTTACAAATAAAAAATTAGCTGTCCAAATGTAGAACCTCCATGGACAATAAGATTATTAAGATTTACACTTCTCTTTTGAAAAAATATGTGATGAATCGAATGAGTGGGTCTTTTTGTCTTTGGGGTTATGTGCAATTTCTTCTCCTTGAACAATATTATGAGTGCGTTTTTAAAATTAGATCATTCATTTTTTATTGACAATATCATAAATTGAATAGGTTATAAATATCGGATCGATCTAAGTTTATTATTTATACACAAAAGGCCTTATAAAAATGAATAATTTGAATCATTAAAATGGGACCCGTAATGAACGAAAAACAACACCCTCTAATTCAAATCGTGAACTAAAACAAAATTTCTGTTAAAAATAAATAAAAATTTAGATGATTGAAAACTTCTCAAGGCAGGTAGTTTGAACTGGGCAAACAGAAACAAATTTGAATCCCAGCATTATAAAATTATATGTTGATGGGCCAAGTTCATTTGAAAAGTAACGAAGTTTCTTTGCATGTCAAATAATCAAACTGTGTGGAAATTTACAAATTTATCCTACCGTGTTTAATTTTGCTGCTTCGGCTTTTCTATTTATTTTTCAAACTGATGCGAAAGGGACACCGATGTAATAAGAAACACATTTTCATTAATTAAAAATAATTGATATAAAATAAAAATGCATTAGAAGATATAACTTAAATTATAACTTCTATCTAAAAAAAAAGGAAAAAAAAAAATTAAATTAACTAACTTCTATCAGTTACACTCATACACACACTCGCACTCTAACAACTCTGTCAATCTAATTAACTTCTATCAGTTACTGCACTTAAACCTGCTCTGTTGAAGCTGAAGCTTGATCAGCTAGCTAGCCTGCGAATCAGAACCAGAACAAGAACTCTTTTTGGTATTTGCAAATAGATTGTGCTTTTTATTTTATACTTATTTCGGCCCCACCCCCATTGAACATCTATGAACTCTTTTTTCCTATCTCAAATCAAAGAACTCTTTGTTTGTTCTTTCCTTTATTCATTAGTTGGACTTAGAATATTAATTTATGATGAAACATCTTTTTATATTAAAATATCTTGTAGTCAATCATTTTATCTTAATTGATTATATATTTCTTTATTCTAGTTAATGGGCAATTGGAGTCAATTATATATTTTTAAAATTCATTAGGGAAAGACTATAATGTACATCCCTAAAAGAAGGAATACTTTTCGTAATTTTACTATATTGATTCGTGATAAAATTAGAATGATTCGCAACTTTTCTCATCTTAATAGTTCGTAACATTTTAATGTTTATATATAACCACAATGGTTCATAATTAAGATTTTTTTACAATGCTCCCTAAATATAATCACAGTTGTTTGTAACTTATATAATCACAGTGCTAATGTAATTGTTTTTCTTGTGTGCTATTGCAGGTTGATTTAATTGCTGGTACTGGACAGGGGATGTTGTTGGTGAGGGTTGAGTGAGGGGAGCTATAAATTGTTAGAGTGTTGATGTAGTTTTTTTTTTTTTTTCTCACTCATTGTACCATGATTTTAACCAAGTCCCTAACACAGTTATTCTTTATTGAGGTGTGGGAATATTGGCGCTGTTTGGGAAGAAAGAGTTGAGGCTATTATAGCCTCATTTGTGAAATAAGCCAAAAAGCCTCTAAATCAAAGTTTTTCAAAAAAAAATAAAAATAAAAATAAAAATAAAAAATAGCTGCAGCTGCCAGACAGTGTAGGCACAGCCTACACTATCACATTGACAAAATGTTCCATCACCTGGTTATTTACGATTTTGCCCCTTTATATCAATTTAAAAAATTGTAATCTTAGGGACAAATTTGTCATTTTAATTTCAAACATTATTTTAACACATTTTTCAATACAACAACTCAAATAAAAATCCATCTCATCTTCCCAAACACAAAAAACTAAAATAGCCTACTAAAATAGCCAAAAAGCCAAAAAGCCTCTAAAATAGCCACTTCCCAAACGAGGCCATTGTGGGTTGAGTGATTCAGCCCTCCTAAACTGTGAGCTTTGTTATAATCTGTGTTATGGGTGTTGCTTATTTGTTTGTTTCACATGTGTACTATTGTTACTTCCAAGTTATTCTAATCTGTGTTGGGAAAGAAGTCTCATGGACAGCAACTTTGTTGTGGCCAGCTGGAGGCTTCGAGGAGTGATGGAGACACAAAGACCAGGCTGCACTATTGCGCCAGTCTAAGTGGAAAATCTCCAAATGGAAAATACTTTGTCTTTCATTTAAATATTGTAATAGGTCCAATTTTTTTTTTTTTTTTTTTTTTTTTTTGTAATGAGTTTATAGCTATCTAGTCCTAGATGATTGTAGTTGTTGGTTTTGATTCCCTATCCCTACAGGTTGTGTAGGGAAATATTATCTTTGGGTGGGGACTATATGCATGTGCTGCTATGGAAAACATAATAAGGATAGGTTTGTTCTTTTTGTGTGCTGCTGAGCATGGTTTATGAAGACAAGCTTGTTTGCTAGCTAGACATACACTGCTGCTGCTATTGAAGGATGATGCAGGTGCAATGTCTGTCTCTCTTAAGATATGTTGCCCTGGTGCTTGCTGTTTTGGAGTGCTTGCTATTTCCGTTAGTATAGTTTATTTGTAGCTGTTTTGTTTTAGTTGGTTTTTTCTGTATAGCTTTGGTAGGGCATGGGGTATTCCCCTCAGAATCTTGTAAATTTTCTTGTTTTATCTTATGACTTATTCACCCAAAAAAAATATCACAAAAAATCTTAGGGTGCGTTTGGTTTAATTTTAGAATTATGATTTGAGTGTGGAGTTGTGATTTAAATGTAAAATTGTGAGTTGAGTTTTGAAAAGAGAAAATTTGTTTAGTTATAAATTTTGAAAAGAGTTTGTGAAGAGCTTTGAAAAAAGTTTTGAATTTTGAAACATATTTTGAGTTTTGAGTTTTTGAATTTTGAGTTGTATTTTGAATTTTTTTAGATTTATTTTTTAACAATATTTAAAAATATTTAAAAAAATAAATTTTTATTTTAGATATATAATTGTTATTTAAATATTTTTTTAATTTGAAATATTTTATTTTATTTTGAAAATATTTTATTTTTTTAATATTTTAAACTCAAAACACAACTCTATACTTAAATCGTAACTAAACACAAACTCAAAACTCAATTCAAAAACAATTTTCAAAACTCATAACGAAACTTTTTTCGAAACTCGATTAAAAAAAATTTCAAAAAATATTTTGAATTTTTTCCTTTAAAATTATTTTTGATTATTTATTTTTTTGAAAAAATATTTTTTTTCAAAAAAATTTAGTTTATTTTTATTTTTGAAGAAAAATATATTTTTATTATTTTTCTTTTTTCAAAAAATAATTTTTGTTATTTTATTTGTTATGATTTAGATATATATGGTGATTCAATTTTTTTAAAATTTAAAAGAATTAAATATTTAAAAAAAGCAAATATATTAAAAAATATATTAAAAAATTAAATATAAAATAAAATAAAGTATTTAAAATAAAAATTATATATTTAAAATAAATAAATAAATAAAATTTTATAAATTTTTAAATATTTAAAAAATATATTAAAATATGTTTTAACAAAATACAACACACAAATGTATGAATGCAGTGCACATCAAAATAAATAAATATTTAAAATTTAAAATATTTACCCTAAAAAAATAAAATTAAGAAATTTTTTAAATATTTTAAAAAAATCAAAAAAAATTCTAAATACAACTCAAAACTCAAAATACAATTCAAAACTTTTTTCAAAACTTATAACCAAACAAATTTTCTTTTTTCAAAACTCAACTCAAAACTCATAACTCAAAATACGACTCTACACTTAAATCATGATTCTTAAAATAATTTTAAAAAACAAAATAAAAAATATATTTTTTGATTTTTTTTAATTTTAAATAGAGGTTTGAAAAGTGTTTGGTTTTGAGTTTTGAAAAGAGCTTTGAATTGAATTTTGAGTTGTGTTATGAGTTTTGAAAATAATTTTTGAATTAAATTTTGAGTAGTTTTGAGTTGTGTATTTGGTTATGAGTTTTGAAATTTTTTTGTTGGAATCACAATTCCAAAACTAAACCAAACACTAGCTTAACTTTTTTTTATAATAGGAGAGGAGAGTGTGTACTTAATGTTTTCATTGTCACTATGTTCATATATCATTGAGTATTTCTTGTTTTTGTTTTAAGATTTGCATTATTCAATACTACATTGAATCTTTTATTTTTCATCCATTTTGTCTAAAACATTAATATAGCACCACTGTAAATCCATACTCTTATTTAATGGCCCCTCCCTCAAAAGTTGGTTCCGTCCTTGCTTAAATTTGTCCCCAATAAACACTTGACCTCTTATTATTTGGATTGAGAAAAGAAAGAATTTACTACGAGTTTGATGCAAGTGCTAATTAGATCCGGTGAGATAGACTTTACAAGCATAAACTGTGACCATGTTCGATTCAAAAAGTTCTCTAATATGTTATGGTTCAGCTGATCCCAAAAAAAAAAGTTTTAGCTCTAGTTCTCTATGCTTTCTCTCAATCTTCCTATTGCTAATTAGCATATTCAAATAGAAAATCGGTTAATAACATTCAGCAGTTAGCACCTCATATTTTTATCAAAATATTATTTGGTCACTCTGTTTTCGATTATCACATTTCCGTCCACATTAAATTAAAGTTTTAAAGATAAAAATTTAGGAACAAAATATCTTACTTGTCAAAGTGTTATTGTTATATTTTTAGTGACAAAATTTAACATTTAGTAATAATATTATCTTTTTTAGATCAAAAATTTCATCTCAAAATTAAACATTTTGACACAAAATTGTTTTGTGTATTTTGTGAAACCTAGAGAGGCGGAAGTGGCAAATCGCTTCTACCGAGTTCACCAACAGCAGTTTAGCTTAGTAGCTTAACTCTTTCTACTGGCGTGGCATTGTTGGATGCTTCTGATCAATAGGAAGATTTGAGGGTCATCCCTCGGGTTGGAAAGCCGACTTATGGATACATTTAAGAAGTCAAAAACACAGACTAGAATAAGAGGTCAAAATGGATTGGTAGCATACTTGTGACGGCCTGGTTCCTTTCCTTTCTTCTTCTTTCTTTCTTTGCTTCGTTCTCCATGTGCCTTCGTTGGGTTTGAGATGTCCGGTATGGTTCCCTAGATTGGAATTCTAGTGTTCTTTTGTTCAGTGTTAAATTTTGTTTGTTTCGGAGGGTGCACGGGTGAGTTCGGGGTGTCGGGGACGAAATTGAAACTTTGGGCTGCTGGGCCAAGACCGCACGAGCGGAGCCCTAGGCCGCACGTGCGGTATTGTACCGCACGAGCGGTGGGAGTGGCCGCACGAGCGGCCAAGCTTGACACCCAGAAATTGGCTGCTGTCTAAGAGCGCACGAGCGGAGAAAATGGCCGCACGAGCGGCCAACCGGGCAGTCCGAAACTCTGTTTTTTGTATCATTTTGATCCAAATATATCTCTCATTATACTCATCTCCCTCTCACTCTAAAACATATATTTCTCCCCCTTCTCTCTAGAAAACCTCCTAAAACATCTATACACTTTGATTTTGCAAATTTGTGGGTCAAGATCTTCATCATCTTTCTCTCAATCTTGAAAATCCAAAGCTAGGGCTTCACTTGGGTGTTGGAGATCCAAAGTTTTTCTCATCTTTGAGGCTAGGGTTTCAACTCGTCTTTCTTCATCAAGCTTTAAGGTAGGGATTTCTTGAGTTATATATATAGTTTTGCTACTTTGGTGTTGATTTAAAAATATTCTTAAAGTTTTGTGCTAGATTTTAGAGTTTGGTTCAAAATATTGAGAATCTTGAATATGGGTTTGAAATCTCTAACCTTTACTAGTTCTTGAGGGTTTCTCTCTATTAACCACATGATGAATGATTATGATGGAGTTTCTTTTAGAAAATGATGAAGTTTTGGCTTTCAATGAAAACCCTAGAAATTGGGGCTTTTGAAAAATAATGAAGATGTCTTGAAATTATTTATTTTCTTGTATCAAGAGGATGTATGAGAGTTAGTCTCACCAAATGTCTAGCAAAATAGCAACTTTTGATATATGTATATATATCTAAATGGAGGCCCTCTTTTATAAATTCTTTGATAAAAGCACATTTGTGTAGAGTGGTAAAGTGGTGAGTTGTTGAGTGCCTTAAGTGTTGTAAAATACCTAATTGTAAAGTAACGGTAAGCGAAAAGAATGATGACATGTTAACCATATTGAAAGTTTGGTCATGAAGAATTAATGTTGAGGAATTGTTGTGGTGTGTCGAAGACACATGGCTATTGTGTGAAATGAGAAAGTGTAATTATGCGTTGGAGACGCATGGGTATCTTGTGGAAGAACACGGTAAGGAGGAAATGGAAATGTGATGTTGAATATGGTTGTAGACATACTTTTTTTGTTAAATTTAAAAGAATGCTATGAGTTAGTAATTGTTGCATCATATTCTCTATTGTTTTAAAGTCATCATTGTATATCATGACATGAGTTGGAAAAGCATTCATTTTGAGAAAGATCATTGTAATGAGAACTAATGGAAATGTGTATGGGGTAAATACGTTGGTAAGTCCAGATAGGGGGTGTAGATGAATCTGATAAGTTGGCCTGAGTGTCCAGGGTGAAAGACCCGAAAGCCGCGCGGATAGGTGTCGAGCCTTCCGGTTAGCACCGGTAAAAATGACAGTTTGGTAGTACTCGTAGAGTCTACTTGCAGACATCAGCCTAGGGATTACCAGTGTCGTATTTACCGCCCCTGTTGTTAAATGTTGGAAGTTTGAAATTAATGAGATTGCATAACATTATTGAGAACATGGTGGATTTAAAATAACGCATTGAGTATTATTGGGAACATGATGATTTTGAAATGGTGCATTGAAATAAGATTTTCCTTCAATATTGACACTTGCATGACATTACATATGCATTTTTAATGTTGATGGGTTGGCATAACTGTATATACTTTGTGAGGAATCTCTACTGGGCTTTATGCTCACCCCTATGGGAATTGGTGCAGGTAAAGATGTGGTGACCCCTTCAAGCTAAGGGCGTGGAGATATTTTGAAGAAGAGTACTTCGACTCTTGTTTTGTTGTGATATTTGTTGTAAGCCAAGGGCTAATATGTTTGGGGTCTGAGAGACCATTATGTGTAACCGGGCTATTGCCTGGGAACTTGTAAGCCCTTGAGGGCCTTATTTGTTGTGATTTAATAATTTCTTTTACATGCTATCGGTTCATGCACTAGTTGTAAATAAATGTATAATGGCATGTGGGAATACTTTGGTAAATATTGGAACCATGTAAATGGATTTGGTTAACGTCTCATCTTGAAGTGGGTTGATGTGATAGTTATGCGGGATTATTTTCGGGGCGTTACAATACTCGATCAAAGGGGTGTGATTTCTAGCCTACTATGGATCCCATACTACTCCTGTAGCAGCATTTCAATATTGTTTCTTATTTTTAGTGCCAAAATATTAGTTGTTTCACTTTTAATATTGTTTCTTTGGAAAAATATCTTTTGAGCTCATGAATTTTAATCAACCTCATTAATGACATATGAATAAAAAATGATATTGTAGCTTAACATAATGTAAAAGGTTGATTCTCAAAGTTGAAAGTAAAAATATTAAAGTGAAATTTTGATAAAAGTGTAAAAAACCTAATTAACAATAGAAAATCTTAACAATAATGCAATACACCTTGATTCTATTGCCAAATTGGAGTTAAACCTTTTAAGCTCATCTAATATAATTAAACGTGGTTCAAATTCAACATGAGAATAATGTGATGCAACCTGTGGATCATCAAAATGCCATAGTAGGCGGCAATTCAGAGAACAATATGGATGCAGACAGAACAAACCTCATCTCAAAAAAAAGTTGCGTTCGTGGGATTTGGTGCCATAGCACCTGCTGCTATATTTGCACCTCTTTGTGCCTTGCCTAATCCTAGGAGTGAAAAGCTCAAAATGAGAGTTGGAGATATATTGGACAGCAACATGTGGCCATCTCATTTCATTGCGCTCATATCGATCATATTTGGGTTTTCGTCAGGTTTTCTTATGGCAGCGATTCCACTTTGGAAAATGATTATGGGATGGGCCTTTTACTTTCAGGCTCTTTTGCTTGTTATTGTGACAGGATTCTATGCCACTTTTTGTGTTACATTGACTGAGAAGTTGCCAAACTTCACGTTTGGCAGCCTTCCAGATTTCTTGGTGGTGTGGATGCTTGGCATCTCTTTGGTCTTCTTGGTAGTTGCAGTATATTGTCACAGCCTTGGTTATTTCCAAGCACTCTGTGCAGCACTTAGTTAATCCTAAGCCTTGCTTGATGATACTAAGTCAACCTAGCTCACAAACTTGCAAGAAAGAAAAGTAAAAAGACTAAGAGAGTTTGAGAGAATGCCTTTATATTCAGTTGAGAAAGTTTTACAACTCTTGAATGGATTGGAGCAAATAAGCTCCTCTCCTATTTATAGGCTCCCTTGGAGCATTATGGAACTCACAAAAAAAGTGCCATGTAGAAGCTTCCCATGGAAGCTTTCTTCACAAGCTACAAGAATATTCTAGAATACTTTTAGAAATATCTATACAAATATCTATTTATAGGGAAAATTATGCAAATAACCCATGTAATTTACACGATGTGTCAATTTGGTCCCTGTAATTTCAATTTGCTCGATTTTGCCCCTTAATTTAATGGATTGTGTCATTTTAATCCAATAAATAACGGTTGTTAAGTTAATTTAACAGAAAGTCAAACAATGTGTCAATTTAGTCCCTATATTTTCCACAATGTGTCAATTTAGTTCTTGTCAAAATCGAGAAAATTAAAACTACAGGGACCAAATTGATACATCTTGTAAATTACAAGGACCAAATTGACACATTGTTTGACCTTTCGTTAAATTAACTTAACAACCGTTATTTATTGGACTAAAATGACACAATTCGTTAAATTAAGGGACAAAATCGAGCAAATTGAAACTACAGGGACCAAAGTGATACATCGTGTAAATCACAGGGACTATTTGCATAATTTACCCCTATTTATATGTACAAGTGTATAGGTGCTTGAATTCCCTAGATCCTTCTAGAATTCTCCATAGTCTTCATATGTGCTAGAGTTTACTAGGGAGTTCTAGATTCTTCCATTAGCTTCTCATTCTTGCATGCTCCCTTCTAGATATTTTGGAGAATTTTGTAGGGACGAGACAATATGCTATACTATCGAAGGCGTCTAGTCGAATTGTTTCTACATAGCGTCAATATATCCTAATTGTTTTCAATTTTGGAATTGGTTGAGTGAGTTTACCCTTTTACAATCAACCAATATGTCTATATTGAAGTAACAAAAATCTATACCTAGTGTTAGTGTCAGTTCTTCTGGTATGCTCTTGACATTGTTCACAATAATGAGTTGTATTGGATTCTTGTGTTGGACATTTTGACTTTGGAATAGAAATGCACTGGCTGCTCTAACTAATTGTCTTCCCTTTCCAAAGGTGATTTCTATGTTATGTATGGGTGTGGTCTAACTAATCTGTTCTCTGTTTACATAATTTTACTATTGTGAATGTTTATGTATATATGGAAGAGATTGTAAATATTTTAAGATAATATGTGAGGTGGGAGTGCTACAGTTATTTTCTACTCATTCTGCTCCGCATGGAGAATCTTTATAGATTGATTATTACAAGTGCTGATTATGCTCTCTCCTTTACCTTCTCCCTTGCTCTCTCTCATTTTTCTATCCTGGGTATTCATTGGGAAAGTGTTATTGAAAGATGTGAGGCATGCATGAAACAATAAATGGAATGGTACAGACTTGTTTTTTGGTACTTCCCAACTGGCTGTTTTGTTTGATCATAAAGTAGCTTTTTCTTTCAGGTTTTTTATGCACCCAGCCAGTACTCCACTGTCGTGGAGCTTTGTGTAGGATGTTGTTTACGACAATGACAAGGAATATACATGTACCTGTGTGTGTGGCCATGTACCAAACAGGGGCTTGAAAACTGAATATCCCCCTTTTAGTTGTGTAGCTGATAAATAAATAAATAAAAATCCTTCTTCTAGTTGTGACGGGGGACGTTATTCAAGCTTTTATGGCTTCAGGTATCTGTTTATGACATTATTAAGAATAAATCTTTTGATTTTCCCCTCCTTTCTGCTTTTTGCTTTTGTCCTCTTGTATTTTTCCTTCGTCGTCATTTTTTTCCTCCCACAGTTCTTTTCTACTCACTTCAGCTAGATGGGCTGCCGTAGCAACTATCAAGTAGATGCCTTTATTTCAAAATATACATTTGATATTTTTTATAGTTCATCAGAGGCACTGGTGTATGGAAGTGACCATAACTTAAGCAATGCACCCAAAACCACTATAATCTGCTACTATCAATATGGGTGAAGAATCATCAAGAGCGGTTAACTCGATTGTATTCTCATTAAGTTTATCTCTTTCCCAGGGAACACAAAATATTGTTTGACCTTGAATGAAGACCAAGATGATTTTTCATGTCACTACAATATATAAGACTTTTGGCAACCAATTATTTTGGTCCCTTAAACCATTATTTTGGTTAGTTTTGGCTACTAAAATTATTTAGTCTCCGAATGACAAACAAAAATTTACTTTTTATCTTTGGCGACCACAAGTTTGGTAGCCAAAAACTTATTTTCAGCAACCAACTAATATTTTAGTCACTGTATAGTTAGTTTTGGCTACTAAAATTATTTAGTCACCGAATGAAAAACAAAAAATTAATTTTTATCTTTGGCGACCACAAGTTTGGTAGCCAAACATTTATTTTCAGCGACTAAAAATATTTTTAGTTGCCAAAGAACTAAAAATATTTGTAAAAATATTTGGAAGGACACATTTCAAATTTTAAATGGATTTATAAAATTAATTAGTGACTAAAATGTTTAGTCACGAATTGGAGGGATTTATATATTTTGTTTCAAAACCAAACCCTAAGCAAACCAGCTCCTCACTCTCTCATTAGCATTTCTCTCCCTCTCCTACTCCTTCACCTTCTCCGTTGCTCCTTCACCCTCCATTTCTCACCGTCGCTCCACCAACCACAGAACAGCTCTCCTCCGCCAAATAACTACCATAATTTTACTAAAAATCTTTGGTGACTACCTAATTTAGTAGCCAAATATTGATCTTTAGTGACCAAAAAACATTTAGTCGTTGTATACTAATTTTTGCCGACTAAAGCCAAAAAACTAACATAAATCAGTGTGTTTGGTTTTAGTTTTCTGAAAACTGAGTTATTTGTTTTTTGTGCTTTTAGTAAATATTTTCTAAATTTTAAGCAATTTTTGTACTTTTTTAGATACACCTTACTTAGATGTATTTTAATAGTAAAATATTTACGAAAAAATATTTTTAAAAATTAATAAATACACAAAATATGAAAAATGTATTGAATTTTTGTTTTTTGTTTTTTTGTTTTTTTGTTTTTTGTTTTTTTTTTTTTTTTTTGTATTTCTTGATATTTAGTGTAGTTTTTAAAGAATTTTTTCACAAATATTATACTTTTTAAGTGTGTTTATGTTAAGTGTGTCTAAAAAATATTTGTTTAAAATATAAAAAAAATTCATTGAAAAGATTAAAATGTGAAATATAAAAAAGTAGAATTTTCTGAAAACCAGACCCAAACAAGTGGAATATTACTAAGAATAATTCAGTCGGTATTTTTTTTCTCACTTTTGGCGACTAAATGAATTTTAGTTGTTGAAACTAGGATTTTGGGCGACAAATTAAATTTAGTCCCTAAAATTATTAATCTGTAGCTACTAAAAGTAATTTAGTCGGCATTTCTCTTACTTTTAGCGACTAAAATTTAGACGCCAATTGTAATTTAATTTTTGGAGGTAAGATTTCAAAAATTGGAGGGATTCCTGAATGAATTAGTGACTAAATTTTGAGTTGGTCAGGAATGGAAGCATAATCCATGGATATAGCGATCCCGGTTTTGCCTCGACTTTCATTGTGTTCCGGACTCAGGTTCCATAGTTGAACATTGTATCCATGTCATTTTCCCCCTTTTGACTCTTTGTATTTGAGTTTTGGAACTTGGTGGACGAGTTTGAAATAGGTTGGTTGTTGGTTGGTTTAAATTGTTGTTGCCCAGATTTTGGCCTCTTCGCTCGAGCCAGGCTTCTTGCGCTCGAGTGAGCCTTGTGTAATTTGTTTCTTCGCTTGAGCGAGGTTTCTTGCACTCGAGCGAGGTTTGAGGGTCCTCAGGTTTCTGTTCCAGACGCAGTTTTTCTAGGAAGGGGAAGTTCTTCGCTCGAGGGAAGCTTCTTACGCTTGAGCGAGTCTGGTGAAATTGCTTCTTCGCTCGAGCAAGACTTCTTACGCTCAAGCATGCGTGTGTGTCTGTGGCAGACTTGAAACTTTGCATTTTGCGCTCGAGCGAGGTCACTTGTTGTGCCTGGTCGCTCGAGCGGCAACTCCTTCGCTCGAGCGAAGACCACGTATATCAGTTTGCAGCAGAGGATTTTTGTATCACTTTTGTATCTCTTTTCACTCAAAACCCTAATCCGGCAGCCTCCCTCTCTAAAACTCTCTAACTCTCTCTCTCTCTCTCTCTCTCTCTCTACAAATACTCCAAGATCTAAGCACCTCTACCCTACTTCCTTTGCGAAAAAGGTAGAGCAACTTGTGGGCTTCCATTTGATCCAAGAAAAGTTGAGTTTTGGGCACCTTCGAAGTTCCTCATTTTCTCCTTTGGGCTCCTACATTTGAGGTAGGGATATTCTACTCTTTAATATAAGTTTTAACCTAGGTGTTTGTCATTTTGTATAAATGGTGGGATTTGGGAGGATTTGGATGAAACTAGGGTTTGGGTTTGAATTTCGAAAGAGGGGTTTTCTATATTTGGCTCTATATATGTATGTGAGGTCTTGAACATGATGTTACTTGAGTATAATTGGTGAAATTGGGTTTTGGGGTTAATGTTTGAAAAGGGGGAAAACTTGCCCTAATTTGTGTTAATAAATTATTTTGTATAAATAATGAAATTGATGTGGGAAATATGAAATTGGAAGAGGGTATAAATGGTTGGTGTAGTTGGATTTATTAAGTCACTCACCTATGGAAATTTTGTAAATTATCTGTTTAATAGATTGTATATCCGTTTTGGGCTATCGATGGAGAATAGCTATGATTATTGTAGAAGCTGCATGAGGATTAGGTGAATTGAAACTAATCAATTGAATCATGTTATTGAATATGACAGTTGGATTAAACTATTGAATATGTGATTTGATTAGTCATTGTATATGACAACGTTTTTAAATACATTGGAAGGAGATAGGGATTGTACTCCATTGTTTGGAAGGAGATAGGGGATGGACTTCATTGAAAATTAAGTTGGCCGGAGTGTCCAGGGTGAAAGTCCCGAAATCTTATATAAATATGGGTGCTAGTTCCCTCGGATGTGATTTCGTAAAATGGCAAGAAAACGGAAGTGTTTGAATAATGGTTGTTATTGAAGTGTCAATAAATGAGTTGTAGTCTCGTTTCGAATTGTTTAGATAATAATGAACTATATCAATGAATTGATTTGGATAAATGAATAGAAACAGACTGAGATATAGATGTCGATACTGATTTGTCATGGAAAATGTGTAAGTTGGTTTGCAAGTATTAAACATTTATCTGATACTGATATCTTAGTTAATTCTCATATATTGTTTTAACATATCTCTACTGGGCTTTGGCTCACCCTACTTGGGAAACCATTTTCAGGTACAGGTGACATGCCACCTCCTAGGGCATAGTTTGAGAGGACGGGGCTTAAGGCTCTATTTTTGTTATCTATATGTTCATATGTTTTCTTCTTAAGCCGAGGGCTTCAATTGTAAAGAGCTTATGACTCTCACTTTTGTTGTAACAAAGTCATCTCTTGGAAAGATGTAAGCCCATAGGGCATTTATTTTGTTGTTATTAATTAATGTTACATGTTGTAGTTTCAGAATGAATATTTATGAAAGTGTAATGCATATAATCTCTTTTGTAATATAAACTTTGATAAATGAAAGTAATACATTTCATATTATGCTTGTGAATCTCTTGGGTTGATTTATACCTTATTTTGAGGGCGTTACAATGGATTAAACAAACCTACGATTCTGTTTTATCTTCTCTCTCATGCCTCACTCTTTTGTGTCTCTTCTCTCTCACGCCTCACGCTTCATGCATCTACCCTCCTCTCTGTTACTGGAGCACCACTGCAAGGGTTAGATGAGCACACAGCAAGGGCTATACGAGCACCATCATCGCTTTGTCTCGGGTAGGTATGTCCTCTATTTTGCCTTCTCTCTCTCTCTCTCTCTCTCTCTCTCTCTCTCTATGTCTCCCTGTCTACGTCTTCTTTCATTCACATATACCTTCACACCCAACCCCAAATTGACCTAGTCCCCAATCAAGTGGTGCTTGGACTGCTCTTTGGATTTCACCGCTTGTACACCCTGAAATAGTTGGAACGATGCTTCTATTCGTGCTTTTTCCTGTTGTCTGGTTTTTTACCACTTGAACACCATTACAACAGTCCAAGTTCTACATTTATTTTTCTTTGTTTAAGCCCTCATACACATTGATAGGACTAAAAATATCAAATTTGGTTTGAATGTTAATCTGTTGTACTGGTTTTCTTGGGAAAATTGTAGTTTATGTCCAGTTCAATGACATGTATTTAGATTGTCATCAGACTCATCTAATTCTGTTTGGGCTATGATTTTGATTTTGATACTAATATATGCTTATTTCTCTGGATTTTCTATTAATATACCAAATGTTTCCAATTTTTGCTTTTGAACGTAATGTACATCCAATGTACATATGTGTAGAGATAAATATTAGTTGAATGTAAGATGTTGGAAAGTAAGACAAAGTGTTTTGTATCTTTCATCTCAAGTTTAATTATGTGCAATAATTACTTGTAAAATATTACTTGTTGCCTAATATATGCAATTGAGTTTTACATATATATATATATTTTATATATAAATTCGATTATGCAAAACTAATGATTTATTTGAAAATAGTAATTATATTCGAGTTATATATATATATTTATAATTTTAAATATGCCAAAATTTAGTCAATACTAATGATTAATTTTATTTGTACAAATGGTTTTTGGCGTGGAATTGCGGTGTACGACTTTTTTTGACAAGTATGAAAGACATTGTTTTAAGTGTACAAATTAGTATTGTTCGTACATATTAGTTTTATGGTGTGGTATAGCAGATTGAATTTGACATGATACAGATTAATTTTTGATGTGGTATAGATTACTTTTTGATGTGGTACATATTATTTTTTTGGCATGGTACATATTACCTTTTGGCATGGTACAAATAAGTTTTTGGTGGTACAGATTAATAATTGGATATTAATTTTGTTTAATCCTATGTTATGTATGGAATTATATTTTTGAGATTGGATTATACTTGGTTTGTATGGAAAATCTATTGAAAATATTAATTTGATATTAAATATGAATTTTTCTGATGGTTGAAAGTGAAATGTGTGAATGTTGTGGAATGGTTGCTAATTTTATCAATATATGGATAATTTTATTTTATATATAGGGTACAGATTGTACTAATAATGGAATAAATACAGGTGGTTAAGAAATTAATTATAAAGAAAAATTTATAAAATGTTTGGTGAGTAAATATTTTGGTAGCCAAAAATGCAAGCAAATGTTTTTCATGACTAAATATTTAGTAGTAAAAAGAAACAAAAGACTTATGGCAACCAAATAGTTAGTAGCTAAAATAAATCAAGATGAGAGACGAAACTTTTGCCAACTAAAGATTTTAGTCACAAAAGAACATGGCATCTTTCGGCAACTAAAATGTTTGGTTGTAAAAAATACCATGAAATGAAAATATCTAATCTTTTGGCAACTAAAATGTTTCGTTGTGAAAACTAACAACGACTAAACTATTCGGTCAGTAAATGTATTATTATTTGTGACTAAAATTTTTAGTCGGTAAATGTATTATTATTAGTGACTAAAATTTTTAATCGCTAAATGTATTATTATTAGCGACTAAAATGTTTTAGCTACTAAATATTTTAGTCGCTGAAAGAGAATTTCATTTTGTTTTAATTACTTTTGGCAACTAAGTTTGTTTTAGTAGCTAAAGATAAGATAATTAGTGACCAATGTAAATTTAGTCGCCGTTGACTATTGCCGACAAGGCTTTGGCGACCAATGGGGCGACGAAGAACTTTAGTCGCCATTGACTTTTGCCGAATGAAAAACAACCTTCGACGACTAAAAATTTGGTCCCCAAAAGTGTTTTTTCTTATGGTGTGGGCTTTGGTATTGGGATTAAGATGGAGGAGGTGGAGGCAGTATCAGGAAATTAGTCCTCCGATATAGGTTTTTTTTTTTTTTTTAATACATGTTGGGCATTTTTTTTTAATATTAATGTTTAATGTTTTTGTATTTGTTGTTAGGTAAAAATCATAGTTTTATTTTTTTTAATGTTTTATATTTTTTTATAGGGTAATAATTTAACAATCCCTACTGTAACAACTATCATCAAAACAAACACAATTTTACTTAATCCCCTCACTATCCATCAATTCACTAACAATACTTTCACTATTAATCCTTTCACTATCAATTACCTCCATTCTATCTCTGAAAACAAATGGGGTCATATATATATATAAGAATCACTTAGTTGCTTTACTTTCGTCTTTTCTTTCCAATTTTGCCCTTTTATTTTGAATAATTTACTAATGGTGGCCTATACGTTGACTGAAGGTTTTTTTCGTAATTACGCAAATATTTTTGGTCAATTATCAAACAAGTTTTTCTGTAAATACGTAAAAATTCTTGGTCAATTATGAAACTAGTTTTTTTTGTAATTATGCAAACATTCTTGGTCAATTATGAAACATAAACCTTTTATTTTTAACAAATTACAAAAACACCCATAAGGTTTGTTTAAAACATGAATCAGTCTTATAATACTAGAAATTACAACTATCTATTATAAATTTTAATTTAACACAATATTCAGGAAAAAAAAGTTCTCAAATGCAATAATAAATTATCAAAATTGCTTATTGAAAAACATTTATCATATCATTAAAAACTATTAATTGACGTAATGTTTTATTTATTAACAAAATGGTTAACTGAAAAATATTTTTTATCATTAAAAATTGTTAATTTACTTATTAATAAAATTGGTTATTTGTTATGCAAGTATGATTTATGCATTAATAAAATTAGTCATTGTATATATATTTATTTTCTTCTGCTTCTTTATTAGTTCAGTGAATTATCTTACTGATTTTTTTTTAGATGGGAGAGTTATCTTAGTATTTGTTTTATATTTATGTGTTGAAAAAAGTTACACACCATAAATATTTTTTTTATATAATAAATTTGGAAGAAATATTAAAGTCTCATAAATTCATCCAAAATGATATGGTAATAGAATTGGAATCTACATCATTAGATATATAACATATCAAAAAATGATATATATCATACTACATAATTCTATTGTATATCTAATGATTTATTCTATTCAATTTCATAAAACAATATTCTAATTTTTAAAAAAATTATCAAAATATAAAACTTAGACATGCTATAATAATAGCTTGTGCCTTGATTTGATACGAAAGTAATGAACAATATATAACCATGAGGGCACCCTTACCTAAGACCGTGTAACATGGTATCAGAGTCGAAATACAAGGGATGCGTAGGGTGCGGGTCACTAGCTGCTTGAGGTTTGTCTTTTTTTTCTTTCCTTTTTTTTTTTTTTTTTTTTGATTTTACCATTTCATTTTGAATAATTTACTAATGGTGACTTACAGGTTGAGTGAAGGTTTTTTTCATAATAACGCGAACATTGTTGGTCAATTATGAAACAGGTTTTTCCATAAATACGCAAACATTCTTGGTTAACTATAAAACATGTTTTTTTTTTTTTCGTAATTACGCAAACATTCTTAGTCAATTATGAAACATAAATATTTTATTTTTTAACAAATTACAAATATGCCCATAAGGTTTGTTTAAAATATGAATCGGTCCTATAATAGTAAAAATTATAACTATCGTTTATTATAAATTTTAATTTAATACAATACTCAAGAAGAAGAAAATAAATAAATAAATAAATAAATAAAACTATTCTCCAATGCAATAATAAATTACCAAAATTGTTTATTGAAAAATATTTCTCATATCATTAAAAACTGTTAATTGACTAAATGATTTATTTATTAACCAAATGGTTAACTGAAAAATACTTTTCATATCATTAAAAATTATTAATCCACTTAATGATTTACTTATTAATAAAATTGGTTATTTGTTATGCAACTATGATTTATGTATTAATAAAATTAGTCATTTGTATATTTATGTATTTTCTTCTGCTTCTTTATTAGTTCATTGAATTATTTTAGTATTTTTTTTTTAAGATGGGAGAATTATCTTTGTATTTGTTTTCTATTTATGTGTTGAGAAAAGTTACACACTATAATTTTTTATTTATTTATAAATTCTGAAGAAATGTTAAAGTTTGATAAATTCATCCAAAATAATATGGTAATAGAATTGGAGTCAATATCATTATGTGTATAACAAATCAAAATATAATATATATATCATGCCACGTAATTCTATCATATATCTAATGATTTATTTTATTCAATTTCATAAAACAATATTCTAATTTTTAAATAGTTATCAAAATACAAAATTTAAACATACTGTAATAATAGCTCGTGCCTTGCACAGACCATTGTAAACTACTATATATATATGTATATGTGTGTGTGTGTGTGTGTGTGTGTGTGTGTGTGTGTGCGCGTGCACACGCGCATATGTTTTTGGGGATAATCTTCAAGACGAATAAGCTTTTGTTTGGTTCGATTGATTGATGATGAATCATTTGATGTGCGAGCCTGCGTTTTCCTATTTTATAACTCTTTTACAGCAATTTTGCTTAGCAAGAGCATCTGTTGCTAATGCTAGGTATTGAATCGTTTTTTTGAAATTGTTGAAATTTTTGCTGAATACTGAATGGTTTTTTCCCAGCCCTCACAAAGGGTTCAACAGTTCCTATAATAGACCATTGTTGCAATGGAGATTGGAGTGAATCTGGCTCTTCATATAGTAGAATCCCCTCGGATGAATTACTTAGAAATGCTGGGCCCACTTCAAACCCACCATTCACCAACATGTTGTCTGCAAAATATGTATTGGAAGGTTTAGCAATGACTTATGATTGGGATGTCAAGCCTTATGAATTACTTTTCCTCCTCCAATCACCTCTTCTTTCTTCATATTCAAAGCCTTATGATTGGGATGTCAAGGATCTCATTACTAACGGAACCTGTGGACTCGCTGAAATCAATGGTGAATGCAACTGAAATAGACCAATCCACACATGAGAAGATGAAAGGGATGGTTTAGAATTCAAATGGTTATCTAAAATAGCTTATATTTAACCAAAACTCTCCTTCAATGAACAAAAGGAATGAGAAATCTGTATGCTGTGGTTCTGTAATGAGAAATATTATGGATTTTTGAAAGTAATTTAATTTAGGGTTTTTAATTTATTTATTATTTGGGTGTATTATAAATAATGATTTTATCTTAAAAGTTTATTTGTGAAAAAAGATAAAGTGTATCGAGAGTAAATTATAATCATAAATAATTTAATAAGAGGATACTGAAAAATTGGGCGTACCAAATAATTTTTTGGGTATGAATAGAATCCCCCATCTTGAGCCTACTTCGAAAATACCATTTTTTTTTCGGTTGGGAAATTGACCTATAAATCCCATTTGGGTGACTTGTGAACCTTCTAGTCCCAAATGTATAATAATACTCTCACAAGTCCCAATCTGTGGTGAATTACGGTTCTGCCCATAAGGTATGCTGTTTAATGATGAATTAACAAGATGGCCTATGTTGCGGCATGCCACATTGTGCAAAAATGCACTATAGCCTTTTATGGGCTGATACGTTATATGGGCCTCCACACGTCACTAAACTAACAAAATGTGGCTATGCCATATCCACGTAACTAAACGTTTTAGCCCAATGCCACATCGGGTCAAGCCTACACTGGGACTCAAAAAATCACGTCTGGATAACCACACCATCGTAGTTCATAAGTGACGTCCAGAAGGAGTTGAGACGACATTGTACCCCCGTCGACGATCCAACGGTGCGCACATTTCAAGCTAGGGTATAGCTTCAATTCACACATCCCCCTATCGGAGTTCACATTGGTTAACCTTCAGTCAGACCAGTGACACGCAAAGTTGAACATCTAATTTCATTGTGATTTGAAACATGCAAGTTTTAGGGTTTCTGTGGAACTATGTTGCCTCCGGTTTGAACAGAAATTGCCGGTGCGATAAGTTGTGTGGTGACCACATGAGGGAACCACATTTTCAAATTTGTTACAAATCTGTTTTCAAATTTTGAGGGATTTAAGTTCGATGGATCACGGTGTTATCAGAGGTGTATCCCAGTTTGAGAAAAAGGAAATTGCGTCAAATCCCACCAAATCAGCTTTTGTTGGGTAGTGGTCCTGTTTTTTGAAGTGTGTGTGACACATTTAGGAGGACACGACATTTGTTTTCCTACCCCAATGAAACAGTTCTGCTAGTGTTGCTATGTGAAAGTACGAACCACCACTTCCAAGATGGCGATGGCACGCGAGAGTAAGTATCCATGTCTATATTGTTATATGTTGTGCAGCGTATTATTTGAATATGTTTTGGTGTGTGTGTTGGTAATGTACCAGTGTTTTCAGTATGCTGAGATTGTCATTGATGGGGTTGTGGATGTGGGGTTTGGTGTAGTTGGTGTTGATATTGGGTTGGTTGTAATATGTTGGTGGTTGAGTGTTGTGTGAAATGTATGCAGTTATTGGGTGTGGGATGTAGGATAGAAGTGTGCGTCATTTGGGATTGGAGCATGTTTGGTAATTTGTAGGTTACTAGTACGTATCGTCGAATGTAGTGTGTTGATGGGTGAGGTTCTCAGGGGTATTGTTTGGTGTGGGTTGTGTGACTGATGGGGTTATAGGAGTTGTGGGGCCAGTGCCCTTTCTGGTATGTTCTGGTGTGGTTGTGGGGTATGATGTCAGGTGGTGGTGGGGTGGGATAATTATTGGTTGTGTGGTTGTGTTTGGCATTGGAGTGATGTGGTGGGATGTGCATGTTTCTTGCGAGGGGGGGGGGGGTGTGTGTGTGGTTATGTTGGGCATCGGAGTGATGTGTTGGTTATGATGTTGGTAGTGGCGGTTTGATCCTGCGTTGCACACGTTTGTGGCGTGGGAAATTTAGTTTTGAGTCATAGGTATGTAATGGTATTTATTTAGGGTTTTTTTTGTATTTTGTGGGGGTTATGAAGGGGGGGTTGACGTGAATGGGGTAGTTTGGTAGGATCGATTGATTGAATAGTAGTTCTTTGGGCATAGGAATAATATGTCTGGCGTGTGTGTGTATTATTTTGCGACAATTATAAACTGTGCATGCTGGTGTGTTATGTTACGATGTTTGACATGTAACGTGCATATTAAGTATGAGCATGGGGGATTAGGAAGAAAATAATATGGGTTGCATCCAACTGTTGTTGGGGTTAGTGTATCAATGTTTTCAGCTTGCATAGATTGTGGTTGATGGGGTTCTGAATGTGGGATTTGATGTTTTTTTGTGTTGATGTTTGGTTCAGTTATAATGTGTTGATGGGTGAGTGATGTGCGGAATGTATGCATGGTTGTGTCGTGGCAGTGCGTGATGTAGCCGGGTGTGGTATGTAGGGTATGGTAGTGAATCATTTGGGTTTGGCATTTGTTTGGTAATTTGTGTGGCAGCAGTACGTATCGTTGAACGTTGTGTAGTAATGGGTGACGTTCTCGGGGGTATTTGTATGGTGGAATTTGTGTGACAGTTGGGGTTGTAGCGGGTGTGGAAATGTTGCTTGTTGTGGTACGTATTTGTGTGGGTGTGGGGTAAGATGGGAGTTGGTGGTGGTGTGGTGATGATATGCATGTTGGGGGCAAGGGGGTTTGTGTTGAGTGTTTGATGGATGTGGTGGTTATGTTGTTGTTAGTGGTTGGTTGGTGGCGCGTAGTATGAAATTGTGAAATTTACAGAATTAATTTGGATACATGGGGGCTGGGGGGGGTTTGTGTTAGGTGTTTGAGGGATGTGGTGGTTATGTTGTTGTTAGTGGTTGGTTGGTGGTGCGTAGTACGCAATTGTGAAATTTACAGAATTAATTTTGGATACATGGAGGCGTGTTAGTGTGTAATTTGGGCTAGTGTTTAACTTGTCCGCCGTGAAGTGTGTCTGTGTGTGTGTGTGTGTGTGTGTTTTTTGTAAATTTTAAACTGTTCCTGATAATGTGTTACAGAATGACGGTTGTCGTGTATTGTGCATAATAACGAGGAGATTGGGGGATTAAAATCACATAATGTGGGGGGCATTTGTGTCATGACCCGAACCCGCCCCTATGGGTTTAGCATCGTAACCGGTCAGTAATCCTTGGATTACCAAAGGCCTCTTGACAAAATAACATATAGTAGGGGCTATGGAAGCAAATATACAATATATATGAAGTCCATTGAGTTGTGAAGACATACATGGGACAGATAACTTAAAACCTTTTTTAGACTTGTGAGTGGCGACAAAAGATACAATATTTACACATCACTCCATCTATATTTTATCAGAAATCTTGTCCAAATACAACATGGTATAAACATAGTGTAATATGATTACAAAAACAACCACAAAACTTGACTTCATTCGGAACCTCCTCGAGAGGCACAAAGGTTGGCTGACAAAAACTGAAACATAGGCCGTCAACCCTGGGCTTGGTCATGTGCCTGCTCACCTACATACATAATATAAATAGTGAGCGAAAGCCCAGTGAATAATAACAGAGTAAAGATTTACTGAATGATGTCCATACAGAAACAAAGTCTTGTACATAATCAGATGTCAAAACAGAGTGGATTCATAGGCATAGTTACATTTGCATTCAAACTTATACATATATCATATCATAGTGCGTGGCATATCCATTAGCATTAACAAATCCGATGACCCACAAGGGACTGCCATGAAGGCTTTCTGATGACTCATGTGCACAGAGACGTTTCCGATGACTCATAAAGGGACCTGATGACCCATTGAGGGACCTGATGACCCATAAAGGGACGCATATCATATGATGTTAAGGATGCCACGAATAACTCTTAGAATGTTGGACAATCATTCATTCATTCATTCATTCATTCAAAACATAGCATTTCAGAAAACTAATCATTTCATGTCATAGTGTTCAGAAAATATTTAACATTGAACATAACTTTACAAAGTTATTACTCATAAATAACTGGTAGCTCCGAATAGACGGCAAAGTGGGCAATTCACGTATCCTGAGGTGCGTGACCTACATAACATGGCAGATTCGTACATTGAATACACACGCTCGGATTGTACATAACTTATTTCATTTGTTCTTATTGTGTTTCTAGCCTTTAACCTCATATGGGGTCTTAAACATGGCCTAGGAGTGCCTAGGATGAAATGAGAATGCTAGAATGCACTTGAAAACATCTTTCAAATTTTGCTGAAAACAGAGTCCACGCTCGAGCATGGCTTTTCTTGCTCGAGCGGACAAGCAGAAAGTAAGGGTTCACTCAAGTGTGACTTTCCTCACTCGAGCTGACTGTAAACTCAGAAAAAGTACTAGTTGCTTGCTTTTCATGCTTGACGGACGCTCGATCCTCGCTCGAGCGTGAGGCCCAGACCCTCGCTCGAGCGTGACTTCTATCGCTCGAGCGTGCTGCAGAACATGTGAACTTCTGGATACATGCATTTCACGCTCGAGCGGGTATCATGTCGCTTGAGCGGACGTGCACCCATTCAGTGTGCTTCGCTCGAGCGTGAACTCCTACGCTTGAGCGTGGATTCAAATTCTGGAATTTCCAGATTTGATCTCCAAGCTTCAAGCTCAACTTTAAGGCATCCAAACTCGATTTTTCTAGACCAAAACTTGAGGAAATACATGAAAACCCTTAAAACAACATGAATTAAAGATCATTTCAAGAAATCATGGTCCAATGGCTTGCCAATTATGTAAAATTCAACTAAAATTTTAAGAATGATCCAAGAACCTGACATGTATGAATTTCTTTGGCCTCAAGCTTCTCAAAACATGATCAAATGCTACAAAGCAACTTGAAACTTGATAACTCCCCAAAATTAAAGTGAATTTAAGACATGCATGAGGGGATTCTTGAAAATTATACTCAATTTGTAAAGGAATGGACATGCATGCATAGTATGGCTCTACACTCTACATTTCTAACTCAATTCTCGCATTATTCAACATAATTCTCTTGTGTTCATGCATTAGAGTCTAGATTTCAAGGCTTAAGGATAAAATTCTTACCTAGAGGCTTGAGTTCAAAAGTGTTGAAGTTGTAGCTCTGAAATTCTCTTTAATTCATCAACAAATCCTAGCAATCCCCCTTTTTCTCTAGCCTTTGATCCCAATTTCTCTCCTCCTCTCTCTCTCACACACATTTTGGAGCTTGAAGATGAGGAAATGAGGGTGCAAAAACATGACTAGTGGGGTCAAATTAGCCTTATATAGGCTTAATTAAGAGTTGGTTAATTAATTGACATTAATTATTCTAATTTAATCGTTCTGAATCACATTTCAATTAAACCTATCATAAAATTCTAAAAATTCTAATTAACACATAAATCAAATCAATTTCTGTATTGGATGCCAATAAGGCCTTCAATTTGCAAACCGAAATGAAAACAAGAACATATCTTTCTACGCTAAACAGATATAAACACAAAATAATGCAATGCACATGTAATTAACTCAGGATTTCTTCTTAATTACTTGTTAGGCACACTTAAGCATGAATTAACGTTAATTATGGGTCGGGGTTGTTACAATTTGATTTTAAAAGGGGTTTATTGTTTGGATTTTTTCCCCAAACGGAATGGTGGTGTTTGTGCGTTATTATAATTCAGTTGAATCATGTGTTGAATGCACGTAATGCTGTAGTGGGATGTGGGATGGTGTAATGTGTTCCGCAAAATGAGCATAATGTGCTTGTTTATGTACTGGTTTGCAATGTTTAAATTTTTTGGATTTACTTGTTGGGTTTATTTACCATTAGAGTGACTTTTTTCTATGCTGTTATTGTATTTATTTTTTTGGGGAAATGATGTAATAGAACTGTTATTGATTATTGTGTTCATGATGCAGAATATGTGAGAACATCTAGCCCATGGACACGTTCAAGGGATAGGTTGAGGTTGATTTCCGTTGCTGGATCTCCCATAAAGAAACATGGCGCAGGGATGCAAGGGTGTATCTTGTTCAAGCAAGTAAAACCATTGAGAAATATCCCAGCAACCTCCAAAGTCAGTAAAATAAGGCTGAATTACCGTTCGAACATCGCGAGCATAGTGAAGATTGTGTCCACCTGTGGCTTGACAGCAACACACCAAACCCACCTGATGAAAACACCATTCTGGCTGTTGTTTAACACAATCCTCCGTAATGATCTAAACCAGCAGGAGTTCAGGAAGTGCGATAGCTTGGTTTACAAAATTGTCCAGGCATATGATGCGAATGATGATGTATTTCATATCGGGAATGGGACACTGAAGCTGCGTGATAGTGACATCAGATTAAATTTTAGGCTGCAATGTGGGGGGCAGCCTTTGGTGCTCTCTAACGGGCCTCGTTCGCCGTCTAATTTTATCCAACGAAGGTGTATGAATGTGACACGCATTAGCTCGACTTTTGTCAGAACACTATTTCTAGAAGCGGTCACCGGTACTTGAAAGGAAGATGTTGAAGACGCAGCTAAGCTGTTAACATTGTATGTATGTGTGAAATTATTTTTCTCAACATCCGGCGAATCTGTTAGTTGGAATTTCATTTGAATAATAAACAAACTAGACACTATGAAATTATATAATTGGAGTTCCGCAATACGGAACGTACTAATGGGATCCGTGATGGAGTTTTGCCAGACCCCAGAAAAAGTGACTGGTTGTGTGGTCATTCTTTTGGTAAGTGTCTCAACTATAATTTAGCTTTGTTATTGGTATGTTGTTTTGAAATCGGTTTATAGTTGGTCAATTGTTGACATTCTTGTAATGTGTGCAATATTGGTTATGCGAACACACAAATGTGTTGGATGCGCAAAGTACCGGTGTGTTTCCAAGATTTCTAAAATGGAATGTGAGCAATCTCATGGCAAAAATGCGAACCGTTACACTGTCAAACAGTGATAAATTTGAGGTAAACAACATTGGTGTCATGGTGTAACAGTCAATGGATGTTGTGATTTTATTTTTGGCAGCATGTATAGTGCTGGTGGTGATGTGCTTTGTGTGGCATTTGTTGATGTCAGGTACGTTTGTTTGTGTGTCGTATTTGTGCAGGTGCGTTCGGATCGACTGTGAGTGTTGTCATATGAGCGGGCACAACTACTTGGTGATTACAATGTATTGGATCCCGAGTTGGGTGATGATTTCAAGGAAGTTGTTGCATGTGGTGTTGGACGTGTGTGTGGTAATGTGGATGCCGAATCTGATGGTAATGAGAAAGGGTGTGATGGGGGGCGTGTTGATAACAATGGGAAGGGACGTTATGTTAATGACCCCAACACAAGCGGTCATAGGAAAAATGGCTTAAGTGGTGTGGGGAAGGTGTCAGATGCGAAAGATACACAGCGGACAGTTGGTAATGGCCCCTGTGTACCCCCGAACATTGAATATGCATACAAAATAATAACTGGACTGGAGGCCGAAAATAGAAGCAAAGACTTTTTGATTGCCAAGTTAGAGGACCAAATTGGGAATTTGACAAAAGAACTTGAGGTGCAAGCATCGAACTTGTTTGTTGGATTCAATGGATGTTTGAAAGTGAAAGAAAATGAGATCGCACGATTGGGCATCATTATTGGCAAATTGAAAAGGATGATAGACGGGCTTGAGGATCAGCTTGTCGCCCAACCTACTCAAGCAACGACAGATGCGCCCTATGACTGTGATGTCGATACTGGTTTGGATTCATTTGAGTTTGGCGATGCGGCGAATGCGGAGGAGATTATACACGATGTCACGCAGCATGTGATGAGTCATGTGGTCAGCGTGGAGTCGCCAACAGTTACTTGCATCAGTCTGCATGACAAGACTATGCATGGAGAGACAGGGGTTGACGTCAACGTGCTCTAACTAGAAATGCAGGTAACTGGTGAAAGGTGTTTGGCAGTCAACGAGAGGTTGGATTTGCAGAATTCATTTGTTAGAAATATTAAGTAAAAGGTTAGACACGAGCGGAAGTTACCAAAGTATGAGTACCTATTAGCCTATGGACGTTTGAGGAAGGTCGGTACAGAATTAAGGAGGGCTGTAGTAGAAGATGGTGTGTTCAGTTTTAGGCTGATTGACTGCGATGATGATGTAGTCGTGGGTAAGGTTGGCGAAGTGGTCAAATGTCGTATGGGTTTTGGGTTGAACAACCGTCTGGCCATGTGGAAATTAATACAAGAGAAAATGAAACGCAAATTGACTACCACTTACGAGAACCATGGTGACGGGTAAGTATGACATCGTTATTTGTCGAAGTTTCATTTTTTTGTGTATGTTAAACTAAACGTGGTTTCCCTGTGCAGGGCAATCATATGGGCTAGCATGAAAGAATATATTTTTGTGTATTTTTTTGACATTCGAAATCTGGTCCACCCGGCTGGAGTTAGAGGAAATGTAGGTGCCTTCAAAATGTTGTCAACTACCTAATGAAATGTAACATGTGCATATCTCCACAAATGTGGCATTATGTAGATACTAATATATATGCCGATTAATGGCAAGTTATTGATGCTTGTGCAGAGCTATTATTGAGCGAACAAGACGTGTTGGCAACAGGGGTAGAATTCCCAGAGAAGTCGTACTTCTTCACAAGCATATGTTTGGTAAAGATAGTACGTGGTTCGTGTTATGTTTGTGGTATGTACTGTCCCATTTATGTGGTTGGTTTGGAATGTTTTTATGCTGTGCAGGACATGGCGAAACACACAAGCGTAAGTCGAGGGATAAGTATATTGAGACACACGTGTGGGTCGCTAGTAACGTTCAGTATATCCATTTCCCAATGTGTTTCAAATCACACTGGACACTAGTTGTTTACGACACCGAAGATGGCGTTTGGAAACATTACAATTCTTTGAGGCCACGCAATAGAGGCGAAGACATACACTACAAAGAGGCGCTATTTTTGGTAAGTTTGTGTAATTTTGAAAGTAATTATAGGGTTAGCAGGGTTGACCACAGCTCTTGATCGGCCATTTGTTAGGGCATGGTGACATGTTTTTATTGGTGATGTGTTTCCCATTTTCTTGATTGTGTGTGCCACAGAAAGAGCAAGTGTTGAACTACGTGCAACAAACACGTCAGGCATCATCACATGGAGACGTGGTTGGTACGCAGGATGGAGATGGAATTATTGAATCTATTGTGGATTGCCCCCAACAACGTCCAGATTTGTACGTTGACATGCCTTTTTTGTTATGGCATTTATTTACTGTTTTCATTATTGGATACCATATTTGCTATGTTGCATGTTTGAATCTGTTTTGTTGTTATTCACAGTCCGGACTGCGCAATTATTGTGTGCTACATTATGCGGCAGTATGTATTCCACATTCCAATCGAACGTACAATGAAAGACACTAACTGCATTGGTGCACGTGCCGCTATGGTGAGGGCTTTTGTGGGTGACCCTATTCGTGGGCTGAAAGATGGTTCGGACGACAATCGAGGCTGACATTTGATATATTGTTTCAGTAATGATACATGTTTCGCTTTCTTATATTTGGTTGTGGATAGTTTTGATGTGATAATTTAACGGTAGTGTTTTTGGGATTTTGCAATTACGTTGTATTTCGTTTTGGTATGAATCGACCATTTAATGAAATTGATTGGGTTTAAGACAATGTGGTTGTGAATATGTTAGCGTGGTGTTTATTGTTGTTCGTGTCATGATGAACATATTACATACTATAGGTTGCATACATGTTGTTCGTACATTGGTGTGCGATATGTGTTATTTAGTGTGGATTTTGGTAGAGTCGATATGCTCGAATCATGACTGTTAATTTGATATGAATGTTAGACACTGAGGCCATTTGTGCTTCCCCAAAGTTGTGTTGGAGCGAAATTGGTTAGTATGAGCGATGTTGCAGCGTTTTGCAAACTGCAAAAGTTGAAGTGTGTCCATGTGTGGCACGTGATGTTGTTAACGATAATACGCGTCAATTGTGAATACATGAAGCATTGTGGGTTCAATGTTTTTTATACATTGCACACATATTACACATATAAATGCTTGTGCATGTTTATATTCTATGGAAAAAAGATGTGCATGTTTATGTAATCTGAAACGGACGGATGTGGTTGCAAGCAGGTGTATGTATATATTCAATTATGTTTGGTCATTGTATGGATTAATTTGATATTGTTGCATGAAACTTGTTGAACGTAATGGTCACAAATGTGACTAATGATGTTCAGTGAGGTTGTGTTATTTTGGTATGGGTGATGTGACACTGTGGACTTAAATAAAAATGCGAAGAGTTTCATGCGTGTGCACGGTATCGTAAAAAATTAATTTACTACATGTTGGGTGTGGATGTGTTGTGTCCAGGTTCGAACACGAGATGATGCATTGTTTTTAACACTTGTTTAATGTAATGAGTTTTTGGATAGAAACAGAGAAAATATTCATAAAATGGTCGTGCTTTGGGACATAGATGGTACAAGTGCGATGTGGTAACTAAACCCGAGGTGACTCTGGACCAAACCCGAAAGGAGTCCCCATAATTATTATAAAATGAGCTAAGCAACTGTAGGTGGAACTACACCAAACATCAAATGTTTTATTATCTAAAATGTAAGTAATAAGAATTTAAACATAATTACGCGATAACTCCATCTTAGTTTGTGAAGCTACATTGGTTCTATGCACGTCGTCCTGTTATGATTTCCCATCTAGCCATATCTCCCACATCGGATTTGTTGCACTTCCTCCCCTTGCAACGGTATCCTCTTCTTCTTTGGCCTCCCGGGTGGTCGGCGAATAGCGGGAGGGAGTATGACAATTTTATGGGGGGTGATTTCTGGTTTCTCAACTGTTGGGATTAGGTATATTGTGTGAGAATATGACGCTCGGTAGTTGACAACATGGAGATAGGGATCAACTAACCCATTCAGATCTATGCCGCTATTTCGGATAGCAACCATTACGTGTTCACAAGGAAACCCATTTATCTGCCATTGAAAACATGAACATGTAAGCTTCCCAATGTCTACCAAGACATATGGGTGTGAGTGGACCTTGTATACGTCATTGTTTGATTGGCTGACTGTCTATGATCTACCTTTCTTGTATGCCTTATCCAACTTGGACTCCATTTTCGGACACATTATTCCAGTCCATGTGCTGGATGCACCCTGACGATCTGCCAGTTGATTATTTGTATTCTGATCGCGTCAACCAACCTAGTGATCGGTAAATGTCGTGCTTCCTTTATCCAATTGGTTAATGATTCAGCTGTGTTGGATGACATATCTCCATACCAATTGCCCCTGCGTAGTCGTGTGAAAATGTTAGGTATGCGAACTAATTTGTAAACAGTGATGTGGATGAACAAAACTAACCAAAGACCGATCAATTAATACCTAAAATATGCATTGGCCCAATGACGTGGGTCCAAATCCTTTAAAAAAATTATTGCAAAATGGCGGCCAGAATGTGTAAATTCTTCCAATTTTTGGTTGAAGTCAGCCACCGTTGGTGCGTATGTGCATTGACGGAATTTACTAACCAACCCCAGACGGTATGGGTGGTTGACATACTTCATTCTGTCTTTCAAATTTCTTTGTAAATGTTGCATACAAAATGCATGGTGTGATATGGGGAATATAACCGGTATGGATTCCAAAAGGCCATGACGGTCCAAAAAAAACATTAACGACCAAGACCATCAACTATGTTGGCAAGATTTTGTAGGAACCATTTCCAATTTGATGCATTCTCCAAATCAACAATTGCAAACGCCACTGGAAATAACCCTGCAAGGCACAAAATCAAAATGATAAAAAGTGTGTGTGTGGCAACCCTGTTGTGAGATTTCTCGTACGTTACCAACCCACATAACTCAACACACATGCATGTCACTCCATAGTAGCCCCTATATTGTAAAGAAATGGGAACATTACAGCATGGTAATTAAAATGGCAACAATACATAACCTTTGTTGCCATCTTTGGTAGTAGCGGCGAGCAAGTTGCCCTTGAATCTTCCTTTAAGGAAAGTACCATCCAAAAATAGTAGCGGGCGACAATAATTGAACCCGTCTATGCATGCTTTGAATGATATGAAAAGTCTATTGAACCGATATGTGTTGCTCGCATCGAACTCTAGATTTACATAACTTCCCGGATTGTATTCCATAACGGCATTGCTATACCACCGTAATTGGTCAAACGAAGCGGAATGATCACCGAAAAGTTCACCTCTTGCCTTCTCAACACCTAACCAAGCTATGCGACAACTAACTTGCAAACCATAATCTTTCTGAAAATGGTACTCGACATCTGTTGGGCGAGTCAACGGCTTTTCACGTACACGTTCTGCCATGACATCAGCAACCAGTTTAGAACCTATCCTGGGATTACTTGCAGTACACACAGCAACCCCACATGTGTGCCCGCTATTCCATTTCTTCAAATAAAAAAAACCATTCACATTCATCCCTCTAGCATGGACAGACCATGGGCATCCCCTTAACTCATTAAAAAAGCACACCACGGTAATTCTAACCGAGTCATGCTTCTTAAACTTAAATTGGAACCCATATTCAATAGCATATTTGCTAAGAACTTTCCAAAATTCCGCTACCCCCCCTGAAAACATTGCCCCACATTGTTCATGCCAAATGCCCATGATTCTGACAACAACACCTTCCGTGTGTGCATGCAAAAATTGGGTTATTAACATTATCTGTCACATAACCTACCCCCCCAGATATATGTTTGAGTTGCCAGTCGACACTAATGGCCCTGCGACGTTTGTCCCCCGATAACTCCTTGCACAACTCCACAACGACGTCAACGCGATCCACCTGAAATGACCTGGCAAGGCACATCATGTTTTGGAAATCCAATTCGTTTTCCATGTTGAATTTATTGTACCCGGCAATCCTAAAAAACATATACACCGAACCCGAACACAGCCCCTCGAATTGTTCACAAAGATGATTAACAAGTCTACCATATGTGAATGTTGCGTCAACCATGATGGCAACGTTATTACCACCATACGAACACAACAACATTAAATTATCCCCCATACCTACAACTGAAAACAGCATATGCGATTAAACCTTTGAAAAACAAATACAAATGTCATTGGCTTATAGAGAACCAAATATAATCCCACAACCCCATCCAGTTCCCCCCACATTCACATCATATCTGACCACACAGCACATCCCCATCCCCCACACACGCCACTGTTGTAAAAAAACAAGCAACCATAACACCAAAAACATTACCTGTGTGCAATTACAATCACCAAATCCTTTCGTTCGCAGTCTCTCAGCCAAAAACCCACGCAAAAAATAATCTTTAAGGTCTGATACACTATAACCCCGCATACACACAACCTTCAAATACACACAGAAGATTGCGCCCTACACAAAAATCATGCTTCACCAACCAGAACCGTAATCAATGGGATTGCCAAAATAGACAAAAACGTTACCACACAGAACAACAGGGCAAAACCGTCATAAAATCAACCCAAAATCACCCAACGGGATCTTCTGGATAACATTACCAAACAAACGGGACTTCTACGAGTATTAAAATGAAATGAGGATCTCTTTGTCCAAAACCCTTCCAAAGGGGATTTCCCAATAATTATCCCTTTTTTTTTTCTTTTTTTTTTTTTTTTTTTTTTGCGAAAGTTATGGTTACCAATTTTTTATTTATATTTTTTGCATTTATAATTTTTTCACCAACCTAAATATGAATAAATTACAAATACATCTCTTAAGATTATTTTAAAATACGAATTACCTTTTGTGATTTTGGAAACTACTATAACTCATTGTCAAAATTTTTTGTTTAATAGAAAAAATAATTTTTTTTAATTATTCTCCTATTGCAACAATAAAATTATCGGAATTGTTAATTAAAATATATTTATGATATTATTAAAATTTGTTAATTGATTAACTTATTAATAAAGGCATTATTTGTTAAGCAATTAAAAATTTAAAGGGACGAAATGTAATTTTAAAAATCACAAAAGATAATTTATATTGTAATAAAATAGGAGGATCCCTTTCAGTCCAGATTGGGATTGGAGGGCGTTGTTTGGACCCGTGAGGCTCACCATGAGCCCGATTTCGATGATCCGAACCATTCATTTTATTGGGCATTTCGTGTATTTCATCCACAAAAAACTAGGCTCATCTAATAATTGTAACTTGTTCAATTTTTAGCTAAAAAAATAAACAACAATTTGTATTTTTAAAAATAAACCATATATTTTTTTAGTGACAAGCACAATAAATTGGACAAGTTATAATTATCGGATTGATATAATTCTTTTGTGGATGAAATAGAGAAGTGCCCAACAAAATAAATAGTTCGAATCATCCAAACGGGACCTGTGGTGGGCCCAACGCTGCCGTCTAGTTCAAAATCTGGACTGGAGAAACCTAATTCTTTAATAAATTTCAAGAAATATATTTGTAGTGTATTGTTAAAATATTAAGTTGAGCCTCGAAATCACACCAATTTTAAAATGGTTGATATAAACTACGTTCATTTTTTTAATAAAATGACTTCTCTCCTGTTTGCTTTTAAACTGGATGGTCCAGTCAATGATCTAAGATTATGCCACCTCATTACGTTGTCCAATCTATGGTTTAGATTGATCCACATGCTTCTAGCAAAAACATCACCGTTTTGTCCCAGAGAAAGCAAACGGCATGCTTGACGTTGTCCCTTCCCTCAACAATATAATAACTAACAAGAAATACATTGCATTAATTAAAAATGATTGATTGATATAAACCAAAGTAGTTCCAAGAAAACAACCAAAACATATATATTGAGCTATGAAAGTGTATATATAAATTTCAAGCCTTCGTCTTCTAACTGTGTGAGAGAAATATCAAAGTGGAAATGGATCAAACAACAATTAAGAAAGACGACACCACAACTAATACTGCTAGTATTGAGAACCGTGATAGTTTTCTGGGTGAAAATAGAGATGGTGTAAATCAAGACCGCGTAATCAATGTGTTCCCTCCTTCCTACTCTCTCTATTTTAATCTTAGTGGTTGTTTGAGATTAATTTTTCATATTTCTTTTTTTTGGTTATTTTTTTTCATTCTCCTCCACCCATCCCTTCCCCTAGCAAATAGAAAGAAATTATAAAATGAGAAAGAGAGAAATTTCGGTGACTTATCACCTTGCTAATTCTCTAATTCTATGCTTTCTCTCTGTCTTCTTCTGACTTGAACTAGCATTTACAAAATAGAAAATCGATTAATTACACTTAGCACCCCGTATTTTATCAAAATGTTACTTTGATTTTTTTATTGTTTTATTTACTTAGTCAAGCCATTTTTAATGCCATACAAGAATTTGCCATATATTGTTCAAATCTTTTAAGGTCATCCAGTAGTTAAACATGATTCTGATTCCAATAGACAATCATAAAGAACACAATGGAAGAGTAGTCATGGATCGTCCAAAAGGCAATGATCATCATCATGACCATATAGTTCCACATAGACCGATGCTTGAATATGTTCACCTCATAGTTCTAAAAACCGGCCGATACGCTATGTACCGGCCGGTTCATTTTGGAAAAATAGGGCATCGTGACGAATGTAGGATAGTATACTACTGAGATTGAAAATCGTAGGAGAATCGATCGAGTCTTAGTACGCATTGGTCTGTAACCGTTACACAAGCCGCGAGGGGCCGATTCTCACCAGTTCAGACCTGTACGGGAAAAAAAAAAAAACTGAAAAACCTGTGAAATGATTTTTAAAATTTCTCCGCCGCGACACCTGATTCCTGATACGTACCGACCAATACTACCGATATCGATACTCCTGATCGATACCGTTACATTACCCAATACCGCGATTTAGAACCATGGTTCACCCCTTAATCAAAGCCATGTTGATGACATTCTTCACTTTAACAGCAGGCTGTTCAATTGCGGCTCTTTGCACTATAAATGACCCCCATGTCGAAAGAAATGAAAAGCTTAGACTCGGACTTGGAGATTTATTTCACCTTAACAAGTTTCCCAATGATTTCTTCACCAATGTGTTATTGACAATAGCTTTTGCAGTGGGTTTGCATTTCACAGTTCTTTCAATTTGGTCAATGATTGAAGAAAGGTCATTTTGCTACCGTGCACTTCTGTGTGTTGCTGTGACCGCGATCTTTTTCAGTTATGTTTTCATATTGATGGTGAAGGCTCCATCATATTGATGGTGAAGGCTCCAAAATTCTCATTAGGACGCATTTCAAGCTTTTGGCTAGTATGGATGTATGGTTTTTTTTTAGTCTTATTGGCTTTTCCAGTATTGGCTTTAATGTTCGAGGTGTCACTTCAAATTTACTCTGCAGATCGCTAACTTGAAAACACAACTTAGATTACACATACATAATCAAGTTCGGCTTTTTTCTCGAGTTAGAGAGAAATCTATTTTGTTTCTCTCCATATGAAGAAAAATCATATCTTATATAGAATTAAACTATAAAAAAAAAATGTACTTAAAAAATATGCATGCTAGCACGATGGCTTCATCCTAAAAGTATTAGTCTTATATTCTGTTAACATGCTATTGTTTTTGGATACAATTTTATAGTTTAATTATATATATATATTATCCAACAATTATTTTTGTTGATGGTGTATTGCAATCTTCATTTGAAGTTGCAAGCAAAACATTGCAATTTTCTCTTTCACTTTATTTGTTGGTTGTAAAAGTTAAAGATAAATGAATGATTAAAAGTCCCAATTATGTGGGCTTCTAGTGTTTACTCAACTTTAGCTAGATGAGGGGACAATCAAAGCCCAAGGTATGGGCTTGGCCCATATCCAAAGCCCACCCTTATCGTCCCTATGCTTTAGGTTAGGCTTGGGTCTGAGCCCACTTGTGCAAGGACCAGGCCAGGCTAGAATCAAAATAGGCCAGAACAAGGCATTATTACACCCCTACTCAATTGGGCATCCATTGACACACTTAGCCATATATAGTATTTTTTTTTTTTTTTTTTTTGAACTATGGAAAAAAGGGCTCTGTGGTGTCGTCACAGCCCCTGTGGGCCCTGACCCCGGAATAGCCGGTTGCCAGCCAGGAATTAACCCCCACCATGTGGGGGACCCACCACTGAGGCACCAGTGGAGCTCATCAGCCGCCCCTAACCACGGACAAGTTTCGATCGGAGTACAGCGCGAGGTCTCCGAAGAGAGCCCCTGGAAAATCCAGGATTTTCGCGCCCCCCAGGAGTCGAACTTGACTCGGGCAGGTGGAGGCCAATGCATTCTCCACTTAGCCATATATAGTATGACAGCCTTCTGAAAAACGCTTCTTGTAAAAATTAAGACCTCTTTACTCTTCAACCCTTAATTTAATTTAATTATCTATCTTCTATTATTTACTAATTTGTTGGACCTATATATATTCATGGACTTTATAGGACTTGCATTGGGTCATTATGTTGTGGATTTTCCAAGTTCATGATTGGCAAATTAGTCTTTGAAAAATGTAAGTGCACAGAAATAAAACAAAGAGAAGAGCAGAGAAAGTATAATGTGTGGCTGAGATTGATCTTGGGTGTAGTGTGGAAAGACAAATCCCAACCATAGTACGCACTTTCTGTGTTCCAATTTTGTGCACCTAACATTTTGTCAATTTTCAACTTGATCATCATGATAATGTATTTGTAATTGAGAGCATGCTAATAAAGAACAAGGGATAAGAAAATATGTTCATGATTGTTGGAGGATTCATGAGCCACTACTCTACTATGATGGCTAAGAACTAAGGAAATAGCACCAAAAACAAATGTTTTGCAAATAATTCCCATAGTTTAGCTATGATGCATCTTATTTAGAAATAGTTTCAGTCTTGAAATACAATTCACGGGCAATGTTTTGCATATTTCAATGAAAGATTGCATGAATTTCAGATGAGCTATAGCCTGCAAATAGATATGTTGAGCCCGAAATACAAAAAACACTTTCATGAATTTCACACACTACTAGTTTGCAAATAGATAGGTTGCACGCAAAACACAAAAAACATCTTCATGAATTTCACACACAACTATTTTGCAAATAGACATGTTAAGCCCAAAACACAAAAACAAATATCTGCATAAAGACGTGACAATTTAGCTCACAATATATAATCGGCAAGACATACTAAGTTGTTTTTCATGCAATAGTAGACATTAGTTACAGAACTAACTACAAGTGAAGTAGTACACATATAATACAAATTTTGCTACAAGTCCCACAATAGAAAGGGAAATGAACCATGAGGGAGAACACCAATGTCGCTCCTTTGGCTATATAGCCATTATTTTGAACACATATGAGTACTTAAATTGAACAACCACACATACTAAAGCAACATGAACAACCACAAGTAATATAACTTCAAGTGCTCACAGAAGACTTGTGCTTGAAAAGCCATAAAGTTTCCCTACTTGACAACCAACAAAATGGGAATCGATATGAAGAACAGAGCTGGACCTTCATTGGGTGATACTGCCTTCAACAAGAACATATAAGAACCAAATAGAGCCGAAATTGAGATATGAGGCCAAGGCTTTAGTGGGAATTCATGCAGAAGGAACATAATAATGCCTACCAATGCGATGAACACCATGGAATTCAACAACATGAGCGAGTGGGACATGATTGAATCTTGTATATAGCCCTCTTTGGAAGTGCTTCCAAGGAGGTAAAAAGGTACTTGGAAGGTTATTGTTGCAAACAGGGTGGCTATCAGCAGCAAAACATTTCCGAATCCAACAATGTGCATAACAGTGCTTATTTCTAATAACCCATTGGACAACCCTCTATGACTATAATCATCATTGTGCTTCATTTTTTGTGTGGTTAATTCCCTTGAGCCGTTGGACAATCCTCTATGACTATAATCATCACTGTGCTTGATTTTTTGTTTGGTTAAATCTCAGGCTATCATAGCCTTAGGTTCTTGACGGATCTGGCCAATTCCGATATCCATATTCTCTGATTGAGGTAGATCATATAAACCATTGTCACCATAAACATCATTGTGCTTGATTTTTTGTTTGGTTAAATCCCAAGCTAACGTAGCTCTACATTGTTGAAGGGTCCTATCAATTTCGATATCCATATTCTCTGATTGAGGTATATCATATGAGCCATTGTCACTATAAAGATCACTGTGGATGATTTTTTGTTTGGTTAAATTCCAATCTATCATAGCCCTAGGTTCTTCACTGATTCCGTATTGGCTGTGGTTTCTCTGGTCCTCTTCGCAGTTACCATATCAAGTGCAGCACATCTTCTTCCTTCATTTTGCCATGTGGGTTAAATTTACACATGCTCTTATATTTTACATCAAATCTAACTTTGTCTTATGCCTTTTAGTTGCTTTAATCAATTACTAGACTTCGTGTCAAGTTGCAATTGAGCTAAGTTGTACAACACTTTTTCAAAAAATGACTGAAAAACGAAAGTGAAAAGACAAATGGAATTTTGATAATAGTATACGGGTGCCTAAGACTAGAGTGGAGGGACTGAAGTGGGGGTAAAAGTATAGGAGTGCTAAGTGAATACTGTCATTGACTGTCTTCCGTTAGTTTTCGAAACGATGTTAGAAGAAGAGACCAATTGCAATTTGATTCAAAGTTTAAGAGATTGACTGCTGAGACAATTAAAATATTACAAGGCATGGTGAGATTTGATGTAAGGTATAAGGTGCCAAATGAAATTTACCCTTTCTAAAATAATATTTTTATAAGTTTCAAATTAAATTTTACAATTTAAGATTATTTTTATAAGTCAACTTGGTAATTTTTTTTGAATTTTATCTTATTACAAAATAATGTGCCAGTAATTACTTTAATTGGGGCACCAATTATGGTGTGCGTAGCAAACAATAGTGTTGTTAGTCTTTTGAGACTAATTAGTTGTTGTTTGAATAGTAAAAATTCAAACGAATCATTTCTAAAGTTGTTTTTGTTTTCCTTGTATTTTTCCGTTCATTCCATATGCTTGCTTGTATAATTGGACATTAGACCGCGGGTTCGAGACCTAAAAATGGCACAAGATAGATTTAAATCCAAAAAAAAAAAAATGGCACAAGATAGAGAGGTGCATTCAAGGGATAAAAGCATCCACACCAATCTCTTCAAATTCTTAGTCAAATTAGAGCTTAAAAAGCTATTTTGCTATTTTAGCTAGTCACATTTTTAATACCCACTACATCAAACTTTGTATTCTAACTCAATCTTATTAAAATATTATTTTCTTATTATATTTGTTGTTCTTTCTTTTTAGTAGTAGCCAAATAAAAATAAATTTTGTAAAAACGAACTTATTTTTCTCAATTATCAACTAAATAAACTCAAAACACACATTAACTACTTCTTCTTCTTTTTTTACCAATAATTCTACACATACTAAAAATCTTACTAAAAATATAAGAAGCCGAATGTGATAGGTTGTCAAAAATGCAATCATATTTAAACATTCAATGATGTTTTTTGACATTTATATTTTTAAGTAAGAGTATTAGTAAAAGTTTAAATAAATATAGCATTGCTCTTTTTTTACATAAAATAACCAAAAAAAAAACAATTAAAAAGACCAGAGTCAAACATAGCCTAAATATGAATTACATTAAATTACCAAAATTTATTTTTAAGAAGAAGAAGAAGAAGATGAAGATGAGGAACCGGCTCAATTGATAAAGTCCATGTTTTTGTTCTGTCTGGTGGTTCGTAAAAGAAATTCAAAAACAAATTTCATTAAAATCTGATTTTTGCTAGGCATGTAATTTGGTCGATTCATCAAACTTGTGTTACCATTGTTGTTTGAAATCATCTAACTGGTTATACATATCTTCTTAACAAAAAAAACTATCCTATCTTTCTTCAACCACTAAACCGATTCAAATCGCTAGTTTGTTCTGATTTTTATTAATTTTAGTTCTAGTTCCAATTTTAACAATGATAGATACGCTTGTGCTAAAACATTTGTGGAAGCAGAAAGCCGATTCGACTGATTGGTTTGACCCAATTTTTATTAAATTCAATTCTGATTTGAGTTTTGAAAATGCTACAACCGTTCGAATTAATCATATTTTTATATTTCAAAGATAGAGGGTAGAACTACTTTGTAAGATTCAAACACTAGTGGTGATTGTAGAATTGACAAATTTCAACTAACTCAACTATACTAATTATTATTATTATTATTATTATGTAGATATATATACATAATCTTGTGTTATATACAAACATTAACAAGTGCGGAGACCTGTGCCGACGTGGATTTGCATATCATTTGTTTTGTGAAAAATAATTTTAAATATAATTTTTTGTTATTTTGCAGAGCAACTGTTTTTTGCAGAGCAATTATTCAATCCCATGGGCCCAAAAAAAAAAATGAATAAAATAAAATAAAATAAAATTAAAAGCAATTTCCCAATTTGTCACTTGTCCATACTCTGGTTGAATGATCATAATTTTGTTCATAATTGATTGTTAAGTAATTTCCCCCACTGTTTAATGATGTTGACCCCAATGCCAAGCAAAAGCATTTTTTCGGTGAATTATTGCAGCAAAATTCATAATTTATTCTAGACTCTCTTCGCATATGCAATGATCTATCCAGATAAACTGACACAATTAAATAGTATATTTTTACATTTTAATTTTTATTAAAATGCTACAACATTACTCATGAACAACCCGAAGCTTTTTAATTTTTATTAGAATGTTACAAGATTAATCATGCATATACATATGAATTTCCACCAAATCTCTATGCAACCCGATGCGTCTTTATAGTTTGATTTGATTAAATCATTTGGGAATTTTCTTGGCCAAATAGGTCTAAGATATTTGAATTTACAATTCATTCACGTTGCATTTGTATTTTAATATTATTGCCCTTGTTTTTTAAATTGAACATTTAGAATTGTTTATATTAATTTATTAAGATAATTAAGTATATTAAATCCCACAACCAAACCGTTACATTAGCCATTATATATATTTGTTAAAAATTAATCTTATTTAGAAGATTTGCTTGTGGAAAAAGTTTAATAATAAATATAAAATGACTCATTCAACATTTTGAAGCAAGTTAACATGAATAAAGAAGCACAAAAAAAAATTACACATCACCAAACTTAATATGACTTGTTCAATCTGTATCTGTACGCGTGATTCATATTTTAATATTATTGTTTTATTAATTATTTCAAATTAAATATTTAAAATAGTTTATATTATATTATCAAGCTAATTAAGTATATTAAAAATCTCAAAACTAAACAGTTGGGTTATATTAACTCATTTCATTTTATATTTCATTAAAAATACCCATATTCAGGACGATTTGCTAGGGGAGAAATTAATAATTAATATAAAATGACTAATTCATTTTTGGAGATAAACTTAAATGAACAAAATTGTTAAAAATCCAATCTAAAGATGGTATAAGATATTAAGTCCAATAAATCCACCATTTATAAAATAGTTTGGTGAAAAGTTTTTTTTTGTTGTGTTAGAGGACATTTTATTTTCAATTTTACCTCTATCTATCTATGTTAAATTTTTTGACTATCGGTTCACGTATTATTTTATCTGTTTAATTTTTTTTCCTAAATTTTATTGATCGAAATTCTATCTGTTCAATTTTTTTTTTACTTTTTTCTATCAGTTGAAATACAAGCCAAATCACATCCTATATGTTAAAATACAAAACCAAACCAACATCTATCTGTTGCAATAGCAAGCCAAACCAAACCTTATATGTTCAAAAAAAATTCTACCTGTTCAAATCTCTATTTCTCCCCTCCTATACAAGAACCAAAAAAAATAAATAAAATAAAATAATCAGTGTGTTTAGTTTGTGTTTTGAAATATGTTTTTGGAAGAAAATTTTTAAAAACATGTTTGGCTACAAAAAAAATTTTTTTTTAAAAAAATTTTCAAAATTGCTTCTCTCTACTACACATTAATCAATCACTTTTTCTCTCTTTTCTCTCATTCTCAATCACTATTTGTCTTACACATATCTACTCAATTATAACAAAATATCAAATCATCTCAAACTCCCAAACTCCAAAACTATCTCAAAATATACAACCAAACAAACCAAAAAAATTTCTAAACTCTCTCCCAAATTATTTTTTAAAAAAAATTATCTCAAAACACAAACCAAATACACCCAATATGTTTGCAAATATCTGTTTCATCATCAATAACAACAACATATAGAAAAATAAAATAAAAATATAGAGTTTCATCACCACTACCACATATCTGTAGAAAAAGACAAAAAGATGAGAGTTACGCCTGTTTCGCTGGTGAAGAAGAAGACCAAGATTAGGCGAACAGTGACCACCACCATGACGCTTGCGACAGTGAGAAGAAACTAGAGAGTCAATATGGAGTAAATCTTGCGAATGAAGGCCCATTGGAGCTCCGACAACTCCAGCATCGTCGGTGAGAGAGATATTTATGACCTAACGATGGGCCGAGCTAGTTTAGGCCGGAGTCAAGAGTCTCTACCCGGTCAGGCGTTGAGTACGCGTTGGATCGAGAACTCAGTCTGTTCAACTTGGGGATAACGTGGGACTGCATGCCCGGTTAAGATGTGTGTCCTACTGAGTTGGACAAAATTTGTCCTTAGAGGACTCGAGTTGACCGAGCAAAAGCTTGGTCTTGATCATAGAGCTCGGTTGAGCGCACATCCAGAGTTGACCGACTTGGCTAAACAGGAAATGGGGTCCTGAGGTAATGGTATGGTTACCGCACTGAGTTTAGCTCGATAGAAAGTGTTATGTGATGCGAAGGAACCGCGGAAAAAAGAAACCGCCGTCTATACGCGTGAATATCGTTTAGTGGTTTCGTCGTTTGGCATTTGGCAGTATCTGTAACTACACGTGGAAGAATATAAGAGGGGAACATATCCACGCGTCAGAAGGAGGATAGACAAAGAGGAGTGGTCAGAAACTATATAAACGGTGATGCGCATCCATGCACAGGTCTGAGATATCTGATCACCAAAGCTACCTACCCCTTTGTCTCCTCTCTCTTTCTCTCTCTCTCTCTCTCTCTCTCTCTCTCTCTGAGTGTGCTAACTTGATTGTCGGAGGGTTTTTCTGGTAGCACACCGCCGGGTAGCTCACCGTCTTTGTGTTCTCAGGTCACTAGGAGATAAACCAAGCATGGACACGAGGAGTACGGAAGGTTATGAATATTTCCTCCCCGTATAATTGGCGCCATCTGTAGGAATAGCTGCAGACAAAACCTTGTCCTCAAGTTTTTTAGACTAGCTTTCATGGTGAACAATGATGACCTTCCGTTGTCCGTCGTCGACGGCATCACCCCAAAGTCCGTCCAGAGGAGAAATGGCCCTCTTACCGTACTGACAATGGCAGGTTTGCAGAACTTCCTCCAGAGGCCTCCCCAAAGATGTGTGAGATAAGCGCGTATAAGGAGCACAAACAACTCACAAAGCCCAGACGGGCACCGATGGCGAAGGGAGTTGTGTGCTCAACGCCTAGAGCATAAGCTAAGAGACCAAGATGCCATCATTCAGAGGATGGCGACAGAGATAGAACCGCTGAAACGGCAAGTCAAAGGAAAGGGTGTTGCTGGAATGGGTAACCACAATGAACACACCCAACTCTATTGCTCAGGCAGCCAGAACCAACGGCGAACGTCCTCCCTCTCCATTACAAGAAGTTATGGGGTTGGTGACTCTGACCCACCACTAAAGAAGTCTTACGCGCGAGATAGCAGTTACCGTCCGTCACATTTTTCGACGACGTCGAGATACTTCTACTCCGCCCGTTCGGAGGACTTAAGGAACATCTTGGAGGAAAGAGTGCGCCGACAGGAGGTACAAAGGGTATCGGCATTCCAACGGCTGTCCCATGGAGGTCGTGCCAGTGAAGAAGTCGTAATGCCGTTGTCACCACGCCCAATTGTACATACGCCTCTGGACAAAGACTTGGCAAGGCTGAGCGCCACTCTTTTCGCCCGTAATATAGAACCACACTGCTCCCTGCGGGCTTTTACCAACCCAAGTTTATGCTCTATGATGGAAAACCGATCCATACATGCACATGAGCCACTTCTGGCAAGTTATGGCTGGCTACAGACGAAACGACGCACTTATGTGCCTTATTTTCCCGTCAAGTTTGGGTGAATTGGGCCTAAAATGGTTCGAGAGGCTACTAGAGGAAAGTATTGAAAGGTTGCAGCAATTGGCAGAGGTGTTCCTGACCCAATTCAAAACCAATACCAAAACGCCCAAAGAAGTTAATCACCTTCTTAGCGTCAAGATGGAATCGGGTGACTCGCTCAAGGCATACAATGCCAAGTATTGGAAAACCTTTAATGAAATCATTGATTGCCCAACCAACCTTGCAATCACCTAGTACAAGCGCGGTCTCCCAATCGGACATAGACTGAGAGATTCACTCACCATGAACCAATCGATGACCATAGAACTATTAATGCAACGAATCAACGAGCACATTCGAGTTGAGGACAATGCTACCGCGGAAACCACAAAGGCAAACCCGGTGGCAGCGGACAAAAGAGTGGTAGGAAAGGTGCACGCGGTCGGACAGGAGGTAAACCGTCCGAATAACCGCAAAAAAAGCCAGACCGCGGTGCTAATCACAACAACCGGGGTAAGGGTCGTCGCAATGACTGAGCTAACTATCTCCGCGATGCTGTAGAAGATGCAAAAAAAAAGTTAAACGCCCGAACAGGCATCACCACGATTTTCAAGATACCTATCTACCGCATACTTAGCGAGATTTGTGACGAGACATATGTCCGGTGGCCGGCTAAGTTGGACGACGCGTAACGAGGCTTCAATCTGAGGTATCGTTGCACCAATCATGATGAGCGTGGGCACCATACTAAGGATTGCGTCCCCTTGAAGCAACATTTGCAGGAGTTGGTGACAGTTGTCCTCCTGGACCGGTACATCGATAGAGGCGCCAAGGCGCCGCCCCATGCCCCGGCCAAACCAAACAGTTTGGCCTCCCTAGAAACACCCCTCCAAGGCGTGATCAATGTGATCCACGGGATCATCGAGCCAGCGCAAATATGCGAGCTCTAGAGGATAATCAAGAAAGCAGAGCACATGCGAGAGGTGCTGTCTGTTCAACCCGTAGTTAAGAAGGGCAAAACCAAGGTGAAAGATGTTCTCAACTTTTCCAGCTGAGATCTTGAACGCATTCAAACACCCCACAATGATGCGCTAGTGGTCACCCTTTGCATTAAGGACTATGACATTAGACGCATTTTGATCAACCAAGGCAGCTCGATCGGGATTATGTATTACGACGCCTTTAAGCAACTTAAGCTCAACGAAAAGAACTTGGCCCCAGCGACCTCGCCACTGGTTGGCTTCAACTCACAGCCAGAATGGCCAATAGGAAAGATCATCCTACTGGTTAAAGCAGGGTCAGTCGTCAAGCAAGTGGAATTCTGGGTACTGAACGTGCCCTCAACATATAACTTGATCCTAGGCAGAGGATGGCTTCATGCCATGCAAGCGGTGGCATCGACTTACCACCAGGTCATGAGCTTTCCCTTCATTACAGGGATAATAGAAGAAGTCTGGGGTGACCAAGTTATGGCCAAGCAATGTTTTGTGGCCGTGAATGAAAGCCGAGTTGCCAAAGGCTTCGTACAAATGATTGAAGAACCGGAGGACCAAAGTGTTTTGGATGATGTGGGTACCAGGGCTGAAAAGAAGGCCGTTGAAGACTTGGTAGAGATGAGGATCAATGAAAGTGATCTTGCAAAGTTCATTCTATTGAGCTCCTGCCTGATCGCCCAAGAACGGTTGGACATGGTAAATTTTTTGGTCGCAAACATCGAAGTGTTCACATAGATGCCTTACGATATGTCTGGTGTCAACCCTAGCTTCATTTGCCACCAACTGAACATCTTTCCAGATGCCCATCCCTTCATTCAAAGAATAAGGAGATCGGTGTTTCATCACACCAAGGTAATGGCGGAAGAGGTGAAGAACCTGCTCGAAGCAAGGGCCATCTAGGAAGTACACTATCCTCAGTGGGTTTCCAACACGGTCGTCGTGCCCAAGAAGAATGGGAAATGGCGAGTTTGTGTCGACTACAAGACAGTCAACCGAGTTTGCCTAAAAGATAGTTTTCCTTTACCCAGGATCGATCAGCTGGTGGACCTTACAGCTGGGCACAACCGACTCAGTTTTTTGGATGCATACCACAGCTTTCATCAAATTGCTATGCATGAGCCCGACCAAGAAGTTACTTCCTTCACCACCCCAAGGGGATTGTTCTGTTACAAAGCCGAAGTGACCTTTCAGAGGATGGTCACCAAGATGTTCGCCCCTTTGCTCGGCCGTACAATGGAGGCTTACATCAACGAAATGGTTATCAAAAGCAAATGTGAGGCCGACCACCTAGCCAACCTAGCAAAGATGTTTGCCATTCTCAAGCAACACAGGCTGCATCTAAACGCATCAAAATGTGCCTTTGGTGTGGGATCAAGGAAATTCTTAGGTTTTTTAGTCATCAACTGAGGAATTGAAGCGGATCCATCTCAAATAAAAGCCATACAAGAATTGGAGTGGCCCAACTCAGCGAAGGATGTGTAACACCTTGCCAGGATGGCAGCCGCACTCAATAGGTTTATTAGCTGATCATCAGATCGTTGCCGCCCTTTCTTCCAAGCCCTCAAGTCCAAGTTTTCATGGGACGAGGAATGCGACAGAGCCTTGGTCGAGCTCAAGACATACCTATCTTCCGCTCCACTCCTTGTCATGCCAAAGTAAGGCGAAGAACTTTATCTTTATTTGGTCGTTTCTCAACACGCGATTAGCACGGTGTTGGTTAGAACGAAAGGCATATAGCACATACCAATCTTCTATGTAAGCAAAACCATGCTCCCAGCAAAGTCAAGATACTTGTCATTGGAGAAGCTTGTTTCGGTGTTAACGATGGCCTCTAGGAAGTTGGCACATAACTTTCATGCCCATACGATCGTGGTGCTGATTGAGTTTTCTTTGAAGGCCTTAGTTGAGCGAACAGACTTCTCTGATTGAATCTTGAAGTGGGCAGTCAAGTTAGGGCAGCTCGACATCAAGTTTCAACTAAGAACCGCCATCAAGGCTTAAGCATTGGCAAACTTTGTTACAGAATTCTCACCTAGGATTCACCTGATTTGTCGGGTGGACCTTACCGACGGATCCGAGCTAAGGGGGGTAGGCATCTCGAAAATTGCACAGCCATCTCCCACTCCGTTCCAAACCAATTCTACTAACAAGGCAAATATGGCAGGCAACGTGGAAATTACGCGCCCGAGCAAAGATCCATCACTCGAGGACAACCATCTCATGGCAATGAGCTGGTGGATTTGGAAATAACAGGACAACCTATTGGATCCAACACCACATCGCCAAGAGAGGATAAAGGCATACGAGTTGAAATCATCAGTGGCGCGCTTGCCACGGAAATAGCCGAGTAGCCAAACAATTTGAAACACTTGAACCTTCAAAAATCCCAAGAGCCCGCCGAATGTTGGAAATTTTTTATCGGCAAAATGTGGAAACTCTTTGTCGATGGCGCTTCAAACAGACATGGAGCCGGGCTGGACAGAGTTTTGATATCACCAGACGGACTGATCATTGAATACTCCATCATGCTGGGGTTTCCAGCGTCAAACAATGAGGCTGAGTACGAAGTGCTGCTAGCCAAACTGAAAAGTGCGCTGTGACTGCAAGCATCCGAGCTAATGGTGTACAACAATTTCTAACTCGATGTAAACCAAGTGTCTAGAGAATATAAAGCCAAAGATGATAGAATAGCCAAGTACCAAACTCTGGTGAGAGAGCAAATCAAGAAGTTTCAAGCCATAAGAGTTAAACAAATCGGTCGAGAAAATAACGGGCGAGCAGATAAGTTGGCCAGATTGGCTTCCATGGCCGACAAATCAACTCCCAACCCTCTCCTAATTGAGTTCCTCCCAAGACCCAGTATCAAAGAACCAGAGAAGGCTGAAGTCCTCTACACCGAGTTAGGTCCTTCCGGGATGGACCCCAGCATCCTTTTCCTGAAGAAAAAATCTTACCGACCGACAAGAAAGGGGCACACAAAGTCCGGGTGAAGTCTGAGCAATTTTGGCTCTCTCCATCTGGTGCTTTGTATAAAAAGTCTTTCACAAGACCTTACTTGAAATGTGTTTATCCATGCAAAGTTGAAGCCTTTCTATTTAAAATACACGAAGGAATGTGTGGAAGCCACATTAGGGGAAGATCTCTAGCCCACCGTGCTATTTCTGAAGGGTATTGGTGGCTGTGTATGCAGGCCAATGCCTAGAAGTACGTGAGAAAATGCAAAAAGTGCCAAAAATTTGCACACCAAATTCACCAATCGGCCAAAGAACTTCTTCCTCTCACAAGTCCCTGGCCGTTCGCTATGTGGGGACTTAACATAGTGGGACCACTTCCAACCACACTAGGCAACCGCAAGTTCTTCATACGGCAACAGACTACTTCACCAAATGGGTTGAAGCCGAGCCCCTAGCGGCAATCAAAGAAAAGGATGTGAAGGAATTTTTCTAGCAGATCATAATAACATGGTTTGGAGTCCCTAAGGCTTTGATCTTTGACAACGGCACCCAATTTGATGGAAGGTTGTTCAAAGGATTCTGTGAGGAATTGAAGATAGAGTTCTACAATTCGACACCGGCCTATCCTCAATCGAATGGTCAAGCTGAGGCGTCCAACAAGACCATTCTAGATGGACTGAAGAAAAGGCTAGAGAAAGCCAAAGGAAAGTAGACTGAGGAACTTCCAAATGTTCTCTGAGCCTACCAAACTACGCCAAGATGCTCAACTGGGGAGACACCTTTCGCTTTGGCATATGGCATGGAGGCAGTCATCCCATTGGAGATCGGTATGCCCACCATCCATAGTGAAAATTTTGAGCCAAATTTGAACGCCAAAGCCATCGCCCTTGAATTAGACCTTATAGAAGAACGCTGAGAAAAGGCTTTAATCCATGTCGCAGCATACCAACAAGAACTATCTAAGAAGTATAACAAAACAGTTCACCTCAGACAATTTAAGGTTAGGGATTGGGTTTTAAGGAAGGTGATGGGCAACACTCTAGTGCAGGGCGAAAGAAAGCTAGGGGTAAACTAGGAGGGGCCTTACAAGATAACTGGCCTAGCAGGCAAAGGGGCATACCATCTAGAGGATCTGGATGGCAAAGCCATACCACGGCCTTGGAACGCGGCTAGCTTGAAATTGTATTATTTTTTACTTGAACTTGTGATGTACTTTTTGTAGGGAGCGAGCATACCCCTCCATTCTCCAATGTAATTTTTGTAAAGGATTTGTGAAATTTGATAGAAACAGATTGCTACACTTAGAAATTTTGTTGTGATTAATGCACTGCAATGACCAAGGGGCAACTATCCCCCAATTGAGGTGATTTTGTCCGGCTAAGAGAGTTGATGGATTATTCAACTCAAGGCTATTAGCTGAGATGTTTTGCCCAGGTAAATGAGTTGATGACTTGTTTAACTCTAAGTTGTTAGCCGAGGTGATTTTTTCCGGCTAAGAGAGTTGATGAATTGTTCGACTCAAGGCTGTTAGCCAAGGGGTTTTATCCAGTTAAATGAGTTGATGACTTGTTCAACCCTAAGCTGTTAGTCGAGGTGATTTTGCTCGGTCAAGAAAGTCAATGAATTGTTCAACTCTAAGTTTTTAAGCTGAGGTGTTTTGCCCGGCCAAATTAGTTGATGAGTTGTTCAACTCTAAGTTTATAGCCGAGGTATTTTGCGCAACTAAATTAGTTTATGACTTGTTAAACCCCTAGTTTTCAACCAAGGTAATTTGCCCGGGTTGATGATTTGTTCAACTCCAAATCTTTGCCCGAGATGTTAGGAAGGAACACAACATACAGTGCAAAAGTACAAGTGGCATAAAACTATAAAAAAAAACTTCATTGGTTGCAAGTCCAAGAGTGGGGGCATTTAGCCCGGTTACAAAAGTTCACAGTAAAAAAGACAAAAAATAAAGACTAGACTAGAGGGGAAAGATTAGCAAACTTGTCCCCGGCTCCGACGACAAGCTCCTCCAAGTTGACAACAGCGGTTGCATCGCCGCACTCCTTTTGGCCGGTTTCATCTCGACCGCCCTCCTCTTCGGCCTCTTCCTCGGCTTCCTTTTGTAGTGAATTAAAGACGTCATTGGTGTACAGGACCATATAGACCGGCAGGAAGGCGAGGGGAAGAGAGGTGAACACATCGGTCTCAGATCCTTAGCCGAGTTTTTCACAAGCTGTCTTCCAACCGGACTTGAAGAAGATGTCCTTGGTGGCTTCAACTTGTTTGGTGTAACTCTTCTTAGCCTCCTTGAAACCGAGGTTGTTGGCTTCATCCATGGCTTGTTGCCTCGCCTTTTTAACCTCCTCCAGCTCGGCTCGCAAGGCGTCTCCCTCCTACTCGGCCCTATCGAGCTAGCCGAGTAGCCTGGCATTGTCGGCATTCGTGATTTTGAGCGAAGCCTTAGCCCGGCCCAATTCAGCCTAGACATTCTTCCTGACAACGTTAAGTTCGGTCACCTTTTGTCGCAAGTTGATAATGCGGTGCATGACGATGTATTGTTTTTGGATAGCCTGCAAGGAATCAGAAGTTAGCCCAAGCAAGCAAACAAACCGAGCAAATAGTTGGGAAGATCTTGAATATCACTTACCCTTGTCATTGACTTAACCGCAGACTTAACCATCTGGGTGTCAGGCACATACTCGGTCCCAACCATGTCCTTTGGTAAAAGTAAGGACTTGGTAAGATCAAAACCCAGGAGATGTTCCTTGTCCCCCTTCACAGAAGCGTTAGTTGGGATGGGATTTCCCCGAGATTTTAGCTTCGGTTGCCAAGGAGGAACCGGTTGAACTTCGGTCACCGCATGTTTAGCGTTGAGCTCGGCTTCTAGTTCAACTGAGGGATCAGCCGAGTGGGCCCTCTCACTAGCTTGACGTAACTTAGCGACCAGAGAAACGGAGGAAGCCAGGGCAATGACGGGTCTCAAGCTTTGACCATGGGTTGGTACAGGAGATGGGTTACTCGATAGCTCGGATGAAGTCATCGTGATGAGGTTCTTAATTCGACTCCTCTTTACCATTTCTTGCTTATTGGTCAAACGGATGAGAGGAACGTCTGGAAGTGTTAGATCTGGTAGAGGAGAAAGTGCCTGAAGTAAATCAATGACCTTACTCTTGCGTGGAGCTAAAAAGCGATAGCTCAATATGTAACCGAGGAGCTTGTGGCAATCTTGATTTTGATATCTTAACACCGCCCTAATCGCCTCTTCATTCGGGTGGAGGTAATTGGCTTGCAATGCTTTGATAGTTGCAAAAAGAGAGCAGTTAGTATAGAATAACAAAAGTATATAACTTAACAAGTCAAGGAGCTCGGCTTACAAGAAGAACCGAAGTTCTTGCTGATGTACCAACTGGGCACATCAGCAATCTCGTAGTTACCAGACACCCAGACAAAAATCATCATCGTGCATGTCCTTGTCCAATGTGCCGGTTACTAAGCGTTTTTATCCCAGCCTAATTTTCAAATAATAATTAAATCTGTCGATCGTGCGACCGAAAGTGTACTAGCAAAGGATCTCAGCCAAGCCTAATTGCAGCCCTAATCGATTATTTAGCTTAGCGACCCCGTTGAATATTCTGTAAGTGTTAGTAAAGACATGCATGAGAGCAAGCCCTTTCCGCCTCAGGAATTCGCAGATCAAGGGTTGCACTAGAAAACGTAACCCTCCCTCTATTATGGACAGCATGGTAAAGGGGCATTGATCCAACCTGCCCCATGAAAGGATGTCTTCCTCACCAAGTTTCCAAGTCTACGTCTGCTAGAATGCCGTACTCCTCACAAAACACAGCCAAGCTACCCAGCGTATTCACCATATAGCGATAACGACCCATGAGAGACCGATTTGGTTAGCTCGGCATAATTGAGTTGGCTAGGTTGTGCACGATGGTTGCTCGGTCTTTGAGAGCCCTTATGTCGGTGTGCCTAGTCCTCTAGGATTCTGTAGGTAAAAACCAAGTGTAAGTGATAGCGTGGTCGCGTAAACAAGCTTGATTTTAGCTCGGTCACTTTAGAGGCAACAGAACCTCGGTCTCTACGGTTGAGCTTAGTAGCTCGGTCGCTCAATTAGGCCAGATATTACACAGGTCGCACGACCCAGCACTAGCTCGATTTTCTCCCTAAGCTTTACGAACTAAAACTAGCTCGATTCTATCATGATTTTGGATCGAATGGAGGCTTGTAGCATGGCCAGGTCTAGACCATCACTATTCATCACAAGAGATGATGAACAGTGTGGGAGAACTGGGGGCATGAGAGGTTTTCGACACGCAAGGTGGGACAAAACCCTAATTCTAACTTTTGGTGGTGTTTGGCTACTATCATCATGCTCTAAATATGAATGTGGCAATTTTAGGGCAAAAACATAGAAAGGGCTCAAGAACATGAACAACATTGAAGAATGCACAGGAGGTACGAAAAACTTATGGAGGGAGACTTCAATTAGCGTCTTAATCGACTGCCAAGTCTCTAATGATCACGATGGCGCCAAATCCACCAAGGGGATATTTTGATTAGGGAAAGAAATACAAAACACCAGAAGGTGGGCACACTTTCACTCTAAATCGTCAGTGGAGAAGAAGATGAACAGTGATGAAGAAATGAAGAGCTTAGATGTATAGAATGGGAATAGGTGCCAAAATTTTTGAATCTGAAAAGACAGTGGGATGGCTAGATTGGATGTACGGGCGAATGGGAGATTGACACATTTTTATGATGAGACCAGTGTCAGACATGAAGAGACAAATTGGAGAGTCGGATCGCCAACCGAGCAAGATCGTGTTGCCAAGCATAATGATTAGCATGGTAAGAGCTTGCAAACATGGATGACCGAGCAAGAAAATGAGCTCGGCCTTTAAATGTAATCCCATTCACATTGGCACAAACGAAATTAAAGGGCAATTGAGAGGGATATTTATGACCTAACAATGGGCCGAGCTAGTTTAGGCTGGAGTCAAGAGTCTCTACTCGTTCAGGCGTTGAGTACGTGATAGGTCAAGAACTCAGTCTGGTCAACTTGGGGATAACGTGGGACTGCATGCCTGGTTGAGATGTGTGTCCTTCTGAGTTGGACAGAATTTGTCCTTAAAGGACCTGAGTTAACCGAGCAGGAGCTCGGTCTTAATCATGGAACTCGGTTGAGCGCACATCCAGAGTTGACCGATGCGGCCGAACAAGAGTGTTGTCCTGAGGTAATGGCATGGTACCGCACTGAGTTTAGCTCGATAGAAAGTGTTACGTGACACGAAGGAGCCACCGGAAGAAGGATCCGCCGTTTGTACACGTCAATACCGTTTGGCGGTTTCGTCGTTTGGTGTTTGGTAGTATCTACACCTACACGTGGAAGAATATAAGAGGGGAACATATCCACACGTCAGAAGGAGGACAGACAAAGAAGAGCGCACAAAAACTATATAAACGGTGCTGCGTATCCATGCACAGGTCTGAGATATCTAATCACCAGAGCTACCTACCCCTTTGTCTCATCTTTTTCTCTCTCTCTCTCTCTGAATGTGCTAACTTGATTGTCGGAGGGTTTTTCTGACAGCACACTGTCGGGTAGCTCACCATCTTTGTGTTCTCAGGTTACTTGAAGATAAGCCAAACTTAGACACGAGGAGTACATAAGGTTACGAATATTTTTTCCCCATACAATCGAGTAGAGAAGAGTCAGGTAGTATCGAACTAGATCTAAGGCGGCAGAGTCCAATGACACGGAGAAGGGCAACAAGTCCAGATCTAAGTCGTCGTCATCATCACACAGAGAGAGAGAGAGAGAGAGAGAGAGAGAGATCGAAAGTACTAAGCCATAACAGTGCCCCAATCGTGGCCCACCAGGAACATCTGGTCCATGCCCAGGGTGAAATGCCCCCAAAATAATACAATAAATATAACCCAAAAGCATATATAGATAATAGCATGAATCAGAATATATTGTTCTTTCATTACATAGAGTTAATGGTAGAAAGGAGTTTAGCAAAAGTAAATTCCCTATAGGCTTATACCTTTCCAAGTCTTGGCTTGGTTATAACAAAAGTGAAACTAGCTCATACAAATAATGCCCTAGGCTATGCAAAGGAGAATACAACAAAAAGAAGCTCTTACTCCTAAAAGTCCCTCCAAGCTTTATCTTGGCAGAGGCATATTGTCAACACCTAAAAATGATTTTTCCCAAATAGGGTGTGTGGGCTCGCCTTTTTCTGCGCCCTGCCTTTGGAAAAGGTATGAAAAGAAAGGCCTCACAGTTTGGACTTTCGCGGTTCTGAATCTAATCTCACAAGTGAAATGTGAAACTGATAATCACCAAATAGTCCAAATCCGGAAAATCAATTTTAAATCAAATAATGCAAAAATTGGACTGCTTTGCCAGATACAGAGTCGTCACCTAAATATTTTATTTTCAGAGAAAATTAGGAAACACTGACTCATGCCAAAGGCCATGTGTCCGTCATCACCAAAGTTGCCTCGGCTCAGGAACTTAGGTACGAGGAAGGAAGGTCATGAATTGAGCACCCCCACTCGCCCGATCAAAGATCGGCCTCCACTAATCATGATATGATTTTTTATAAACATTATGCGTTCTTATCCCGGTTATTAAACTAGCTTTACTATGCGATGCGCACAATCAAGTATAGACTAGTTTGCTCAATTTGGAACAATTCAGCTCATGTTTGTTTGCGAAAATAGTTTGAAGTTGCCACCTCAAGTGGGCTTAAAACATGATTTTCCACTTGACAAAGTGGGCTTAAAATGCACATTCGTTGAATTGTTCCAATTCGAACAACAAGCCTTCATCCACAAGCATTCAAGCAGTTTAGCATTTAAACACATAGCCTCATGGCAAGCATGCTAGTCATGGCATCATTCATACACATGAAAGTATGCTAAAGCATAAAAACTCACATAGTACTCCAAGCTAGAAAGATATGGGTTAGTAAAAATATGCATGATTCCTAACTATACAAGATGCCTAATGCAACACATGCAATATGCAATTTAATAGGCTCGGCTACTAATATGGCATATGGATCGATTTGATGACATGCGATTAAACGCGTACTCAAATAAGATATTGAAATTGCAATGTTGTTTGAATGACGGCGAGCCTCGGTGCATGCAAGACAAGATGAATGGATGCAAGCATGCAATATGCTAATTAAAACATGTCCCTAATCTAACCATCAAAAGTGATTAAATAAAAGGGAAAAAGACATGGGCTTGGAAGACATACACACACGCACGCACACTTATCACAACATTACGCCCTCATGAAGGAGGGTCCGAATGAAATAAGCTAACCAACTAGCTGCATTAATTAATCTAACTAATTATTATAAAACTCGAAACTAATTAACTATTCTAGTTAACTAATTATTACAAACCGAAAACGAATAACTAGTTAAACTAACTAATTATTTACAACACTTAATTAGGTACAACTAATTAATTACAACATGTATCTAAGCTAGATATTTAAGCAATAAGTAAACTTGGAATGCAAGGGAGGCTCATGCATGTGCTCGGTTTTCACCTGGAAATGGACTGTCTTGCTGCTGTATGTCTCTGTTTACACATTTGAACACCAAAGAAGCTGTCCACTTCCATAACACCTCTGCTCCACGTCAAGAACACACTAGCAAATTTCATTGGTGGTCGGTCGGCTACCAATGGTGGCCGGTTGGCTAGCATTGGTGGCCAGTCGGCCACTGGTGATGGCTATTGGCCACTGATGGTCTGAGCTTCCTTGTTGTAACAGAGAGCAAAACAGAGCAAAATAGAGCATTTCTCAAGGGTTGTTTGCACACTTTGCCTCTCCTTTTCATGGGGAAATCAGAGGTTCACAAACCATCAATCAAGCAATTTCATTGCATGATGGTGTAGACACCCCATTTTTGACCGACCTTAAGACTCAGACGTCATCGATTGAGCGCTCGATGATCGCGCATGTTTGTGCTCATTTCGAGTTTCCAGAGTTTTCGACTGAGTGTCTTGCCTTCGGGCCTCTGAACTCTTTGTGTTTTGGCTTGGTTTGTTGACCATGCCTTGTTGCCCTTGCTTGGAGGGAGAAAGAGGCCTGTAGGCCACTTTTCCCAGTCGTAGACTACTTTTCCCTCTTGTAGGCTAGTTTTCGGTTTCCAGAGCCTTCAGCAAAGCGCCTTGTCTCGGGACCTCTTAGCGTTCTCCTTTTGGCCTGGTTTTTGGACCATGCCTTGTTACCTTTGCCTAGAGGGAAACAGAGGTCTGTATACCACTTTTTGTGGTCGTAGACCACCTTTCCCTCTCATAGACCACTTTTTGTACCCGTAGACTAGTTTTCGAGGCTTCCGGTCGAGCGCCTTACCTTGCGGACTCTTGCCTTGCTTCCTTTTTGGTTTGGTTTTGAACCAAACCTTGTTTTCCCTTGCCTGGAGGGTGGAATAAGGGGTGTAGACCAGTTTCTCTCCCTAAAGACCACTTTTCTTCCCTGCCAGCCAGTTTTCTGGTCGGCCAGCTGGTCTTGGTGGTCTTTGGACCACCTAAAGTGGTTGGCAGCCATGCCACCACCTTCCTTTCTTTGTGCAAACCCTCTTCCCCCCTTGCCGACCAGTTATTCTCCCTGCAGACCACTTTTTATGGTCGGCCGACTAGTGGGAGTGGTCAGCCGACCACCTCAACTGGTCGGCACCTTTTTCTGCATTTTTTTGTAGATATTTTCTTGCTAGCTGTGCCAGCTGTTGGGCATAGAAAGCATCCTCCATACACGTGTATGGAGGGATTGCTTGGAGCTCCTAGCTTGTTCAACAAGCTTGATGCATGGTTTTCTGTAAAAGAGGGCCTCCTCCCTCTTGTCTCAGGTTTAGAAATTTGCTTAGAGATATAGATATATCCCTCTATCTCTATATTTCTCTTTTGTTCCATATTTGTGCTTGAAAGTGTAGTTTCTTCACACTTTTGCACACAAACACCTACTCAAACACCTTTTCTTTGGAGCTGAGGCACCTTGAAGCTGGTTTTGGAGTTTTTGGATTGCTTTTGGTCCAAAAAGGTTGCTGGAGTTGCTGATGTGTCCTTGTTCTTCAAGGGTAAGGAACTAGCCCCTTAAAGCTTTGTTTTTGATTAAGTCTTTGGCCCTATTTGCGTGATGTTTTAGGCTTAACATTGAACTGCAAAAAGCTTTATTTTTAAGTGCTTAAAATGTTTGTTTGAGGCTTCTTTGGTGTTGGGGGTGGTCTACCCCCTTTTGTGCCTTGTTTTGCCTTGTTTTGAGCAATCCTTTTAAGCTATTGGGACCACCTCTTTTTGACCTTCTCACCACTGAAACTCAGAGGAATTTTAGTGGTGGAAAGTATGTTTTGAGGTCGCAAATAGGAGGAGGTCATCCCCTCTCCTTGTGTCTTGTGTGCTTGTGTTGATGGCTCATTAAAGTAGCATGTTTGTTAATCTTGTTTTAGCTCCATCTTAGCCTATTTTTGGCCTTATTTCAGTATGGCATACCTCTGTTTTGGCTTAGTTTAGGCCACCCTTGCATGCTTTATACACTTGTAGTGTAATCCTTGCAAACTAGCCTTGTATGCTTAAGGTTTTAGCTCACCTTTCTAGCATGTATTGGTTCCATTTCAGCATGTTTTTGGTGTTGTTTTAGCATGCTATAGCTTTGTTTTGGGTCAGATTGATTGCTTCTTGCATGCTCCTTGCACTTGTCATGCAATCGTCCTTGCTAGCCCAACATGCATCATGCTTTGGACCATCATTCTAGCATGTTTTTGGCTCCACTCCAGCAATCTTTTGGCCACATTTTAGCATGCTGTAGGTCTGATTTAAGTGTTTTGGGTCATACATGCCTTGCTTTGTATAGCCATAGTTCATTCTTGCTCACTAGCTTTGTGTTTTGAGTCTACTAGCATGCATTGTGTGGGCTATTTGCATGATTTAGCATCATTTGATACATGATTTCAGAGCATGTTTCATTGTCATACACTCACATGTGTCACTCTTTCAATGCTTTGGAGGGTTGGTGCTTTACGCCTTAAACATGAGCTAATATGTATGCCATCTTACCTAAGCTTTTGAGCTCTCATCCCAGCATGTTTTGGTCTTTGTTTTGACCTATTTGAGCTCTATCTATGGGTGGTTCAGTCATTTGTGCCATGCATTGCATGCCTCTTGTGTAATCCCTTTCGGTAGCCTTGTGCCTTAGGCCTTCTAGCATGCTATGCTTGTGTTGTTTGGATGATTTGACATCATTTCACACATGATTTCAGAGCATATAGTGTTGTCACACTTCCATGTTTGTCACTTCTTAATCATGTTTGAGAGTTGTGCTCTTATGCTTAGTTAATGGGCCAATGCATGAGCATGCATCTTCTTGACTTTCATGCCATCATTTCGGAGCATTTTGGCCACTGTTTTGGCATGACTTAGGTATGCCCATATTCGGTTTAAGTCCATTGAGCATTGTGTTACATAGCCCTTGCGTTGTATTCTTCACTAGCTTTCATGCTTAAGGACTTTAAATTGACATGCTTACGTTGTTTGCATGTTGTTTGGAATGTTGTTGCATTGCATTGTGTTTGAATTGAACGTTAATCCAAACACGGGAAACGAGGGACGTTTTATACTTGAAGTGATGACACGTGCCTCATTTCTCGATCGCCGACCCTCTTGATCATGCATGATAGAGGTTAAGGCCCTTATGTGTTATTTGTGTATTCATTGACATTGAATTGTGCAAACTTGGGTTCTCGGCCATCGTGCATCACGATGCTCAGTTGGTGGCCCGAGATTCGAGAACCACACTCCCTTGAGCTTGAGAAATGATAAGGAGGGTGGTTGTGCACACATACCTTGCAAATACACTGCTGTGCCCCTTCTTGTTCCCTGTTGCAGCAAATTGGAGCTTGCAGAATTTTCTGGTCGGCAGACCAGAAAATGTAGCTGGCCGACCACTTTTTCTGGTCTGCAGCATGTGTAAGTGGTCTACAGATGGTCTACAACACCATTAAGTGGTCGGCAGCCTTCCTGGAGGTCTCCATGTTGGAGTAGAAGCTATCTGGAGGTTTGTGCAGTGTTCTGAAATCAAATGCAAACAGAGGCAAGCTGGGGCACGGCAATGGATTTCCGAGCGAGGCGATCGAGCATGCATGCACTTCTCGCCCCGAGGCTCATTTTAACTGCTTTGCTTAGCTAGTTAGCTATTTGGTTCTATACTTAAGTCGTTAAGGCACTTAGCTATTCATTTGTGTTTGTAATTAGTTAACCTGTTAGTTAATTTGCTTCGTTTTGTAATAATTAGTTTACTTAGTTTAGATTAGCTAGTTAGCTTGTTATTCGGACCCTCCGTCGAGAGGGCAAATTTTGTAATAAGCGTGTGTGTGTGACGCATGTCTTCCAACCCCCATTTCTTTCTCCCTTTCACTTAACCGCTTTCGATGGTTAGTTTAGGGTCATTTTCCATTAGCATCCTTTTGCTTCGCATGCGTGCATCATTCATCTGTATTGCATTCACCCGGCTCGGCGCATCATACAAATTGCATTGTATTTCAATACCAATTTGAACACATGTTATCAAGTTGCATTCACATGACATCTTAGAATAGCCGAGCCTATCTTAGTTGCATTTTACATGTGTTGCATTAGGCATCCTTGACATAGCTAGGGTCATGCATTGATTTATAATTAGCTTCTTTCTTTGGTTTGGAGTACACTGCAAGTGTTTACACTTTAGCATACCGCATGAGATGTGCATGCTGCCATGATAGCATGCTTGCCATGAGGCTATTTGCTTAAGTGCTTAACTGCATGAATGCCTGTGGATGAAGGCTTCATTGCTTGAATTGGAACAAATTCATCAAAATGTGAGTTTTAAGCCCACTTGAAGTGGCAAATCATGCTTTTCTAAGCCCACTTGAGGGTGGCAAATTCGCGTCTTAGCCTACTTGGGAGTAGCACTTTCAAACCATTTAGAAAAAAAACAAACATGAGATGTTTTGTTCCAAATTGAGTGATTTAGTCTATACTTGTATGCTGTGCGCATCACATAGTATGCTAGCTAATAAACCAGAATAAGAACACATGTGTTTTCAAAAACAACATATCATGTTTAGTAGAGGCCGATCCTTTGATTGGGCGAACAAGGGTGCTCATTTCAAGACCTTCCCCTCTCGTACACAAGTTCTCGAGCCGAGGCAACTTTGGTGATGATGGACATATGGCCTTAGGCACGAATCAGGGCTTCCTAAATGTCCCAAAAATAAAAAATTTAGGTGGCGACTTTGAAATCTGGCAAAGCAGTCCATGTTTAGCAATTTTTAATTCAAAATTGATTTTCAAAACCAATTGTCGGATTTGGAATCTTTGGTGATTTATCAGTCTTACATTTCACTTTGTGAGATTAGATTCAAAACCGTGATAGGAGTCCGAACTGTAGTAGCTAGAACCACAATTCGCACCCTCACGCGCGAAGCGGAGTTTGGGGCAGTCTACAGATGGCTTGTGAAACCAATTGTGCAAGATCAATGAATGCATAACAAGACCAAAATGTCCATCACTCTATCATGCATGATCAAGGGCAATGGAGACCAAGGAAAGTGTCACATTTCATCACTTTTGAATATGAAATGTTCCATTTTCCTTGTGTTCAAATTAACGTCTGATTTGAACACATGCAATGCAACATAAAGAATGCTTATCTTGCCTCTTTTACTTGTCAATTTTTGTTTACTCATTTTAATTACCAAATCATCATTTAAGTCCATTGGTGAGTGTCCTCTAATGGAAAAAGGGCTCAAACCCCAAGTTGCTTTGGGCATGAAAGAGGCATTACATTGTTGGTAATGAACCCCCTAAGGAATTAAACCATTAGGCGTACCACCTCTATTTCACACTTAGGCAAACAAGAGGTTTGAAACCACTTTCAAAGAAAATGAAAAGTAAAGAATTGAGGGGGGCTGCAGAGGTGATTAGGTACTGAAAATGAGTACTAAAAGTACTAAAACATGCAACCAACTCAAACCAATGATAATTAAAGCCTTAAAGCACTAAGCTAGTGAAGGAATTAACACTACAACCATGCCATACAAGGCTCAAATGAAACAAATAACCAAAAACAAAGGCAAAATAGCCCCAAATATGGTCTACAGCATACTGGACTTAAATCACTAAAAGCTAAAACAATGAGCTAATACATGGGGTTACACTACAACTATGCAAAGCAAGACTCAAACAAACCAACCAGCTCAAAACAGAGCTAAAACAGGTTATTTTAGAGGCTAAGACATGCTAGACTTGAGCTAAGTTAGGCTAAAAAAACATGCTAACATATTAAGCTAACTAGGCATGCAAACAGGACACAAGGAGGGGAGGCTAACCCCTCCAATTTTGGACTTCAAAATGAGTTTTTTACCACTGAAAAACCTCTAGAATTCAGTGGTTAAAAGGCCTAAAAGTTTATTTGAAAGTGATGAATAGAGGCACAAAAGCTTTACAAACTAATGAACACGAAGGGTGAACCACCCCCTAAGTTAAAAAGGGCTCAAACCAGCACTTTTAGGCAACAAAAATAGAGTTTTTCTCAGCTTAAAACCAGCCCCAAAATAGTAAGAAAAGATGGCAAAACAAGCTTTCAAAATAAAGTAAAAAAGACAAGCATGCTACCTCTTGAAGCAAAGGGGAATTCTAGGCACAAGAACAAGCTAAAATCACCTTCAAGGGCTCCAAGATGACCCCAAATAACCTCAGCTCAAAGGTAAGAGGATTTGATTTAGGATGTGTATGCAAAAGTGTAGAGAAAACAAGCACTTAGGCACAAAATTGTAAGAGAGAGAGAGAGAGAAATCTAGAGAGAGAGATATTTTTGCTCTGAATTTTCTAACCCTCAAAAATAGGGGTGGAACCCCCTATATATAGAAAAAGCATGCCTTGAGCTTAGAAACATCCTACCATACACGTGTAGGAAGATGCAGCTCATTGTGCTAACAGCTAGCACAGCTCGCAACAATATCAACAACTATCTGGAAAAAGAAACTGGTGGCCGACATGCACAAGCCATGGCTGACAGCCTCTGGTGGTGGCCGACAGGTCACCAAAAGGTTCCAGGCACCAAGTTTGATCCAAAACAAGGCACAGAAAGGACAAGGTCCAAAGGCTCAAAGACAGGGCGTTCCACCGAGGACTTCGGGAGCTCAAAACAAACACAAACAAACATATTCATCATATACACAAGTGATGACGTCCTAGTCTTGAGACGGTCAAAAATGGGGTGTTTGCAGTTGTCCGCCGAAGACTTGGATAGACAAACAAGCAAGACAAAAGCGGTTGCATCCGCAAGCTGCCGTATCCTTTTGCAAGGAATCAAACCAGCGTAGTTCTAGGGCAAGATGCAAGTGATATGCATGATGCAGGAACATAACTTATGATCATCTAATGAGGTTGTAATGAAACATTTAAATGCAAATGCTATGCAAGGAAAATGCCACATTCAAACATACCAAAACAAGGTATATCGACCTCAAAACATAAAAGTAAGTAAACATGCCACACGTGGAAATTACGAACCAAACCAGATTTCATGCAGAAAGGATGTAAGAAAATTATGCAAGCTTAACTACACGACGCGCAGGAAAGGCGAAGAGCGATAGTCGGGCGTACCCGAGGTCTCAACCGAGATCCTAACGTGTTGCACATGGAAGGAGGAAGAGGACGGTATAAATATCGAGACGCACCTGAATGCATTTAATCGAAGAGGTGGTGTAAACACCGGGACACACCCGAATGTTTTTAACCAAAATGAGTGGGTGTAAACACCGGAACACGCCCGAATGTTTTTTTTAACCGAAAGGGAGGGTAAACACCGGGACGCACCCGAATATTTTTAACCGAATGGGGGGTGTAAACACCGGGACACACCCAAATATTGTCGGCCACCAATGGGGCCTCTCAACCACCAGCGGTGGTCGACCGGCTACCGATGGTAATTGGGCCATTTTGGTCTTTTCACCCGTAGATCTTTAAGTATAGGTCATGGGACCTCATTTCCCCTCACCTTCACGCTTGAAATTCCACCCTCTCTCTCTCTCTAGACCTTCCTTCTCTCTAGATCCGAGCTTTATATGCGTTTTCCAATGCCCCACACATATTTTCTTCGCTAAACCCTCTTAGTTTACTCCATTTTGAACCAATTGAAATTCGATTTCGGTACTTTTTCTTGGAGTTTCACCACTTGAGACTTGTTCCCTACGAGTTTCTCTTGAGTTCAGTGCCTTTTCCCGGGCTTTGACTTTTTCTTTCTTTTTCTCTCTCCTAGGGCTTGACTTTTTCAAAGTTTACCTCATTTTCTCCATTTCTTCACTTTTCATTGACTCTTCACCCATATTCCAGATGGCAGACGACATACCACATGATGGAGGTCCTCCAGAGGCAGAGTTCGAGGCAGATTTCGATTATGAGGAGGAGTCGGAGCCATTGCCACTGAGAGTGAGGCCTTTTGATCCGACGAGGTATCATCCTCGGACACATATTCTGCCTGTTGGAGGCGTTAAGCACTTCACCGACTTTGCTACTGACGTGCTAGAGGATCTCCTACTGAGGGAGCCAGATTCCCATCTTTTAGCCATTGCCGTTGAGGTACAAACTTTATTCATTTGCACATCTAATGTTCTTTACATGCATTTCTTGCACTGTCTCTTATCTGATTGTACTACTTTTATCACTACCATCACATCCGTTTTGCACTTCCTTTTCATCTAACTGTATTTACACTAATTCACCTGTCTTCTGCTACAGGGTGTGTCATAACCCTGTTCCGTATTATGCTAATTGATCTTTATTGTGAATATGATTATGTGTTTGATATGATTTTGAGTGCCATTTATATGAATATATGTGGTTTTGAATTTCTATCTATTCACCGTAGGAAAATCTGTTTGAATCGCAGCTCTAGAATTTAAATTGAAGGCGTTATCGGCCACAGAAATTGAAATTGACTATGCCAATGTGATTAACGTAATTTTTAGAGCATACGGTGAAATTTAATTGAAAATTGATCCGAATCAAAATAATTAGATTCAGAATGATTAATTAGAGTGACATTACTTAAACTTAATCAATATGATTAAGCAAGCCTATAAATAGGCCAATATACACTTAAGTCCCTCATTTTTGTGAACTCAAAATCTGAAATGTGCTCTAGAGAGAGGAGAGACAACTATTGAGAGAGAGAGAGAGGGGCTCAAATTATGAATGTTGTCTCAAAGCTTGAAGATTGGATGCTAAACTCAAGGATCTAGCTAGAATTTGGGTGATTGGAGCTCCTAGGTGAGTAATTGAGCATGAATTCATAACTTTGAGTTTGTAATTCTATGGAATCAAAGTTAGATTGTGATCAAAAAGTGTAATTTGAGTTGTATAAAAAGTTAGATACATGAATTAAGCTAAGCTTGATAAATTTGAGATCAATGGATGCATGCATGTAAGGATTGACCATAATTTTGCATGTTTAGATGTAAAACAAGTTGATCATGTTGTGTTGAAGGTTGTTTGATACATGCATGCAAGAATTTCCACATATTGGAGCTTAATTCCAAGCTTTGAAGCTTGTTCATACTAATTACAAACATGATTTGCATATACATAAAATGTATGGTTTGAAAGTTGTTAAACCCATGGAATTTTGAGCTATGGTTGCAAGTCAGCTTTAAATGTGTGTTTTGGGAGTGTACCTACATATTTGAATGTTTTGTACCTAAATTGGACCTTTGGAGGTCGAGTTTGAGCTTCAAGAACAGTTTTGGAATTTCCAGAATCCGACACGTCCGCTCGAGCGGGGTAATGGTTGCTCGAGCGTGAAATGCGAGCTCCCAGAATATTTTTGCAGACATTGATGTTCGCTTGAGCGGGGAGTTATGTAGAGTGACTTTCAGCTCGAGCGTCCGAATTCACGCTCGAGCATAAAAACGAGGCAACCAGTATTTTTGCAGACCATAGGGGTCCGCTCGAGCGGGGAACCCTGTTTCTGAAATTTTGTAAAAGTGTTATGTGTTTCATTTTCCGTTCTCTTTCACTTCTAACCACTCTTAGGCATGCATTGAACATTATAAATGAGTTAAAAGGACAAGAAAGAAGCCTAAGAGGGATGTATGAATTAAGAACGGATTGAATCATTTGTGACCCATATGTGTTATGTAATGTGTAGGGTCTAGTTCAAGGGTGAACCCACCGGTAGAACACTGTAAGTAATATCTTAGTAAAGATATTTTGGAGTATGTTATTTGTCCAATTGCTTATTTCCCTATAAGTCTTATCAGTTTGTTAATTTGAATTGTGGACAAATGTTTGCTATGACATGACTGAATGGGCCAAAGGCTGTTTGACACAAATGAATGGGCCAAAGGCCGTCTGACACGAATGAATGGGCCAAAGGCCGTATGACAGGAATGAATGCGCCAAAGGTCGTATGACATGAATGAATGGGCCAAAGGCTGTCTAACACGAATGAATGGGCCAAAGGCCGTATGACATGAATGAATGGGCCAAAGGCCGTATGACATGAATAAATGGGCCAAAGGCCGTCTGACACGAATGAATGGGCCAAAGGCCGTCTGACATGAATGAATGGGCCAAAGGCCATCTGACACGAATGAATAGGCCAAAGGCCGTCTGACACGAATGAATGGTCCAAAGGTCGTATGACATGAATGAATGGGCCAAAGGCCATCTGACACGAATGAATGGCCAAAGGCCGTATGACATAAATGAATGGGCCAAAGGCCGCATGACATGAATGAATGGGCCAAAGGCCGTCTGACACGAATGATGGGCCGAAATCCATTTGACATGAATGAATGAATAAATGGGCCGAAGGCCGTTTGATACGAATGAATGATTGGGCCGAAGGCCGTTTGATACGAATGAATGGGCTGAAGGCAGTTTGACAAGAACAAAGTGGGCCAGAGACCGTTTGATATGTTCAAGCTTGAATCGCCTAATGTACTAAAACAATGCACAAAATAGAATTCTACATGGGCCCAAGGCCGTTTGATATATGTGAATCTCATTTGCGTACCTTCTTTATTTGATATTAGTCACTGGGCTTTTGCTCACACTCATTCATGTGTCTATAGGTGAGCCAAGGGAGATCCAAACCCAGCCTCAGTGAAGTTTGTGTGAAACAGTCAAGGTTTTGCAGAGTCAGCCCATACGTCTCATGCACGAAACTTGTTTTCGCCCTTTTGCTATTTCGTTATATTTTGTCATGTTGGCGAGAACTTTAGATTACGGTTGTATATAGTTTTGATTGGCTGACCATGACTTGAATTATCTTGTTATGTAAAGCTTATATGTTAACTTTCCTTGATGTGAGTTATTAATGTATGTTCGTGAAATGTTATGACATGCCAAGTAAGCACAGCTCTATGGAGAAAAGTTTGAAATTGCTTCCGTTTGGCCCCCTTAACTCTGTTAAATTATATCTGACTTGGTTTAAGGCCGTAGGTAATCTCGTAATTACTGGCCGGTTATGTCATTAACCCATGGGGGCGGGTTTGGGTCATGACAGGGTGACTCTCGTGCATACAGGGCTATAGGGCCACGACGGCCAGAGATTGGTATGACGAACTCTCCACAGGAGTACGCGACATTGTTGACGAGGCGGCTTTGGCCTATTCTGCTCTGGATTGACACGAGTTATAGCGAGTCATCCACTTCTTGGACCTCTAGTAAAGAGATGGTAGGACACCACTAACTCTCTCCACCTTTCCACTACCAAAGAGATGGCGATGACTCCTTACGACTTCACCATGATCACAAGCCTAGGCGTAGAGGGTGATCTGACTGCTCTCGATCCTGATATAGGGGAGTGGGAGGCTACTTGGATTGAGCTACTGGGTGCACGCCCACCTTTGTTTCGGATAGCTATGGTCAGATACAGTTAGTTTGAGGAGTAGTTCCGGCGACTGAGCCAGAGACAGTAGAGGAGATAGATCAATACGCTTGAGGTTTTCTGATGTTCCCCATCGGTATCACCCTATTTTCGAATAAGGCGAACATCGTAGGGTTGTGCTTGCTGAGCACACTGGTGGTCCTTTCCCGAGTGAGTTTCTATGATTGGAGCAGAGCTGGCCTCACCACTCTATATGACTATATGAGCTCGACCTCTCGCAGGAGTGGACAGTTGATCGGAGGCTATTGGCGAGCCTGGGAGGTACATATCTCTGCTCCCTCTTTACACTTTGCATTTTCTATTTAGCATTTCTTACTTTGTATCTATTCAACACATGTACTTTCTGGTTTGCACTTTCTATATCTGTTCAAACACTGTATGCTGATCACATATCACTGCACTTTCTCCACAGCTATAGGTGTATGCATACTTCGAGACTCTTGTCCCAAAGCCTGCAGTGGAGGTTCTGTTGACGGTCCCCTATTCACGGGTGTACAATGGTCAGGTTCGCCACAGGACTCGCGAGCACTTTACTTTCTTCAGACATTACTTTGACACCGTAGTTGCCCATGAGGTAACCTAAAACACGGTCATCATTTTTGCTCTACATCTGTCCTGATTCACATATTAGCATCTAACGATGGCTAATAATCTATTCATCTTCTATTTGCAGATCACATGGCAGCCATGGGCTAAGATACCAACGGGAATTCAAGGCCGGTACATTGTGGCCTTGGGCATCTCGCACTACCGTATTCTACTTGAGGGTCCGGTTTTCCAAGCTTGGTACTTAGGCGAGAGAGTCGTGCTTTAGTCTCTGGATCTGCCTGCTCCATTCATACCGATGACACCACCAGAGTCCATGAGGTCAGCAGACAGCCGATCTGTTGATAGACTTATCCAGTTCATGGTGGGCTTGGAGGCAGAGTACTTCCAAGTCGAGGGCGATTATACAGTCTTCATTCAGACACACCGTATGCCACCTCTGACCAGTGATCGTGGAGGTGAGGGGGCGAGAGCTCCTGCTGCGAGGGCGGGGCCTAGAGCGACCAGGGCTCATGGGAGAGGGACTCCTCAGAGGGGTGGCTGGCCGGAGTTGCCTACCGCACTCACATGTTGGCGGTATACTGGAGAGGCCTATTAGATCCTGATCGAGCCTGCAGCAGCTGGGCATAGATATACCAGAGCTCAAGATGCACCTCCGATATGTACTACATTTTTAGTTTTCTCATCTCTCTCTGATATTTGTTTGTTCTGGACATTGATCATTCCCAATGCATTTACAGTCACCCCCAAGATACACCGAGGATCTACTCAAGCTATTAGCCTCATTCAAGGGCATGATATTGAAGAGGGAGGCGCTACTCGGCCTCCACGACATTCAGGTCATTTCTTCAATTTTCTTACATTCCAGTCATCAAATTTCCACTAACACACTGAAATTGACATGAGAAACTTCCCTACACTGCACTGATACGTTGCATAAAATACTGCACTTTCATACTGCATTCATACACTGTACCTGACTTCTACATATACTCATTATGTCCCATACTTACATTTGATACATCCTACACACCATACGTGCATTTGACACGCATACTGTGGCTGACATATGTTTAGGTTCCATCCCTATCGACAGCACCGGTGGCAGCTACAGCACCTGCACCAGCGATGCCTCCTTCGGCAGCAGGGAAAGAGAAAGAGAGAGAGGTTCTAGCACGTAGCCAAGGCTGAGCTAGGGGAACCCGAGTTGAGAGTGGCCCTTCAGAGCCCATTCTGAGCGATGATGAGGCTGAGACTACTGAGGCTGAGGAAGCAGTGAGTCAACATGCTGAGTCATCTGAGAGTGGAGACGATGACGCTGGCTCAGGCTCTGAGAGTAGGAGTGCTAATGCTGAGGAGAGCTCTAAGGCGAAGAGCGGAGACGACTCCAATTCAGACTCTGATCTAGATTCAGATAGTGGCGCCGATGGAGATAATACCACAGAGTCTTCTCCTCCGAAGAAGAAGACGAAGAGGGCTTCTCGAGCCTAAGGCAACCAGCTCTGATTTTCTGTAGTTTTTGCTTAGTTTCTTTTTGTTAGTAGTGTTTAGCACATTGTATAGCTTCAGACAAGTTTTATTTTCTTTAAAAACTTGTACTGCACTTTTGTAAAAACAACTATGATCGGAATGACAACCAGTGTATTTTTTAAAAAGTGTTGTATTTTACATCATGAGCACCGTATTGCATGAAAATGAGATTGAAGTTGATATTGAAAACGAAGTACTTGTATTGTCACAACAGTCTAAATCAGGTAATGAACAGGCCAACAAAACTGAAATAATCAAAGTAATACAACTCGATAATCAAAATAACAATTTTGATGAACAAAACTACAATTTTGATGAACAAAACTAGACAACTCGATAAGCAACAAATCAACTTGAATACAACTCGATGAGCAAAACAAGACAAAACAACTCAATAAACAAAACAAAACAAAACAAACCTCAATAAGCATGCCAAGGCCTGAAAAGACTCAAAACAAGACTCCAAAACACACAAAGAACAGAACAAGGCTCATGTAACGAGCACTTTCCAGCACAAGAAGGACAACATGCTAGAGTAGGAGGATATCAGCCATGAATAGAGACCGTCGGCCATCAGTGGTGGCCGATCGGCCACCAAAGTGGTATGTCGGCCATCACTAATGGCCGGTCGGCCACCAATGCAAGGAGCCTCCAAAATGTTGACACCTGGCTTCCACTCACTGCCTTATCTTCTACAAAAGGTTTAGACCTCGTAGTTTCTTCATTTCCACTGTAAATTCTTCACAAATGGAGCCATTCATTGCCGAAAAACTCTTGAATTGGATTGCAACTTTAGATGGCTCGGAAAAGCTGAATTTATGGGGTTTCGGCATAAATGCACTATTCTCGCTGAGTCGTTCTCTGCTTTGTTTTCCATTTCTTCATGCCGAGGCTAGATGTTGAAACCCGATTACACACGTCTTTGGCTTTGGGGGACAAGAGATGTGCCTGACAATCGAAGAATTTCAAGTGCTAATGGAGTTCCAGTATGATAAGAAAATCTTACCTCAGCCCCATTTTGGTCACATCCAAGCTTTGGGAAGGATGTGTGGGCTCACTTTGCATGAGGCTCGATCCTTGGTTCACAATGGAGAGCTGGACATCCCCAGTTTGATTCATCGATTTTTTGATGTCGGTGACTGAAGCGATCTTCTTTGGCGGGGTTTTCGGCAACACGCCCTTTGTTTGTGTATGCTAGCACATTTTCTCCTTGCCCCCAGTTTTGGAGGGTCTAGCATTCGTCTAGTTGAAGTAGCCGAAGGTTTGAAAGAGGGCAAGAGCTGCATTGGTTTGGCATTGGCCGAGACTTTGATGGGCTTAGACGCCTTTTGTCGGTGAGAAACAACCAAATTTGCAGGAAGTTCACAACTTCTTTAGGTAATGTTTCCCACCCTTTCTAATATGTGTTTCTCACATCACTTGGCACTCATGATCTGTTTTTCTCTCAAAGCCCTTTTCTCACTTTTTTTTCTCAATACACACCTCTTTATTCTTTATTCTCTCTTTTCTTTCATCCCTCCCCAGATATGGCTCATGGACAGGCTAAAGGTAGTGGATTCTTGCCCTACATATTCAACATGGGGCTATTTCTTTCGCCAACGGCTATTGGATTTCCCAAACGAGGGGTGGTGGTGCCATTGGATGTGCAACAGGTCTGCTGCTGATATTGCTTGGCATTGCCCTTGGCTTAATCTGACCGAAATGAGCTATAGCATGACTCTGCAGCCTGGCATACAGCTAATCGGCCTTACACACTGTGTATGATACTTTCCTTTTAGGTTCAGGCATCAGTTTGGACATAATCAGACTTGCCTAGAAGAGGGGTAGAGTACCCAGCTTCATTCCCAATCCGAGGTTCACAATTAGCTCGATATCTCACTGCTTGGAGGACGAGAGAGCTTCTGGCTCCCGCCCCTAGTTTCAATTGTACACTTTCTGGCGAGTGCTTGACTTGGCTTGAAGATAAGGTGCAATCCGGGCCCACTTTAGCATCAGAAGCTTCCACAAGCATAAGCGGGGGATGCAGGAACACTTGACTCAGCTATGCCCCAAGTCTATTGCTTTGATCTTTACTTTTCAAGCTTTATACATGTAATAAAAAAAAAAAAAAAACAACAACAACAACAACAACTTTGATTTGTATTGAGAGTTAGAGAACTTTGTATTAAAATCAATGAAATTGAAGTTGTGGGCACTGAAAATTTTCCTTTCAGTCCAAAAATAGTCTAAGTTGTAAAAACATTAATTTGAAAAAAAATCAACTTTTATTAAAACTTTTCAAAACCATTTTCGATAAGGATCACAACTTGACACACATGGAATCTATCCTCGAGATGCTCAACCCCGAATCCAAAAATGGAAAATTGCCCCTTGACTGAATAGCACTGCTCAACATTGTAGTCAGCTTTTCTCTCAGAGTAAGGATCACAACCGAACTTTCAGATAACGAAAAGACAAGGATGCCTTGATCAAACACATGGACACAGTTGATTTAGAGGTTTTACGTTTGAATTTCAAGATGAAATTGCCTACGTGTCTCGAAGATGGAAATCAGGCCTTACGTAGTTCGGTTCGGGTTCACTCGGGTATTAACGCTCTCCTTTTGCGCTCTAACTTTTGCCAAGGCCGCCCTTTAGGGTTTTCGACCTTATGCGCTCAGTTTTTCTTTATTTCAACTTTTTTGTGCTCTAACTTTTGCCTAGGTCGCCCTTCCAGGTTTTTAGCCTAGCGAGCCTCTCAAGGGTAATATTTCTTCAACTTGTCCATGTTGATCGGTTGGGAAAATTCTAGGCCATCCAGGTCCATAAGAATAACAGTTTCACCTGACCAGATAGCCTTGATAATGTAAGGACCAGTCTAATTGGGTCTGAACTTGCCCCTAGGGTCATGGATGGGAGCTCGGTTGTCTTTCAGCACCAAATCCCCTTCCTTAAGATTCCGAGACTTAACTTTCTTGTTAAAAGCCCTAGCAATCCTGCGTTGATAGCCTTGACCATGGTACAATGCTTTCAGCCTTCTCTCATCAAACAGCATCAGTCCTTCGAACTTGTTCTGCTGCCAGTCCACTTCTGCTATCTGACGGAACCTCTATTTCAATCGGTAAAACAACTTCCATCCCATAAATAAAAGAGTATGGAGTTGCCCCAGTAGATGTCCGAATTGAAGTTCTGTAGCCCCAAAGAGCAAATGGCAATTTGTCTGACCAATCCCTGTAGGTCTCAACCATTTTCTGCAAAATATGCTTGATGTTCTTGTTGGCGGCCTCAACAGCTCCATTGGTTTGTGGCCAATACGTAGATGACTTATGAAAGGCCACGTTGTGTTTCTCTAACAAGTCAATCACTTCTTTCTTCAAATGGGAGCCATTGTCTGAAATGATCTCCTTCGGGACTCCATAACGACAAATGATGTTGTTTCAAATGAACTTAGCCACATGCGCTGCTTTCAGCACTGCATAAGACTAAGTTTCCATCCACTTTGTAAAATAATCAATTGCCACCAAAATGTATTCGTGCCCATTTAACTCTTTCGGTGTAACTGCCTCGATGACATCAATTCCCCAGACTGAGAAAGGCCATGGTGAAGTCATGTTGTACACCTTCGACGGCGGGATATTCATGCGATTTGCATGGATCTGGCATTTGTGGCATCGCCAAACAAAACCAATACAATCTTTCTCCATGGTAGACTAGTAGTAATCTTGCCTGAGAATCTTCCAGGCTAACATTACTTCCCTTATGTTTGCTCCACACTCTCCCCCATAGATGGCCTCCATTAGGCGCTTCGATTCCTCTATGTCGACACATAACTTGTGCATTCCCAGATGACCCTCTTATACAACTTACCCCCGCAGATGATAAATTGAACAGGCATTCACCGTATTGCCCTCTTATCTTTGGCATTCGCCCCTAGTGGATAAACCTCCTTTTCCAAGAAGTTCCAGATATCATAAAACCAAGGGTTTTGATCTTGTACTTCATCTATTGCGGCAATCAACTCGTAGGCCAGCGTATATCTCTGCTCAATAATAATTGGACGCATCCGGACTCCAAACGGGATGTCTATCACAGAAGATAGAGTTGATAAGGCGTCAGCAAACTTGTTGTTCTCTCTTAGTAGATATGTGAAGGTTAGTTTCTCAAACCTAGGAATCAGAACATCCAGGGTCTAGTGATAGATTTTCATCTTTTCTTCTTTGACCTTCTAGTCTCCTTTTTCTTGAGACACAACCAGGTTCGAGTCTCCAATGACGTCTAACCTTTTTGCCCCTAGTTCCAAGGCAGCTTCCAAACCAGCAATACACGCCTCGTATTCTGCTTCATTGTTGGATACTTTGAACCAGAGTTTGAAGGCTAAGGGTATATCAGAATTGTCGGGTGCTATCAGCAACACCCCTATCCCATAACCATATTGGTTAGACGCTCTGTCAAAGTACATTTTCCAAATCTCTTCCTCGACTTGCAGAATAGCTTCATTTGGAAATAGGTATTCTACCGCTTCATCTCCTTCCACTGGGCAATCTGCCAGGAACTCTGTTACCGCTCTCCTCTTAACAGACTTGCGAGTAACATACTTCAAATCAAATTCGAAGAGGAGAAGCAACCAACGAGCTAGCCTACCCGTAAGCGCTAGTTTCTCAAAGAGATTTTGATGGGATCTAATCTCAAAACCAGAATTACGGATTGAACTAACAGGTAGTGCCTCAACTTCCTGGTAGCCCATACCGAGGCTAAGCAAGCCTTCTCCAGCGGGGTGTAACGGGTCTCATAGCCCAGCATTTTCTTGCTCAAATAGTAGATGGCTTTCTCCACCCTACCCTCAAATTCCTGAGCAAGCATGCATCCCATTGTTGTGTCTGTTACTAACAGATACAAAATCAACGGCTTCCTCGGCTCTAGCGGTGACAACACAGATGGATTTTGAAGATACTGCTTGATCTGCTCAAAAGTGAATTGACATCAGTCTTGTAAACACCCCATTTTTTACCGCCTTTAAGTCTTGGGTGCTACTGATGGTTTACTTGGTGATGAAAGGTGTGTAATGCAAAGGTTCGATTTCTTCGGCAAGGAGAGAGTCAAATCCCGACCTTACACCCTGTTTTTGGACCAAAACTATTTTGACCAAAGATTTTTAGACCTTAAAACCCTCTCTTTCAAAATATTTTTGAAAAGAAGTTTCTACGATGTTCCAAGGCTCGCATTTCGTTAAATATTGCGCTTTTTGGTAAATCAAGCAAGGACAAAGTGGAAATGAATGAAAGAGAGATGACCTCTTTGAAAAATCTTTCAAAACACCTTACTTAGGGGTTTAGAGTTGAAGAAAAGGGGAGAGGAGAGAAGAAAACTAGTTTGGGAGAAGTTCGGCATGAATCTGGTAGGATCGAAACTGAGCAGTTTTCACTAAAAGGAGCATAACTTTTTTCACACCTGGAATTTTGAAATGAGGTTTCCACCATTGTAAAGCTTACTTCTGGGGCTTGAATTTGGATACAAGAATGACCTAAAAAGGAGTCCCGATAAAGGAGATATGCACATTTGAAGTTTGACCTGCAGAGCAGATTTTTGCTGTCAGCCAGTTAAGTGGCCGGCCGACCAGTTCAGGTGGCCGGCCGGCCAGTTGAAGTAGCCTACCGGCCACTTATGTCAAAATTAAAATATTTTTGTAGATATTTACCTCCAGGTGTCTTCCACAAGCTCTAGCTGTCCTGTAACTCAGATATTTCAACCAAAGCTCCATTTTTGCTATATATGAAGCCATATCACTCATTTTGGAGGAGTTAGAACATTTTAGCAAGTTTGGGAGCTTCTCACACTAAAATCCCTCTCTCTCTCTGTAAAATTTTGAAAGCTAAATCTCTGCCTCTCTCTCTAGAGTTCACTCTCTCTTGCCCTTTTGTGCATAAAAGCTTAGGTACACCATACTTTTGCATACATCCTTGATCAAACTTGACCACCATTGGGCTGAGATTCCTTGGGACTTTGTTTGAGCTCCAAAAGGTGGTTTTGGCTCAGATTTTGGCTGGTTTTGCTGCTGTGCTTCAAGGGTAAGCACTTCTCCCTTTCAAGCTTGTTTTTGCACACTTGCTTTATCCCCCTTTTTCCATTGTTTTGTACTATTTTGGGGCTGGTTTTGAACCATAAAAAACTCTGATTTTGAGGTTCTAAAATGGTAGTTTAAGCCCCTTTTGTGTTAGGGGGTTGTCTCTCCCTTTGCTCTTTGGCTTGCAAAGCCTTTTGAGCCACCTTTCGAAGCTTTTGAAACCATCTCTTTTTGGCCCTTTAACCACTGAATTCTAGAGGAATTTTAGTGATGGAAATGTGGTTTTGAGGTCCTAAATAGGAGGGGGTGGTCCCCCCTCCTCTTGTCTTGTTTGCATGTGTTGATGGCCTATCAAATGAGCATGCTTTTCTACCCTTTTGAAGCTTGGTTTAAGCATGTTTTTGCCACTGATTTTCCATGTTATGACTCTATTGATGGCTGGTTTGGTCACCTCTTGCATGCTTATTACACTTGTAGTGTAATCTTGCTTACTAGCTTAACATCCTTGATGTTTTAGACTATCCTTCTAGCTTGTGTTAGCTTGCCTCCAGCACATTTTTGCTACTATTTTAGCATGCTTTAGGAATGTTTTGAGTGGTCTTGATCATATGGTTCATGTATTGCATAGCTATAGTGCAAGTGCCTTAACTAGTTTTGAGTTTTAGGGCCTCTAGCATGCTTTGCTTTGGTTGTTTACATGCCATAGCATCATTTTGTATGTGATTTTAGAGCATATTCCTCTGTCAAACTCTCACATATACCACTCTTTAAATGCTTTCAAGAGTCATGCCTTATGCCTTGCTTGTGAGCCAATTTGTGTGCATGTTTGCCTAGTCTTTTGAGCTTCAATTCTAGCATGTTTAGGCCACTGTTTTGGCATGTTTTAGGTCTGTCCATAGCTGGTTTGGTTGTTTAAGCTTGATATTGCATGCTTCTAGTGTAATGCACTTCACTAGTTTTGGTGCTTTTGGCCTTTTGACATGCATTGCATGCATTGCTTGCATGATTTAGTGTCTTTTGCATGCCATTTCAGTGTTGAAATACATGTCATCCATGCTTCACTCTTTCATTAGCTTTGAAGGTAGTCTTAAGCCCCTTGTTGGCTTGAGCATGGAATTGAGGCTCCCATGCCTAATGGTTTTAGCCTTCTCTTGAGGGTTTCTACTAACCAAAAGCATGAGGCTTCTTTCATGCTCAAGGTGCTTGTGGCTGAGGCCATCTTTCCCATTAGAGGACTATCACATTGAACTTAACCGGTTAATGAATGACTCAGTAATTTTAAAATGTGTAAACAAGAAATGGACCAAGTAAAACATGTCAAGATAAGCATGTTGTTTGCATTGCATGTGTTTGGATCGGACGTTAATCCAAACATGAGAAATGTGGAGCGTTTCATACTCCAAGTGATGAAACGTGTCACATTTTTTGGTCACTAACCCTCTTGATCATGCATGATAGAGGTGGAGGCTCTTTGTGTTGTTTGTGCATTCACTAACATTGTGCAAGCTTGGCTCTTTGGCCATCATGCATTGAGATGCGTGATTGGTGGCTTGAGAGCCAAGTACTATACTCCTTTGAGCTTGAGAAATGAAAAGGAGGGTAGTTGCACATACATTTCCTTGCAAATACATTGTTGTGCCTCTGTTGTTCTCTGTTGCAGTAAAAGCAGAATTTTGGAATGAGAGGTGGCCGGCTAGCAACTTTCCCCAGCCGACTGACCACTTGCACTGGCTGGCCGACCAGTTGAGGCAGCCTACCAACCAGTTAAGGTGGCCGACTGGCCACCTGCAGCAAAATTGTCCAAAACCTTCTTGTATTGGGGCAAATACAACCTGGAAGAGTGTGTGATGTTCTAAGATCACCGCGAGTGCAAACAGAGGCAACTCATGGCAAGGCAGTGCATTTCCGAGCGGAAGCGAACCGAGCATGCATCTCTCCATCACCCTTGAGGCCATTTTACCGCTTTACTTATCTAGTTAATTTTCCAGTTTTGTAATTAATTAGTTAATTTGCTTAGCTAATTTAATTCGTTTTTGTAATATTCTAAATTAGCTTAGCATAGCTAGTTTTCAATTCTGTTTGTAATTAATTAGCTAGAATAGTTAATTAGTTATGTTGTAATAATTAGCTTAGCTTGTTTATTCAGACCCTCAGTCAAGAGGGCACATTATTGTAATAAGGGTGCGTGTGTGTGTGCATGTCTTCCAACCCCACTTCTTTCTCCCTTTTATTTAACCGCTTTCAATGGTTAGTTTAGGGCATGTTTTGATTAGCATACCTTATACTTGCATATGTTCATCATTCATTTGTCTTGCATGCACCGGGCTTGGCGCATCATACAAACTACATTGTATTTCAATACACTTTCTTGAATACGTGTTTCAAAGCATGTTATCCAAGTGTTGCATTCATATGCCATTTAGATAGCTCAGCCTATTAATCGCATTTTTGCATGCGTTTCATTAGGCATTTCAACGTAGTTAGGATCATGCATATTTCTAACTAGCTTTCTGTTTTGGCTCAGATTACACTGTAAGTGTTTACTCTTTAGCATACTTGCATGAGTGTGAGTGTTGCCATGCTTAGCATGCCTGCCATGAGACTATTTGCTTAAGTGTTTAACTGCATGAATGCCTGTGGGTGAAGGCTTTATTACTTGAATTAGAACAATTCATCAAATGTGAGTTTTAAGCTCACTTTGCGGAGTGGCAAAATCATGTTTTAAGCCCACTTGAGGGTGGCAAATTTGCGCTTTAGCCTACTTGCGGGTGGCACTTTCAAACCATTTTCAAAAGACAAACATGAGTCATTTTGTTTCAATTCTCGAGATTGAGTCTATACTTGTATGATGTGCACATCACATAGTAAGTTAGATTAACAAACGGAATAAGAATGCATGTGTTTATAAAAACAACATATCATGTTTAGTAGAGGCCGATCCTTTGATCGAGCGAGCGGGGGTGCTCATTTCATGACCTTCCCCCTTGTACCACGTTCCCGAGTCAAGGCAACTTTGGTGATGATGGACATGCGGTCTTAGGCACGAGTCAGGCTTTCCTAAATTTTCCAAAATAAAATATTTAGGTAGCGACTATGTAATCTGGCAAAGCAGTCCATGTTTGGCGCTTTTCAATTTAAAATTGATTTTTCAAAACCAATTGCCAGATTTGGACTCTTTGGTGATTTATCTGTCTTACATTGCACTTTGTGAGATTAGATTCAGAACCGTGATAGGAGTCCGAACTGTAGTAGCACGGACCTAATTTGCGCCCTCTCCGAAAAGGGGGGCGCACAGAGAGAGTTCGGGCGGTCTACAGTCATCCCATTAGAATTTCTTTCCTTTCTTCAGGAGACCAAATAGTGGTTCACAAGTCAAGGTTAATTTTGAAATAAACCATCTTCTGAATTGCACCCAGAAAATCTCGCACCTCCTTTTCAGTCCTTGGTGGTGGCATTTCTAGGATGGCCTTGATTTTGGAAGGATCTACCTCGATGCCCCTCTGCGTGATCAAGAACCCCAGCATTTTCCCTGCTGTTACATCGAAAGTGCATTTCTGTGGATTCAACCTCAATCTGTACTCTCTGATTCATTGAAAGAATTTCTTCAAGGCGGTGTAATGGCCCTCTCTTTCCTTAGACTTGACAATCATGTCGTCCACGTACACCTCAACCTCTTTATGGATCATGTCATGCAGAATTGTGGTTGCAGCCCGTTGATAGATAGCCTCAGCATTCTTCAACCCAAACGGCATCACCCTATAATAGTAGGTTCCCCACGGCGTAGTGAAGGCGGTTTGCTCTCTATCTTCGAGTGCCATCAAAATCTGGTTATACTCAGAAAATCCATCCATGAAAGTAAAACATGGCCTGTGGTAAAGTCCACCAATTCGTCGATATGCGATAAACGAAAGTCATTCTTCAAACTGGCTTTGTTCAAATCTCTGAAGTCCACACACACCCAAATTCTGCCATCTTTCTTTGGCACAGGAACAATGTTGGCCAACCAAGTTGGGTATTCAGATACTAGCAAGAACCCTGCATCTATCTGCTTGGTGACCTCCTCTTTAATCTTCAAAGCCTAATCCGGGCGTATTCTCCACAGCTTCTGTTTGATGGGTTGGGCCTCAGGGTCAAGAGGGATCCAATGTTGTACAATCTCAAGATCAATTCTAGGCATGTCTTCGTAGGACCATGCGAAAACATCTTTGAAATCTTTTAATAAAGGAACTAAGCGCTTGCGCTCCTCCGAAGACAATGTGGACCCGATCTGGACCAAGCATGGATCCTTCTCAGTACCCACATTAATTGAAATGATTTCATCAATAAGGGGTTTTACAAACCTCTCCTCCTCTCGATCAATCAAATGTTTCAAAACCAGAGGAATTCTTTCCTGTAGACACCCCATTTTTGACCGTCCTCAAGACTTGGACATCATCATTTGAACACTCAATGATCATCCATGCTCGTGTTCGTTTTGAGTTCCCAGGGGTCTCGGCTATGCGCCTTGCCTTAGGATCTCTCAACTTGTCTGTTTTGTGCTTGGTTGTGGACCAAGGACTTGTGGTTTTTGCTTCTGAGGGAAGAGGGTGGCTTGTTGGCTATCCTTGCAACCCATCAGCTAAGGCCTTGTGCCATCAGCCTTGTTTTCTTGCCATCAGCCATAAGTGGTGGCCAATCGGCACTCTTTTTGGTCGATCGGTACTATTTTTGGTCGATTGGCCATATTTCTTGGCCGAGACCTTTCCACCTGCTTTGGTAGATATTTTTGTGCCAGCTGGTGAGCACAATTCTCATCCGCCATACACGTGTATGGAGGGATTGAATCAAGACTCAAGCTTGTTCAACAAGCTTGAGAATTGATTTTCTATAAGAAGAGAGGCCCCTCTCCCTTTCTAGAGGTTCTGAAAATTGGAGATAGAAGTTCTATATCTCTCTTTATATTTTACCTCTCTCTCTCTTCTTTTGCTTTTGTTTGTGCTCAAAAGTGTGATTTCTTCATACTATTGCACACAAACACCTACTAGAACACCATCCTTTTGTTGCTGAGGTACTTAGGAGTTGGTGTTAGTGTTTTTGGGTTGGTTTAAGCTTAGGAAAGCTGTTGGAGTTGTGTTCTTAAAGGTGTTCTTCAAGGGTGAGAAACTAACCTTTTAATCCCTTGTTTTGGCTTAAGCTTTTAGACCTATTTGCATGCTGATTTAAGCTTAACTTTCTACTGTAAAAAGTTCTAATTTTTCATGCTTGTGATGTTTGTTTAAGGTTACTTTTGTGTTGGGGATAGTCTACCCCCTCTTAGGCCTTGTTTGGCTTTGTTTTGAACCATCCTTTTAAGCTATTAGGACCACCTTGTTTGGGCCTGCATGTTTCACATACTTGTAGAGCAATCTTGCTAGCATAACATGCATCTTGTTTTTGGACCATGATTCTTGCATGTTTTGGCTCAACTTAAAGAAGCTTTTCCTCATGTTTTACCATGCTTGAGCTCTGTTTGATGTTGTTTTAGTCATGCATGCATTGTTTTGTGTAGCCATGATTCAATCTAGCTTGTTAGCTTTGTGTATCAAGTCCACTAGCATGCGTTGCTTAAAGTATTCTCATGATTTGGCATCACTTGAAATGATATTTCAGTGCATGTTTCATGGTCATACACTTGCCTTTGTCATTCTTTCAATGCTTTGAAGAGTTGGTGTCTTATGCCTTAAGAGTGGGTCATTGTGCATGCCTCTATGCTTACGCCTTTGGACTATCATTTCAATGTATTTTTGGTCTTGTTTTATCATGATGCATCTCTAATTTTTGTTGTCAAAGTCATGCCATGCTTGGTTTTGATAGGTGTAGTGCAATCCCCTTTATTGGCCTTACTTGCATCATGCCTTATGCCTTTCATGTTGACTTGTTTTGGCTTTGGTCCATGCATGTTTTAGACTCATTTTGGCATTATCTAGGACTGTTTTGGTTGTCCTTGGCCCTTTGGGGCTTGATTCATGTGGCCTTGGTACAAGATCCTTGCTAGCCTTATGCTTTGAACCCCCTAGCATGCCATGCTTGTATTATGTGCATGATTTGGCATCATTCCTCACATGATTTCAAAGCTTATTTCATCGCCACATTCTCATGTTTGTCATGCCTTGCTCATGTTTGAGGATTGTGCATTGTTGCCTAGTTTATGGACCAATATGTGTGCATGTATGTTTTGCCTTTTAGTGCCTTAGTTTTGGTGTTTTGGCCACTGATTTGGGCATGATTGAAGTCTGTCCATTTTGGTTTAAGTCCATCTTTGCATGTTGTTCAAATGTCGTTACATTGCATCATGCTTGCATGTTTGGGTTGCATTGTGTTTTGCATGCTCGTTGCTTGCATTGTTGATACATGCTTGGGGCATTGCATGTTGTTGCATTGCATGATTTTGCATGCTTGTTGCATTTCATTGTGTGTGCATTGCCTCTTCATCAAACATGATAGAGGTTAAGGTCCCTTATGTGTTTTTGTGCATTTCATTCACATTGAATTGTGCGACTCGGCCTCTTTGGCCATCATGCATCGAAATGCGTGATTGATGGCTCAAGAGTTGAGCACTACACTCCTTCGAGCTTCAAACATGATAAGGGGTGTAGTTGCACAATATTTTCTTACAAATGTATTTCCATGCCTCTGTTTGTACTCTACTGCAGCAAAAGGAGCAGTTTGCAGGAAGAGATGGCCGATCGGCTATCTAGTGTGCCGATCGGCTATCAGTATTTGGTCGATGGAATCAAAAGTGGTCGATGACTCTTATCCCTTGGCCGATGACCATACTATTTGGCCGATGGCCTCTCAGCATATCTATGAGGTGGAGCAGAAGTGTTTTGGAGATTTGTACAGTTTTCAGAAGTCTAAAACAGTGCAAACAGAGGCAACATAAGGCATGGCAACGGATTTTCGAGCAAGGTGATCGAGCATGCATCATTCATCATTTCGAGGCAGAGCTGTGACAGCCTGTTTAGTTTCTTACTTAGTTGATTTTGTAATTTAATTAATTTGTTCAATTAGTTAAAGTTTTGTAATAATTAATTAGCTAAGTTAGTTAATTAGTTGATTTGTAATAATTAGTGTAGCGTAGCTAGCTTAGCTTATTCATTCGGACCCTCCGTCGAGAGGGCGAATTTTGTAATAAGTGTGCATGAGTGTGTGAATGTCTTCCAACCCCACGTCTTTCTCCCTTTTACTTAACCACTTACGATGGTTAGTTCTAGGTCATGTTTTGATTAGCATTCTTATGCTTGCATGTTTGCATCCATTCATCAGTCTTGCATGCACCGGGCTCGGCGCATCATACAAACTGCATTGTATTTCAATACCGATTTGAATACATGATTATCAAGTTGTATTTCACATGACATCTTAGAATAGCCGAGCCTATTGTAGTTGCATTTTTGCATGTGTTTCATTAGGCATCTTAACATAGCTAGGATCATGCATTGATTACTAACTAGCTTTTGTTTTGGCTCGGAGTACTAGGTAAGCTTTTATGCTTTAGCATCTTGCATGAGTGTTATTGATTGCCATGACAGCATGCTTGCCATGAGACTATTTTCTTAAATGATATAACTTCCTGAATGCTTGTGGGTAAAGGTTAGATTACTTGAATTGGAACAATTTATTGAAATGCGAGTTTTAAGCCCACTTAAGGTGGCAAAATCATGTTTTCTAAGCCCACTTGAGGGTGGCAAATCCACGTCTTAGCCTACTTGCGAGTAGCACCTTCAAACCATTTTCAAACAAACATGAAATATTTTGTTCCAACTTAGGCGATCTAGTCCATACTTGTATGCTGTGCGCATCACATAGTAATTCTAGCTAATAAACCGGAATAAAAACACATGTGTTTTCAAAAACAAAATATCATGTTAGTAAAGGCCAATCTTTGATTGGGCGAGCGGAGATGCTCATTGCATGACCTTCCCCTCTCGTACCCAAGTTCCCGAGGCGAGGCAACTTTGGTGATGACGGACACATGGACTTAGGCATGAGTCAGGGTTTCCTAAATTTCCCAAAACAAAAACATTTAGGCACTTCTTTATAAAAATCAATTTTCCAAAACGATTTGCTGGATTTGGACTCTTTGGTGATCTATCGGTCTTGCATTGCACTTTGCGGGATTAGATTCAGAACCATGACATTGAGTCCAAATTGTAGTAGCTTAAGAACAAAACGGATTTCGCGCCTTCGCACGCGGAGCCGTGACGTTCGGGCACGTTTACACTTCCTCATCGTTTTTATCAAAATTTTTAAAATCATGATCAATGCAATATACAAGTGGCACAGAGAAGTACTCAAAAACTACAGTGGTATTCTCATTCAAAAGGTCCAGCTTATCCAATTCCTCGGTTACAACCAACTCAAAAGAAAAGGAAAAAGACGACCCAGACAAAACTTCGGCATCCGGGTTATCAACCCCAAGAATACCGGACTTCGACTCAGAGGAACTAGAATCTAATTCCAACTCCACAGACTCTGTGGAATTAGATTTCAGCTCACTACCCGACTTAGAACTACTGGAGAGAAAGCCCCCCTCTTGCTGCCAAATGAGGGACGGTGCATCAGATGCATCCAGAATACCACTAGAAGGGTTCGCACCCAATTGGTCTCTGATCATGGAAACGGTTAGGTCATCCTCCAAGATCTCTGAGTTGATCTAAGGATCCAAAAGGAGACATGCCAATACTACTCCTACCTCAAGTTCACTGCTGTTGGAATCACTTTCTGTGCTCTTTGCAGCCTCAGCAATTTATTCATTCTATTCATCTGTGTCACCCTCTTGCAACTGCAAGTCGAAGAAAATCTCAAAGTCGGGAATTTGCTGGCCCTTAGAGTTGAACCATGGTTTAGGGAAACCATAGAATGGGAAGTCTTCACCCTCCCAAACAAAATAGCCATTTAGGGTTCCTCGGATAGGTCGGTGTACAAGTTCATAGCGCTTCCGCTTTGCTTTGCTCTGGCTCTCCCAGCCATTTCTTTCCCTTTCCTCACCCAATCCTCTTTGGTGGGCATATAGCCAAGACCGAAAGCATATAGGTTATGTGGCATGTCGGCCAATGCAATAACACCCTTCCAGCCACTCCTTCCTAATCCCATTCTGGGCATGTGTTGCAACTTATTCATGAGATATACAGATTGGGCACTGACGCATAAGCTCTCATCAACAGCTAAGGTAAACTCTGAAATGAAAACATCCTCTTCGCCATGCACAATCTCCGGTATAGGTGTAGTGACTTCTGGTAGAGGATGTATAGATAAATTCCCGAAGACTATTGCCACCCCTTTTCCATGGGGGTACTTCAGCATTTGGTGGAGAGTGGAAGAGACAGCTCTTACTTGATGCAGCTAGGGTCACCCAAGTAGTAGGTTGAAAGTGGCTGGAACATCCAGGACGTGGAACTCAATATCTTGTTAAGCCGAGCCAACTTGTACTCTAATCTGCAATGTCCCCATCACCTCTCTGCTTGTGTCGTCATATGTCATGATCACATGGGCCGTAAGCATGAAATCTGCCGATTTCAGGCCAATAACATAAGCCGTACGGCATGGACAGACGTTGATTGATGACCCTATGTCGACTAACACGACTGACACCCACTTTTCCCAGCACTCTACAGATATGTATAGAGGCTTATTGTGTGCAGAGCCTTCCAACAGCACCTTGTTGGAAAAGGTCAAAGTTGGCGTAGCGCCTCCCAGGAAGAACAATCCTAGCAGTTGTTCCAGGGTAGTCTCAATAGACAACTTGGCTTTATCCATTGCCGACAATACAGCCTGTCTGTGCACTCGCGAAGCCATAGGCAGCCTCCAGATAGATATGTCAGCTTGAATCTTCTTCAATTGTTTCAGCACAACGTCTTCCTCCAACAGTTTTTCCTTTTGTTTCTCTACCTCTTTGTCCTTCCCAGATGCCTCAGGTTGGTCCAGATACAGGGGTTTGAAATATCGACCACTTTGTGTGATATGGTCGACTTCTTCCATATACTAAGTGTTGTCACCCTAATCTTCATCAATGTGGGCAAAATGCAAATCATCATCTTCCCACCACATACTTCCGACAACCGACAAGCAATTGCCCAGCTCCGTTCAGGTCATCTTCTCATCACAGATTTCCTCCGCAGGGTCTTGAGTCTTTCCAACCTTCTATTTATTTTGATTCACTTCTTGTTCAAGGCACCTCAGTGCGGTTTCTTGTTCTGTAGGTACAGTACTAACTATGCCCAATTCCTGAGCCACTTGTTATGCACAGGTGTTTTCTGGCATTTTACCCTTTCCGTTGGCCGTAATGGCCATTGCAGCGGTTCCCGCTTTCTATTCTTCCAACTGCAGTTCAGCGCCCTCATCTATATCGGGTTCATCACGTAGCCAACTAGAATTGTCTGTTGACCCGTTTAGATCAAACCAATTAATATGTACATCTCTTTAATCATGTTCATCAAAGAACTGTAAATTATTTATATCCTTCTCCAGGTCGGCTAGATCATCTAATCCCTGACTTGGTCCATCTTCTCGGACTACACTGACCCCCATCTCAGTCGATAACACCACTTCCGGCTTATCTTTGTTGATTGGCACAATATAGCAGCTCGAGTTATACACCTTATCAAATAAGTCCTCAGAGTCCTCGAGCAACGGACTGGCATTCTCCACCAAGGCTGACCTCCCTTTATCTTCCACTGTCACCACCACGGGTTCAGTTTGGATTGTTGACGTGTTCATCATGCACAAGTCTATGCTCTCAGGGATGAACAACGCTGACTTAGGTAGGTGGGAATGGGTGATGTAAATACTGGGTCATAAAGGATGGCCAGTGTATGGATGAGGTTTATATACCGGGGTGGAGAGGCTTGATTATGTGGTAGGAGAGGATTTGTAGTGACATTGGGTTTTTCGGGAGGTGCTATCGCCTTATTGTCAATGAGATCTTGAATCTCATGACATAGTCTGTAGCACTAATCAGTGTCATGACCATGCTATTGGTGAAAAGCACAGTATTTGGCCGAGTTGTGTTTAGGTGGGAGATGATCGGGTAGGGGGCGTTGTTCTAATGGCTTAAGATGCCCTTTTCTAATCAAGACCCCTAGGGCTTTGGATAAGGACATGTAAAGCGGGGTGAAGACCCTCTAGCCTTGGGCCTGATGGCTGGAGGTTTGTGAAGTTGTGTTGGATGTACTAGCAAAGGGGTTGGCAGTCTTGAGTGTGGTGGTAACCATGCTCACATTCGAAGGCCGAGCAGAGGTGCCACCAGTCGTGCCTGCATTGGAGCTACATGTAAAGGGCCTTTTGGGCTGTTCCTTCTCATGGTCTATCAACCCCTGCTTCATCGCATCCTCAATTTGGACTCCTATTTTGTGGAACTCAACAAAAGTAGACAAAGGCAAGACTATCATCTTCTGTAATAATCTTGCTTGCAAATTATGGACCACCATTCTGATCTGGTCTTTTTAAGATGGCTGGATAGCTATCATAGAGGCCTTGGCCCTCCACCGGTTTACAAAATCTGAGAAGCCCTCCCTGGGCTCCTGGTGAGTTGCTTCGAGATCACGAGTAGTGACCTCGATCTGAGTATTATAGGAGTATTGCGCTATGAAAGCCTCAGCCATTTCCTCTCAATTTCTTTTCACAGAGCCCTCAAGTTTGGCATACCAGATGGCCTCTATACCTGACATGGTCCGGCCAAAAAGTGACAGCTTCTGCGGTCGAGAGAGACCCATTGGTCGTATGATATCTGAAAATAACCGGAGATAGACCATGGGATCCCTGGGGCCATCAAATTGGTCTATGTGTGGCATCTTGAATCTGTCTAGCAAAAGTCACTGTCGAGTCAATATAGCCATCCTTAATATCAGGGATTGAATTTACGTCTTGTGCCCGTTTGAAGAGTTTTTCTAGTTTGCTAACCTTCAATGCAGTAGGGTCAACTTCGAATTCAAACGGCACCTCCACCAAGTAAAATAGTGTCTTGGAGGTCTGAGGTGGGATCAGATTTGCCTGAATGCCCGCATTTTCCTAGACATTAATTGTGACCCCAATTGCCGGAATTCCTGCTGGGGTGCATGAGATACAGAGGCTACTGCCAGTTGGGGTTGCTATTGTTGAAGCCTATCTATCAATTCTACTTGGCGGGCTACGATCTCAGCTTGGCAGGTTGTAACCTCGGCTTGGCAGGCAGCATCTAGCTGCATAGTCTCAATGGTCTGCTGGAGCTAACAAAGCATATCTTCCATGTTGACTGAGGGATGTTGAGTTATCAGAACTGGTGAATACTCTCTTTCCAGAGTAGAAGTAGACGACTAGGCCTGAAAAGGCGACAGCTGAATTGGTGACTGCTAAACTGGTAAGTTATGCCTAACCCTCATCTGTCTGGTAACTAGTGGGAGTTAAGCAAACACTGGCTGTCCTCTTACAAGATCCCCGAATCAATAAAGTGGCCTTACTCGGGTCCAGAGTGCTTAGAGGGTAACAGAATCGTCTGAAGCAATGGTGAAAAACTACCTTGCAAAAAGAAAATAAAGCAAAAGAAATAGAAACAGAAAATCAGAAATTGCACAGCACCTCGACTCAGACACAAACAACACGCAGTTGCAATCATAAGATGGAGAACTGTACTCAATACTGATTGCTGCCTCAAAACTGATACCCAGAGTTGCAACTAATACATTCATTCCTTCAAAGTTTCACTCCAAAAACACATATCTAGCAAGTGAGAGCCAAATTACCCCTATGATGGGGTAGGTTACCCTGTCCTAATTTCTTCAGGAGCTAGGGGTTCACTACGCAAAACAAGCAATTTCATACAATTCTTGCATTTGGATAAGCAACATGTCCTAGTTTTGAATAGTCTCTATGGTTTCCGATATACACTAGGTCGATTGGTCAATTAAGGTACCTCAGCAAGACTACCTAATATACCTCTCACACCTAACACCAAGAAGTAAAAGGAGGATCAAACGGTACAGCGGTAGTCTAGATTCAAGGGTTGTGTTCCCATCATGACAGAGCCCGCAACTGATCAGCCATTTGGCAAGCTTTTCCAAGCAAGCCTTCGGCAAACCGCACAGGAATAGCAGATGGCAAACACTGTGACTTAAGAGCACAAATGCAGATGCAAATGCAAAGAAACACATAAATGTAGATAAAACAACATATCATGAGTTCGAGTCAAGTTCTCTAAGTCCCCAGCAGAGTCTCCAGAAACTGTGGGCTCGCCTTTTTTCGTGCCCTGCCTTGAAAAGAAAGGCCTCATAGTTCGGACTCCCGCGGTTCTGAATCTAATCTCACAAGTGCAATGTGAAACTAATAATCACTAAAGAGTCCAAATCCAGTAACTCGTTTTGGAAAATCGATTTTAAATCAAATAATGCAAAAATTGGATTGCTTTGCCAGACACAGAGTCGCCGCCTAAATATTTTATTTTCGGGTAAATTTAGTAAACCCTAACTCGTGCCAAAAGGCCACGTGTCCGTCATTACAAAAGTTGCATCGGCTCGGGAACTTAGGTACGAGGGGAGAAGGTCATGAATTGAGCACCCCCCATTCGCCCAATCAAAGATCGGCCTCTACTAATCATGATATGATTTTTTATAAACATTATGTGTTCTTATCCCAGTTATTAAACTAGCTTTACTATGTGATGTGCACAATCAAATATAGTCTAGTTTGCTCAATTTGGAACAATTCAAGTCATGTTTATTTGCAAAAATGGTTTGAAGTTGCCACCTCAAGAGGGCTTAAAGTTTGCGAATTTGCCACCAAACATAGTGGGCTTAAAACATGATTTGCCACTCGACAAAGTGGGCTTAAAACACATATTCATTGAATCGTTCCAATTCAAACAACATGCCTTCATCCACAGGCATTCGAGTAGTTTAGCATTTAAGCACATAGCCTCATGGAAAGCATGCTAATCATGGCATCATTCACACATATGTAAGTATGCTAAAGCATAAAAACTCACCTAGTACTCCAAGCTAGGAAGACTTGAGTTAGTAAAAATATGCATAATTCCTAACTATACAAGGTGCCTAATGCAACACATGCAATATGCAATTTAATAGGCTCAGCTACTAATATGGCATATGGATCGATTTGATGACATGTAATTAAACACGTATTCAAATAAGATATTGAAATTGCAATGCAGTTTGAATGATGCACTGAGTCTCGGTGCATGCAAGACAAGATGAATGGATATCTAACCATCAAAAGCGATTAAATAAAATGGAGAAAGACGTGGGATTGAAAGACATACACACACGCACGTACACTTATTACAACATTATGCCCATACAAAGGAGGGTCCGAATGAAATAAGCTAACCAATTAGCTGCACTAATTAAGCTAACTAATTATTACAAATCAAAAACGAATAACTAGTTAAACTAACTAATTATTTACAACACTTAATTAGGTACAACTAATTAATTACAACATGTATCTAAGCTAGATATTTAAGCAATAAGTAAACTTGGAATGAGAGGAAGGCTCATGTATGTGCTCAGTTTTCACCCGAAAAGGGACTGTCTTACTGCTGCATGTCTCTGTTTGCACATTTGAACACCAAATAAGCTATCCACTTCCAGAACACCTCTGCTCCACCTCAGGAACACACTATGCAAATTTCATTGGTGGCCGACAGGGGGCCGGTCGGCTACCATTGGTGGTCGGTTGGCCACTGGTGATGGTTGTCGGCCACTGATGGTCTGAGCTTCCTTACTGCAACAGAGAGAAAAATATAGCAAAACAGAGCATTTCTCAAGGGTTGTTTGCACACTTTGCCTCTCCTTTTCATGGCGAAATCAAAAGAGGGGCAAGTTTTGGTTCACAAACCATTAATCAAGCAAATTCATTGCATGATGGCTTGTGAAACCAATTGTGAAAGATCAATGAATGTGAGGCGCCTGAAAATTTTAATTTCTTAAAAGTCCCTTACTTTTAAATTATTTCCTTGAAGTCCCTCAGTTTCTTAATTGCAACCCTATGATCAAATACATGCGCCAACAAAAAATGGCAAACCCTAATCGATTTTGAAAACTTAGAAATAATTTCTAATACTCTAATTGACTCCCTAAATATGAAATTACCACTTGGAAACCCTAGGTTTTTCCAGTCTTTATCACGTTCGTCGGTTGATCGCCTTTTTGTTCGAAACAAGAAATTCAAATCGAATTAGATTCTCTAACCCTAACTTAGTTAAATCCTACTCTAAAAATGTTCCAATTCCTAAATTAAGGCCTTAGCCCTCATATTTTACTTAAATCAAAAATTGACCCCAAGTTAATACCATTATATATATATATTTGTACCTCTTATTGATCAAATTTTTTGTACACAATATCTATGGAATTTGTACACAAAATAAATAGGAAAATCTCCCCAAATCTTGAGCACATGACTAGCCATCATACCTCCTAGGCTATAATCATTGTACTTTAGTACAAACAAATCTCTTGAAATCTTGGAGCAATAATGACTTTGGTACCTATAAAAATTTGCTATATATATGTGTGTACTTCTAACTAGAAGGTATTTAAATTAGACCTAAACCTAACTAGATCATAATTAAATACATAAATAGGGTTCCAATACATTATTTTAATTCCAAGCCCTCACTTTTTTTTATTAATTTCAAGATTTGCCCCAAACTAGTACATGTACTTTTTATACTATAGTACCACGAAATCAATTTGTGGATCTATATATACATTGGGAATATATCCATAGTACACATATATTGAATAGAATATTCTCCATTTCCCTTCCCCATGGCCGGCCAACCTATGAGAATGTGAGGGATCAATTTTCAAGACTTATAATCATGGCAATCTAGAAGCAAAAGCACCAAGTACCCCTAAATCTAGGGATTGTGTCCCCAACCTAGTTCCATTCCAACTAGAGACTAACTAAATCTTGTCTAATCACATAATTAAGTCCCCTAATCACTCCCTATTCTATTAGACTCCAAGTAAATCCAAACTTTTCAATTCCAGCTAATGGGCCTTTGTGTCTTTTCACACCAAATTTGCCTATATATACAACCACCCACTTAGCATAGCATACACAAACAACACACACACACCTACATTCGGCCTTGAGGAGAGAAAGGAGAGCAAGAGAAAAGTCTTGAGAGGGAGAGGAAGGAAGAGGAGAGCAATCTTGTTCAACTTGGCCTAGCCTAGCAAGTAAGCCACAACACAACTCTCTCTCTCATTTTCCTTTTTCAAATACATGCTCTTAAGGGTTCTAAACATTCTTTTCAGATGTGTTTTAATGATTTCCTTGTGTTAAAAATGAAAGGAGTTGAGCCTTGATTCTATCCTTCTTGTATTTCTCTTAATCGGTATAAGACTATCTTTTTCCATATCAATCTCTCAAAATTTTCAAAAGCACACCTTCACCTTTAATTTCTGAGTTTAATACATATTATTAATCATGTTTTCATCACAAGAGAAGTGAAAAATTTCCCCTAGCTGATCTCTTTTCTCACCAAATTTCTATTTTCAAGGACTGTGCCAAAGAAATCTATTTTTCATCCAACTTTCAAAATTTCTAGAAAAATGTAGAAAAATATTTTGGACCTCCATTGTATGTCAAAATCTTCCTTAAGGAGTTATCTTTCAACTAAAATTGGTTTCATTGAAAACGAGTCAGCAGTTTGTGAGAAAATCTGATTTTCGTAATGGTTGACGAATCTGGACAGTGCTGGAACATTTCAGAACATGTTTCGAAAATGTAGAGAATTTAATCTAGTTTTCAGAACATGTTTCGAAAATCTGATTTTCGTAACGGTTGACGAATCTGGACAGTGCTGGAACATTTCTTAAATAACTAAAAACTAGAAAAGCTATCACGTTTTCGAAACATGTTCTGAAAACTAGATTAAATTCTCTACGAACCATAGAAAGGATGAGTTCGGTAAAATTCTAAAATAGCCCTTTTGATTTTAATCTTTAAATGGTACTGAATCTGGAAATTTAGTTTTGCATGGGTGTTTTGTGCTCTTATGTACATGAATATGCTTATTAGTTTATGATCATCTCTTGGTATGGTATTTCATGTGTTATGGTTATGTTCCTTATCTTCTTCATTTTAATGATGCTCATGCTTATGTGGATATTACTATCTTGTTGAGTTTGTTCTAACTTGACTCAAAATATTGATCCAAATGGAAAACTTAATTGGGATGGTATTGGGTTTTCGATCACTTGAATAATGAAGAGATGATAATGTGTTATGTATTGATTGATGGGATGTGCTCCCTAATTGAAGTTTAAGTCTTGCGCAAGCAGTTGTCGCGTAAACCCTGGAATGGAACGGACGTATTAGGACTCTTTGCGATGGTTTGATTGGTGAGATAAGGTTGCGTCCAGATGGGACATTCAGGGTGATAAAACTTTTTTGGAAGGATAAGGTTGGATTCAGGAGATAAAACCTTTTTCTTTTCGCTGTCCCTTTTGAGTCCCTGTGGTTGGCGCTACGCGGTATATAACCGTTGGTAGGCATCCGAGGTTAGTTCTGCAACAAAGCAGCAAAAAAGGGAGTTATGAATAGTCCGGTGTCCAATTCTTGTGGTTGGGAGGATGAAATCTCTTTGGGGGATTTCTAGAATACTAACCACTAACATTATAACATTTGTTATCTATTTGAATGACATATTCCTTCCTCTGTTTTTAAAATTTGTTGTTATTAATTTGAATATCATGCTTCACTATTTGCTCGCTGTAAACATGATGGTGTATTGGATTGGGAAAAAGGGACGAGGTGTGCGTGCGTTTACTGGGCATTCAAAGCTTACAACATTTCATGCCAGGTATTGAAGACTATTAGGCTAGTCGAAGGCAAAGCTGAAGTATTTGAGGACGTATGGCTATTCTATGAGAGTTAGAAACTAGTTATGTTAAACCTGTTTCGAGATTGTAAGTGAAAGATCCCATGTTTTATTTAAGACATGATTTATGTAATTTGTATATATATAACATTGTAATCTATCCTTATACCCCATCAACTCATGTAGGCCCTGTGTTAATACCCTGTCAAGATCTGTAAAAAATGTAGCTTTGCTATCTAAGGTAGTTGAACTTAGAAGGGAGGCTAATTTGACTCCTCCGACCTTCCTGAGATCTTGCTTGGTTATTAGCTAAAGGACTCATTAGTGACATTTCCTACTCTTGTAACTTTAGATAAACCCTATATTTAATTATTAATATATTATCTGATGTTCCTGATTTTTAGGGCGTTACAATGAATGCATAACAAGACCAAAATGTCCATCACCCTATCATGCATGATCTAGGGAAATGGAGACTAAGGAAAGTGGCACATTTCATCAGTTTTGAATATGAAATGTCCCATTTTCCTTGTGTTCAAATTAACGTCCAATTTGAACACATGCAATGCAACATAAAAAATGCTTATCTTGCCTCTTTTACTTGTCAATTTTTGTTTACTCATTTTAATTACCAAATCATCATTTAATCCTTTAACTCCATTGGTGAGTGTCCTCTAATGGAAAGAGGGCTCAAACCCTAAGTTGCTTTGGGCATGAAAGAGGTATTACACTGTTGGTAATGAACCCTCTAAGGGATTAAACCATTAGGCGTACCACCTATATTTCACACTTAGGCAAACATGTGGTTTGAAACCACTTTCAAAGAAAATCAAAAGTGAAGAATTGAGGGGGGGTTGCAGATGTGATTAGGTGCTAAAAATGAGTACTAAAAGTACTAAAACATGCAACCAGCTCAAACCAATGATAGTTAAAGCCTTAAAACACTAAGCTAGTGAAAGAATTAACACTACAACCATGCCATACAAGGCTCAAATGAAACCAATAACCAAAAACAGAGGCAAAACAGCCCTAAATATGGTCTACACATGCTGGACTTAAATCCCAAAAAGCTAAAACAATAAGCTAATACATGGGGTTACACTACAACTATGCAAAGCAAGACTCAAAAAAACCAACCAGCCCAAAACAGAGCTAAAACAGGTTATTTCAGAGGCTAAGACATGCTAGACTTGAGCTAAGTTAGGCTAAAAAAACATACTAACATATGAAGCTAACTAGGCATGCAAACAAGACACAAGGAGGTGAGGCTAACCCCTCAAATTTTGGACTTCAAAATGAGTTTTTTACCACTGAAAACCTCTGGAATTCAGTGGTTAAAAGGCCCAAAAAAGTTGATTTGAAAGTGATGAATAGAGGCACAAAAGCTTTACAAACTAATGAACATGAAGGGTGAACCACCCCCTAACTTAAAAAGGGCTCAAACCAGCACTTTTAGGCCACAAAAATAGAGTTTTTCTCAGCTCAAAACCAGCCCCAAAACAGTAAGAAAATATGGCAAAACAAGCTTTCAAAATAAAGTAAACAAGACAAGTGTACTACCTCTTGAAGCAAAAGGGAATTCTAGGGACAAGAACAAGCTAAAATCACCTTCAATGGCTCCAAGATGACCCCAAATAACCTCATCTCAAAACCAGCCCCAAACAGTAAGAAAATATGGCAAAACAAGCTTTCAAAATAAAGTAAACAAGACAAGTGTACTACCTCTTAAAGCAAAAGGGAATTCTAGGCACAAGAACAAGCTAAAATCACCTTCAGGGGCTCCAAGATGACCCCAAATAACCTCAACTCAAAGGTAAGAGGATTTGATTTAGGATGTGTATGCAAAAGTGTAGAGCAAACAAGCACTTAGGCACAAAATTGTAAAAGAGAGACAGAAATCTAGAGAGAGAGAGAGAGAGAGAGAGAGAGATTTTTGCTCTGAATTTTCTCACCCTCAAAAATGGGGGAGGAACCCCCTATATATAGAAAACATGCCTTGAGCTTAGAAACATCCAACCATACACGTGTAGGAAGATGCAGCTCCTTGTGCTAACAGCTGGCACAACTGGCAACAATCATAAACAAATATTTGAAAAAAGAGACTGGTGGCTGGTCGGCCACCACACTGGTAGCCGACCAGCCACTCCATGGCCAACAGCCTCTGGTGGTGGCCGACAGGTCACCACAAGGTTTCAAGCACCAAGTTTGATCCAAAACAAGGCATAGAAAGGACAAGGTCCAAAGGCTCAAAGACAAGGCATTCCACTGAGGACTTCGGATGCTCAAAACAAACACAAACAAACATAATCATCATATACACAAGTGATGACGTCCCAATCCTGAGGACAGTCAAAAATGGGGTGTCTACAGGGTGAACCAAAACCCAGTAGGAATAATCTAACACAATATATGAGGTTTAACAAAGATAAAAGTACAATGTGCGTGCACAGTGATAAAACATTCACAAATTTGTACTACCACATGACACCATATCCAAATCTTAATCTGTTTTCCTTCAATTCATTTCAATACATGAGTCGATCTCATTATCTTTCAACAACCCAACTGAGACTATAACTCAGTGGTTTTCCAATCACACAATTACACACAAACACTTCAATCTGCCATTTTACGGATATTTCATCCTTGGGATCAGCACCCATGTATAATTTCAAGACTTTCACCCAAGACACTCTGGCTAACTTAATTTCAATGGAGTCCATCCCCTTTCTCCTCCCAAACAATCGTGCATATACAATGTATTTAAAACATGATCATACTCAATGATAACCAACAATGGATTAGTTTTAATTCACCTAATCCTCATGCAATTTCTACAACAAATCATAGTTATCCTCTATCGGTAGCCTAATACAATTATCTCTAAACAAGTATTCAATCTCAAGACAGATAGTTTATTTGAAATTTTTCAAAGGATGTGAGATAATATATATCCAACTCCACCATTCATTTCAATATTCACCCAATTTCATATAACCAACATCAATTTCCATCATTTATACAAAATAACAAGTATATCCAATTAGGGCCAAATTTCCCCCTTTTCCAAATAATGTCACAAGCACCAAAATTAACAATTTTGACATAATATAATCTCATATTCAAATCCCATACTCATTTATTTCACATTCACCAAAAAAACCCCTCTTTTGACTTTACACCCAAACCCTAGGTTTTTCCAAACTACTCTCAAATCCCACCATTTTTACACAATAACAAATAACTAAGCTAAAATCCATATGAAAGTGTATAAAATCCCTACTTCAAGTTAAAAGACCAAGAAAAGCAAAGTGAAAACTTTCAACAACGCCGAAACCAAGTTCCAAACAGATCAAAACGAAGCTCTTGGAATGCTCTAACTTTTTCTCAAAGACAATAGGGTAGAGAACCCAAAGGATCTACGTCAAAATGTAGAGAGAGAGTATTTTAGACAGAGAGGGTTAAGATCTATGTTTTTGGAAAGTTTTAGAGAGAGAGAGAAGTGAAAAAGTGATATAAAATGTCATTTTCACAGACTGTTATACACGTAGTCTGCTCAAGCGTGGAAAGTGACGCTCGAGCGTCAGACACAAAGTTCCGCTCGAGCGCAAAAAGTTATACTCGAGCGTAGAATACATACTTCTAGAAATTTTGTAGATGAAGGACACCACTCGAGCGCAAGACTGGATGCTCAAGTGTAGGAAACGCCACTCGAGCGTAGAACACACTCTTCCAGTATTTGCATTTCTGCAAAAATATTGAGAGTTGGCAAATCCCGCTCGAGTGCAAGAATGGCCAATTGAGCAGAGGAGCAAAATTTGTGAAGCCCACTCGAGCGCAAGAATGCCTACTCGAGCGGAGGAGCCAAAATCTAGGCAACAAAGATTTGGAAAAAAAAAAAACAAGCAACCAACATTTTCCAAGCACACAATTACAATCCGATAACCAAAATAGGGGGAATACGAGGGAAACAAGATATGAATAACCATTCAAAATCATACAAACTTGAGTCTAAAACACAACAAGTGACAGGCCAAAACCGGAATCGCTATACAGGGCATCGAGGAAGTCTAGGAGATTGCCCGATATGGAAAGCAGTGCAGCTGGTGGCGGAAGGTAGCGCGTTAGTATCGCTATAGCAGCGAAGGTCAGGGGCGATGGCTCGATAGCCACGGAAGGAGAAGAAGATCATTTGGTGTTGCCACGTGTACCAGAGCTCAAGGAAGCCCTGGAAAAAGAGATCACGACGATCTCGTCGTCGATGCTATGGTGCTTCGATCAGCGATGGATAGACCTAGGAGATGAGAGAGAGAGGATTCGGTTCAGTCCATGTGTGTACTATATATATATACATACATGAGTAGTTTGGTCATTTGAGAGAGATTGTCTTTATAGATAAAATATTTTAGAGTGGGGACTTTATAAAAAAAATTAAATTATATTTATGAACCGAGTGCCCACAAACAACTAAGAGGACATTAACAACAAATGTATGATCTGTTAAGTAGTACGTTGCATATTTAGGATTGGTTTGGGAAATAGATTTTTAATAAAATATGAGGTGAAAAAAAATTAAAGTGTTCGAATTTATTTATTTATTTTTTGCATTTTATAAAAAAAAAAAAAACATGTACATAAAATAAAAGAATATGAATGAATCTTTGACTTTTTTGTATAACTTTTTAAAATTTTTTAGTTATATTAACTAATTGCGAAACACACCATTAAGCCAAGTCCGAGTAATTTTTACTGTGGCCCCAAAAAGATCATCTTGTTTCTTTGGGTATTTTTAGTAAGGGTCTAATTTGGCCCATTTCAAATTGATTTGAACCATTCAATCTTTAGTATATTTTACTAGATTATAATAAATTAAAAAAAATAAATTCATCAAATATTGGTAGTCAGAAGCAGAGAAATATTCGATTTAACATTTGAGTCAGATATAAACATACTGTTTGATAAATGGGTCACGCATCAAATAATGTGTCACAGTAACATCAAATTCAAAACGTGAAAGCACATCTAAAGAATGAGAAATTTATTCAATATTTTTGGAGTAATGTTTTATTCCATTTACATATTCACATTTAATATTTTATCTCTTAAAATTCTAAAACAAAAGTAGTAGATCTTATGATTTAAACTAATAATTACTCATTTGAAACATCACTTACACTCACTCCAAAAGCATTGAATTATTTCTCAAAAAGAAGGGGTGGGACCAAGACCAAAATAAATGGATCGAGTCAGAGCATTTAGGCTTTGTCTGACATAGGCTAAATTTGGTTAAATTAATCAATAAAGATAAAATATGCTAATTTTGTCAATAAAAAAAAATATTACATTTAAATCTTAATTATTTTATTTTTTCTCCCACAATGATTAGATCAACTTAAAAAAAAAATTAAAATTTATCTCAAGTATAACTTTTTTAACCAAATTAAAATAGTTAAAAATTCAAAAAGATGGGCTAAAAAAAGTTCATTTCAAAAGAAGGTTTAGTGGGCCCACAGTGTGTAAGATAAAAAAAAGTTCGGTGGTGTTACATGTACTAACTAATGTGCTAATTAGCGTATCATCTAGTGTTATAATATTATTATTGACTCCATATATTATATAAATTATAAATATTCAAAACTACTAAAATTATGCTACATCATTTATTAATACACTAATTAATGTATATAGTATTATTTAAAAAGGCTAGGCCCATAAATGGACTCGTATTTACACCTTTGATTTTGCTGTTGTTCAGCTAGACCGTCCAAATGTGACTCACTTATTAACTGACCAGTTTAGCTAGCTTCTTAAACTCGCTTCCGGCCCAAACCATTACGAACCCACCCATTTGCCCCAATTTAAAAATTTTCAATCTAAATCATTCGGCCCACACTGTTGGATGGAAAAAAATGAACAAAAATTGAAAATTTAGAAGAGTACTACGCTAGCTCAAAAAAAAAAAAAAAAAAAAAACAAAAAAATAAGAGTACTACGTTGTTTGGTTTTAAGTTTTAAATATAATTTTTAAATTTCTTATTTTTGTATTTCGTTATTTTTAGTATTTTTTTCATATTTTAATTTTAAATTAATTTAATTTTTTTACTTTTTATATGTACCTAATATAGTTATTTAAAAAATAAAATATTTATGAATGTTGTTTTAGATCAAGTGGAACTAAAATGTAAATAATAATATATTTTTAAAAAAACAATAAAAACAAAAAATATAAAAAAATAAAATATTCAAAAATAATATTTTAAAACTCAAAATGAAACAGAATTACGAGAGGCTTAAAAAAAAGAGATGTCAATATTATACCATCGTTGGCACCTCATGTTTTGTAAGCCTTTAGAGCATCTCCAACTCACTAGGCATATAATCTTTGTTAGTCAAAATACCTAATATAACTCATTTTTTTCAACTCCAATGCATTAGTCACGTGATTAGGCATTTTAACTCAACTCCCATTCACTAGCCTATATAGCTAGCCTTCAAAAGTTAAGCAAAATATATTTAATCATTAGGATCATTTCCCTCCATCTTTATTGTTGATTTGACATTTTATAAAGTTAATAATATTTGGATTAATAACTAAAATAAAGAGTTTGGTTGGAGTAAAAACATAAAATAGTTGATAGGTAAAATAAAATGTATACTTTATAGTAATATTTAGATAGATAAAATGTATATTAGTGTTGGAGATGCTCTCATGACTTTGTTTGGAAGATCATCCATAAATTTGAGTTTGGAAGATCCCTTAAAACCATAAATTTTATGGTAAAATTTAAATTTGAGTTTAGGCTAGCTTCTTCAACTCCTATCGGGCCCAAATCAATTCAAACCCACACGTAAAATCAATCTAAAGCATTTGGCCCACAAACTATTGGGTTATATATAACTTGGCAATCAGACCCGTAGTTGATGGTCCAGTATCAGAAATCAGGTAAAAAACAAATAAAATTAAATTTTACTTTTCTTATTTTTTATTTTTCCTATTTTCATAAATAAAATTAATGAAAAGTTCACAAATCCAATGTTTTTTATTTTGTGAAAACATTTTTAAAAATTCAAAAAATAACTTTTTATATTTCCTAAAAAACTGAGTTGTTTTTTACAAAAATAATTATTTCAGAAATAATTCTCCCTTAAATTTTTCTCTATTTTTTTTAAAAATAAAAACAATCAAGCATTGCCCATTGCCCATTGCCCATGCCTGATTAAATTTACAATTATGGTTTTAGTGATTTTGTTTAAAAATCAAGTAATTGAGAAATATTTATATGCAGATAGGGTATATGTTATGTGATATTTTTTTATTATTGTGATTGGTTTTGATAGTAAAATTTATTACATTTATACGGGTTGTTTGAGAAATAATAAAAATATATATATTTGTAATTGGCGAAAGGTAATACCACATGGTATCCTACTGACATACAAAAATTTCTCCAAGTAAAATGTGCTGCCAATCTACAAAACAAAAAAAAAAAGTCCCGCCAAAAAAACTATACACAACTCTGTTCCCCTCTCTTAGGGGTGAGCAGCAGATATACCGATTCGCCAAAACCGACCGAACCGAACCGATCCGTCACATTTTGGATGGATGCGTGATGACGAGCGGACGGTTGCGGATTGATTTTCTCCAATCCGCCAATCTGGCGAACGGATGACGGATTTGAGATTCCTTTGGCCGCAACCAAACCGCCAAACCGCGAGCACCCCTAATAATTTATAAGATTTTGTGTTTTCAGTTTGTTTAAATATTCTGTTTGTGTTTTCAATTAAAAAAGAGTTTAAATATTCTGTTAAAAAAAAAATTTCAACTTGAATATCTTTTTTGAATTGAAAAAAATAAAAGTATTATTTATCTATATTTTTTGATTTTTAAATCTATCTCTAAAAATAATAAATAGAAAATATGATATTTGCTGGTTGGTTTTTGTTTTCAAAAACAGATATAGATGTAACAATACAGAGACATATAATCTTTACTACTGCTCTGTTCATGGTTTTAGTGGTTTCAATTGTTTTTTATATTTTAAGAACCACATATTGTAATCCATGTTGTGATTGTAGTATGTGAATAAAGCATGCAATGATTGTAATATTCTAAAGTTTTAAACTTTCTTGCTTTGAATGAGGCATGCAGTAATTGTAATATTTTTTTATGTCATTCACTGTAATACTTTCTTCTTTTTTTCTTTTTTATCTTTTTTGAGGAAGTGCACAAGTTGAATTATGTTGAAAATTTATAAAATTTTAAACCGCCAAACTGATTCGCATCTATCCGCTAATCCGCTCAATCCACATCTGCCGGATTGGCGGACAGATGCGAATTGATTTTCTCCAATCCGCCAATTTGGCGGACGGATGGCGGATTGGAGGTTCCGTGGCCGCAACCGACTCACGCCCACCCCTACCCTCTCTCACACTCACAACCCAATTTTTATAATTTAAAAAAAAATTACTTTATCCTTCTTGTAAAATATATTTTACTTTTATTATATAATTTTAATTTTTATAAAATTAACACCATTGAAAAAGATATCAACGATACCTTTAAAATGAAACTAACATTAAATATATTTAATAAAAAATAATAACTCCATAAAACGTTTTAATATATATATATGTTTAAAATACAAAGAAAATTGAAAACAAAATGTGTTTTTTCTTTTCATTTTTTAACCAAACTAGTTTTCAATTTTTTGAATAAAAACACAAAAAAGAAATTTATGACTAAATCAAATTATGCCATAATGCAAATGTTATTTTAAATTTGTTTTGTGGATAACTAGTTTTCATTTTTTTTTTATTTGTAGATTTTAGATAGATTGTTCTATGCTAGACCAAAAAAGTTAAAACATTTCACAAAAAAATTGAAAAATAAAATCACTAAAAACAAAAAAAATATGACTTTTGATTAGTTACCAAACAATGGAGAAGTATAATTTAAGCTGCTTTTTCTTTCTTTCTTTTTATGAAAAGAATAAAATTTCAAAGTTTATCTATAACGATGTATTTTAGCTGCGAGTAGTTTCATAATCTGAATGACATATTAAGAAGCTTCATGATCTGAATGACATATTTTATCTAAGAGTAGTTTCATAATTTGAATGACATATCTAGTTACTGTCGAATTTTATTGATTATCCAGATAAGAAGCTTCATAAATTGAGCTATTTTTATAACATGTCTCTTTAAAGTGAAAGTGGAATTCATCGTTTGTTTTCTCTCTCTTTTTTACCGCCAAAACTCTCTATCTCCTGGCCCTATTTTTGCCTCGTGCAGCTCGAGATTAGGCTTTCTCTAGCCTTTCTACCTTATGCCTCACTTATGACTTTTTTGTAAAAGTGTCCGTTGTGCCCTATTTCTTTTTTTGACGATCCCTATGGTCTTTCCTTCTCCTTCCGGACAAGTACGGCAGAGCCTTGGCATTTCAAATCTCGTTGAATGGCTGTGGTTCTAGGACTGAAATGTGTCTGGAGTCGCCAAGTGAGACATTAGGTTCACGAACCGGAGACCTATCTCCATAGCAAGCTCCTCAATTTGACCTGGTCCGTCACGCTTTGGACATCGCCACCGGGATAATTGAGATCCCACGAAGACGGCTCTCTGAACCCAGCGGCCAACTCAAGGAAAGCTAAAGCTCATTGAAAATGAAAAAGGTGTTTGGTCAGCTTCAAGCTAGCTAGATCCGGGGATAAAGGGAACAGATAAATATAGTGTTAAAATGTTTTATTGTAGCAATGCTGCTCCAATAACAGAATTTAAAATTTTTCAAATTTCGTCACATGTCCAGTCAAAATGTTATATGTGAGTCTCTGGAAGAAAAATATATATACAAATATTTTAACTATAAGTAAACTTTGTGTTATATTTTTCACAATATTTAATATATAGCAAGCCATATCCCTTGTCAATGGAGTGAAAATTTAAAAGTTTAAAGCAAAATATAGCAATAGTAAACCATATAAGATACCATTCAAGAAGCTCTAAGTTATATATTATGCATTACCACCACTAGAAATTAATACAAGACATGACTGCAAGCAAAGGTACACATACACACTACAGTTTTGATGCCAAGACCCAACAACAGGAAAGTGAAAAAAACCATGAGTAAGTGTAATTGAAGCTGCCTTTTCTGTCTTTCTTTCTTTTATAAAAAGGATAAAATTCCACAATTCATGTATGACGATGTATTTTATATAGGAGTAGTTTCATAATCTGAATGACATATTAAGAGCATCTCCATTAGTTGAATAGGTAAAAAGAGCTAGTTATCGCTAAATTTCAACAATGCATGGTGTTAAAATGTTTTATCATAGCAATGTTGCTCCAATAATAGAATGTAAAAATTTTCAAATTTTCTCACAAAACGTCAACATGTTATATGTGAGTATTTAGAAGAAAAATATAGATACAAAGATTTTAGCTATGAGTAAACTTTGTGCTATATTTGACACAATATTTACTTATAGATAATCTATAGCAAGCCATATCCGTTGTCAATGGAGTGAAAATTTAGAAGTTTAACGCAAAATACAGCAATAGTAAACCATATAAGACACCATTCAGGAAGCTTAAAGTTGTACATTATGCATTACTAGAAATTAAGAACAGACCTAGCTCCAAGCAAAGGTACACATACGCACTACAGTTTTCCTGCCAATACCCAACAAAAGGCAAGTCAAACAAACCATGAGGAAAACACATGGGTCGCTCCACTGCCTGTATTGCCATTATTGCACACATACATGTACATATATATATGTATATTTTTAATTTATTTAATGATTCAACACATAACAAAAGTTGAAGCACCAGATGTTTCAACCCAAAGAAAACATGATCAACAAGAACTAACATCACCTGACGTGCTCAAGTGAGTCTTTGGTTTGCAAAGCCATAAAGCTTCCTTGCAGATGCCAACCAACAAAATGGGAATTGATATGAAGAACAGCGCCAGAGCTCCATTCGGCATGATTGCATTTAATGAGAGCATATAACAACCAAATAGAGCCAAAATTAAGCTATGAGGCAACGGCTTTAGTGGGAATTCATGCAGGAGGTATGTAACAACACCCACTGATGCAATGAACACCAGGAAATTACACGAGATGATCAAGCAACGCATGATTGAATGTTGTTCATAGCCCTCTTTGGAAGTGCTGCCAAGGAAGTGAAAAGGTACTACAAAGGTTGTTGCTGCGGGCAGTGCGGCTATGGGATGACCAATTGAGCAACCCTCTACTACTATAATCATCATTGGGCTCGATTATTTGTATGTTGGGCAACCCTCTAGGACTACAATTATCATTGTGCTTGATTTTTTCTTCGGTCAAATCCCTTGAGCCATTGGACAACCCTCTAGGACTACAATTATCATTTTGCTTGATTTTTTCTTCCGTCAAATCCCTTGAGCCGTTGAACAACCCTCTCTGACTATAATCACCAGTGTGCTTGATTAAATCCCAGGTTATCATAAGTCTAGGTTCCCAACAGATCCCAAGAAAATTTAAATAAGATGGGTCATAAGAGATATCTATAGCCACAGAACCATCAGAGTTCAACGGAAAAAATACTCTCAAAGCCTGCAATTACATTCAAGTGTGAGTTCCTCAGTTTGTGAAAGCAGAGATTACAATACGAGAAACAACATGAAAATGATGCAAAGCATAGCAAATAGGCGGACTGTCTAATTTGTTTTCAATTTTTCCACTGTTTCTAAGAGTGTTTAATTTGACAAAAAAAAAAATGTTTTTATTAGAAACAATTTTTTTTCATGTTTTACAAGTAAAACTTTATCAATCTTATTAATTTCTAGTGCTTGGCTGATATACCTTAAAACAAATTCAGGGGGGGACTCTAAAAAAAAAAAAAAAAAAAAAAAAAAAAAAAAAAAAAAAAATCGAAGAGGGCTTCCCGAAAACCTCTAAAGTCAGAAAACATTTTATTTCAATTCAAAAGTCTCATAAATTCAAGGAGCATTTATACCTTTTTACCTACGTATGTTCCATTTAGTTCATATTATTTTCTTATATTCTAATAAGTCCTATGACTGACATAGTTACCAAAATACCCCGAATAATATTCACATTTACAGTGTGAATGTTCCGTGATGTGAATCTTCACATCGTCAATGTGAATGTTAACACTACCAATGTGAACATTCACACGTCAATGCGAATATTCATATTGTAAAATATAAATATTCACATCACCAAATTGCTAACCGTTCAAAAAATATTTGTAAGGATAGAAATGTCCATAAAATACTTCAAATATGAGAATTAGGATTCGGTAAATCAAATGTTCAAATAATAGGACTTATTAAAATACAAGATTATCTTATAAATTTATGGATTAAATGGGATAAAATACTTGAAAAAGGATTTTCTAATAAACCTCCCTAAATTCAATCCTATTAACCAAAAAAAAAAAAAAAGAGAGAGAGAGAGAAGAAAATTCTACTCCACACAAGAAAATCATAGTAGCTGTGTCATTGACACATTTTATGGAATACTTGATGGACAAGAAAAATATAAGTCACGCTTGCACCTTCCAATTGTACTGAAGCTGGAGAAAATAAGAACACCACAAACGGCAGCAAACTAATAAAAATTTGAAGGGAAATTTGATGAAAGAGGGAATCGATGCATAGGGTCCAATGAGTGTGTGAGATTAAGTAAGAGATTTGATGAAATGTTATCAAACAGACCAAGATCCAATTTTGGATTTTGGTGAAAAAAATTTCAAGTCATTTCTGTGCAGAACAGAGATAGTATTCATTGAGTGAGTGAGTGTATTCATTGATTTTCTGGCCATTACACTAATTGGACCCTATGCATCGATTCCCTCTTTCATCAAATTTCCCTTCAAAATTTTATTAGTTTGCTGCCGTTTGTGGTGTTCTTATTTTCTCCAGCTTCAGTACAATTGGAAGGTGCAAGCGTGACTTATATTTTTCTTGTCCATCAAGTATTCCATAAAATGTGTCAATGACACAGCTACTATGATTTGTTGTGTGGAGTAGAATTTTCTTCTCTCTTTCTTTTTTTTTTTTTTTTGGTTAATAGGATTGAATTTAGGGAGGTTTATTAGAAAATCCTTTTTCAAGTATTTTATCCCATTTAATCCATAAATTTATAAGATAATCTTGTATTTTAATAAGTCCTATTATTTGAACATTTGATTTACCGAATCCTAATTCTCATATTTGAAGCATTTTATGGGCATTTCTATCCTTACAAATATTTTTTGAACGGTTAGCAATTTGGTGATGTGAATATTTATATTTTACAATATGAATATTCGCATTGACGTGTGAATGTTCACATTGGTAGTGTTAACATTCACATTGACGATGCGAACATTTACATCACAGAACATTCACACAGTAAATGTGAATATTATTAGGGGTATTTTGGTAACAATGTCAGTCATAGGACTTATTAGAATATAAGAAAATAATATTAACTAAATGGAACATACGTAGGTAAAAAGGTATAATTGCTCCTTGAATTTATGAGACTTTTGAATTGAAATAAAATGTTTTCTGACTTTAGAGGTTTTCGGGAAGCCCTCTTTGATTTTTTTTTTTTTTTTTTTTTTGTGAGTTTTTTTTTTTTTGTCTTTGAGAGTCCCCCCCTGAATTTGTTTTAAGGTATATCAGCCAAGTACCAGAAATTAACAAGATTGATAAAGTTTTACTTGTAAAACACGAAAAAAAAATTGTTTCTAATAAAAACATTTTTTTTGTCAAATTAAACACTCTTAGAAACAGTGGAAAAATTGAAAACAAATTAGACAGTCCGCCTATTTGCTATGCTTTGCATCATTTTCATGTTGTTTCTCGTATTGTAATCTCTGCTTTCACAAACTGAGGAACTCACACTTGAATGTAATTGCAGGCTTTGAGGGTATTTCTTCCGTTGAACTCTGATGGTTCTGTGGCTATAGATATCTCTTATGACCCATCTTATTTAAATTTTCTTGGGATCTGTTGGGAACCTAGACTTATGATAACCTGGGATTTAATCAAGCACACTGGTGATTATAGTCAGAGAGGGTTGTCCAACGGCTCAAGGGATTTGACGGAAGAAAAAATCAAGCAAAATGATAATTGTAGTCCTAGAGGGTTATCCAATGGCTCAAGGGATTTGACCGAAGAAAAAATCAAGCACAATGATAATTGTAGTCCTAGAGGGTTGCCCAACATACAAATAATCGAGCCCAATGATGATTATAGTCATAGAGGGTTGCTCAATTGGTCATCCCATAGAAGCATTGTCAATTTTCAACATCATTGTTTGAAAACGTGATTTATTGCATGTCTTGAATTGAATCATATACCATGCTCATAGCCAAGCCCATTAAACATCCTATAAATGTGTGCATCGCATTAGTCATATGGCATTAAGTTAGGAGCATGCACTTCTTCTAATTATTTGCTTTGTTTGGCCTGCCTTGGAGTACTAGGTGAGCGTTTATTGCTCTAGCATCTTGCATTGCGTGTGATTATTGCCATATCAAGCATGCTTTCCATGGGGCTAATTGCTTAAGTGATATACTTGTTTAAATGCCGGTGGATGAAGGTTAGTTTGTTCAAATTGGGATAAATTGGCTAATGTACATACGAACTCACTTTTTCAAGTGACGAGTATCCAAAACAATTTTCAAATAAACATAAAATCAAAGTATTCCAAATTTTGCAAATTAGTCTATATACTTGTGTGCATCACGCAGTAATATTAGCCTAATAATCAGAACAAGAGCATATAATGTAAATAAAAGTCACATCGTGATTGGTAGAGGCCGATCTTTGATCGAGTGAGAAGGGTGCTCAATTCATAACCTTCTCCTCTTATACCTAAGTTCCTGAGCCGAGGCACTTTCATGGTGACGGACTAATGGCCTTCGGCATGAGTCACAGGTTTCCTAAATTTCTCAAAAATATTTAGGTGGCAACTCTATAATCTGGGAAAACAGTCCACTTTTGGCATTTTTGATTCAAAATTGATTTTTTCAAAAGATTTGCTGGATTTGGACTCATTTGTGTTCATCTATTTCACATTGCACTTGTGAAATCAAATTCAGAACAATGGGAGTCCGAACTGTTGGGCTGGTCATATCCGAAAGGAGCACGAAAACCAAGCTACACATAACCATTTCCATAATGGAATTGCTGCCACAAGAAAACCCGATGAAAACCTAAATGTGAACAATATGAACAAAAATAATTTAGATGGCCACTTGTTACGGTGCAATATATCTCCAACTTTGAGTATGAGCTTTTCACTCCCATGATATTCATTAGACAAAGAGCAAACAGCTGCAAATATAGCAGCTATCACTATACCACTGAATCCCATCAACCCAGTTTGTTTTGTGATGAAGTTCGTTCCTGTTAGGTTTTTATTCTTGGCAATTCTCGTTTGACAAAACTCCTTTCAGTTGTAATTTTATTTTTTCTTTTATTTCAGTGAGGCAATGAGTTTTTAGATGCGAATCCAACCCGAATTGCGCCTATGCAGTGTAGTTTGTGAGCTTAATCCTATCATCTTTGCCACTTCGCTGACTATGTCAGGGATCGAGCTGACCGGTCAGCTCGTGGGGGTCCAGGGGGCAACATTTCTTGACTGGTCCGAGGTAGTACCCAGGTGGGGTCGAGGGGTAGCGCCGCCGAAACCAGAAGCAAAATTGCAGTCGATGTTGCTTGTCCGCTCGAGCCGCCATCCTTGTGCTCGAGCGGAGATCGCGACCTTTCAGAAGTTTCACTCGCCTGCAAAAGTACTGGGAGTTGTATTTTTCCGCTCTTGAGCAGCCATTCCTACACTCGAGCAGAGATCGCGACCTTTAAGAAGTTTCACTCTCCTGCAAAAGTGCTGTGAGTTGTATTCTTCCGCTCGAGCGAAGATCACGGATCTGTTTGCTATAAAAGGTGCAGTTCAGTCAGATTTTAGGGTACGGCTTCCAGATCTTCTTATTGGATATTAGGGTTTTCATCTGGAGCTTATTTGCTTGTTTCCTTTGATATCTGGGAGAGTTTATATTATGAATTGAGTGGATTATATCAAAGGGTTTGGTTTGTTTTATTCACAAAAGAGAAAGTAGTTTTTCGGTGGATTTCGGAGAATTTGGCCCTGAAGCTTTGGTGAATTCTGGAGTGGCTCATTGTCGTGATTCGACATTGGCATTGTGGATTCAGCGCTGGGCAAGACAATTCTGAGGTGAAGACGGGGCTGGAAGAGACACATAGGGGTCAGTTCAATTCAGGCGTAGATTCGCTAGGTAATTGAGAGTACACTTGTGTAATTCCGTTATGTCTTCTTAGTGGATTGTTTTGTAGCTTTTGCCCGTGGTTTTTTTTATCATAATTGGAGGCACTCCAATTGTGATTTTTTCACGTAAAATTGTTGTGTTGATTTATTTTTTATTGTTTGATTGGGATTGCTATTTACTAGTTAAAATTGATACATAATCACAAATCAATATCTAGGAGATTTTTAAATTTTTCAGTTCTGTCTACAACTGTATTGTTCTCTTGATTGTTGCCTTCTATGGCATTCGGATGATCCAATGGTTCGAGTGGAATCTGAATCACGTTTAACTACATTGGACGAGCTTAAAAGATTTAACTCCAATTTGGCAATAGAATCAAGGTATAGTATATTGTTAAGATTTTCTATTGTTAATTAGGCTTTTTACACTTTGATCAAAATTTCAATTTAATATTTTTACTTTCAACTTTGAGAATGAAACTTTTACATTATGTTAAGTTGCAATATCATTTTTTATTCATTTGTCATTAATGAGGTTGATTAAAATTCATGAGCTCAAAGGATATTTTTCCAAAGAAACAATATTAAAAGTAGAACAATTAAAAATATATTATTCGAATAAAATATAATAGAAATAAAGGTATAATAATAAATTTAATTTTTAAATAATATATTACATCTCTCTTTTCAAAATTAATGGGACTAATTAATCTATAAGAAAACTCTTAGGATTAATTAGGTCACCATTCTTCAAGATAAAATTTATAGGTAAATTTTTTGTTAAATTTTGTCATTAAAAATATAACAATCCTAAATTTTTATCTTTAAAACTTTAATTTAATATTGATTGAAACGTGATAATCGAAAATAGAGTAATCAAATAATATTTTGATAAAAATATGAGGTGCTAACTACTGAATGTGATTAACCAATTTTCTATTTGCATGTGCTAATTAGCAATAGGAAGATTGAGAGAAAGCATAGAGAACGAGAGTTAAACCTTTTTTTTTTTGTTTTTGTTTTGGATCAGCTGAACTAGAACATATTAGATAACTTTTTGAATCGTACATAGTCATAGTTTATGCTTCTAGCAAACTCATAGTAAATTCTGCCAGTTTCTTTTCTCGATCCAAATGTTTTTTTTGGGACAGATTTAAGAGAATAATGAACAACATACAACCAAGCACTATCACGCATCGTACTAGGCAAAACCTCCATATATATATATATATAAGCGATTATCATGTACAAATTCGATCAATCAATACAAAAATTTGATGTATTATACCAACCGTCATATTCAATGGCATACTCAACTGATTAGTTTTAGTTTGCCTAATCACCATGCATTGTCTACAACCCTCAAGACTACCCTCCACCGGTAGCCCAAAACAATTATTTCTAAGCAAGTAATAATTGTTATAACAGATAAATTGTCATTATTTTTAAAAGTGAATGATTAATGTAATCCAACTCCACCGTTCCATCTCATAATGAGCAAATTTCATTATATTCAACTCAATTTCATATTTCCATATCTTCCAAAATTTATTATATAAATTAATTTATCAAAAATTAGGGCTTTTCTCCCCCCTTTTCCAATATTGACCCAAAGGCTCAAATATTACTAACAACATTAACAATCTCTATTTTAGACCCAAAACACGTATGGATGAGTCAAATAAACAAAACCCCTCTTTTCAAAATAGCACATTTTAAAACCCTAACTTCCCAAATCAAACCATTTAAACAAAAGCCCACATCTAGGTTAAAGCTCATAAAGATGAGTAGGAATCCCTACCTCAAATGGAGAGACCAAATGGAGAAGATGAAGGATTTTGAAGGTGCTCCAAACCTAATAATTTTCGAATCAAAATGAAGAGCAAGCCATCCCTTCCTCTTCCTTTCAAGATTTCTCTCTTGTTCTCCTTCCTCTTCTCCCTTATGAAAATGCTTACTCTCACTCTAAACACTCTTAATCTAAACTCAAAATCTATAAAAACAAATGGAGAGATATGAGAAGAACCATAGAAGTTGAGAGGTGGGCTCAATTTATGGGCAAGTTGGTATAACATACTAGTTGGAATTTGAAAGGACAAGTTTGAATATGAATGGACCAGTAATAAGGATAGTAACTGAATTACTAATAAGGATATTAAATGAACCACTAATAAGGATATTAAATGAACAAGTTTGTAACCACTAATAAGGATATTAAATGAACCACTAATAAGGATATTAAATCAACAAGTTTGTAACCACTAATAAGGATATTAAATGAACCGTTATGAAAATTTAATGGACACTAACCCTTGGTTTCCAAACACAACCAACCTATTTTAAACCTACCCAACACGACCCAAGACTCATATACAAAGAGTAAAGGATGGAAACGGAAAAAAGACAACAACACATCCACAAAACCGAGTCTGAAATACAATTAAACAATGAAGGGAAAACCGGGATCGCTATAGCATATATAAAATTGACAAACAATTTATCGTTTAGGAAAATTTTATATGCCTCAGTAATGGTTTTTGATTGTGACTTATTATGGTATGAATTATAACTATTGATTATAAGAGTATCATTATCAAGCTCATTAGAGCTTTCTCTTGGCTATTTCATAACACAAAACTATAGAAACATACTCCATCAAACTCAATTATTGACTAGCTACTTTAGATGAATATCAAATCACTAGCTACATGTAGTTACGAAAAAATGACTCTACAAATGAAACATAGAATAGAGAGTTTGTTAGAGAACGTATTTGAAAATATAGTTAGCTAAAATAAAAAAATAGACTTAGTTAAAATTTAACTAAAAATTTGACTATTTTAATAGAGATGCTCTAACATTATTTTGGTTATGATTTATGCAGTACTTGGTTATAACTATATTTTTTTAAAGTTACTATTGAGAAGGATCTAATTATAATATTTGTGGTAATTAACATTTGTTGGCTATATATTTTGTATAAAGCCAATCACAGTTCAACACGTGATAGGTTGAGGGTAATACGGGAAGACAATTCAAACATTCGATCGTGATCGTACACGTGGCAGTTAGTATTGGTTTTCATAAGATCTGCGTAGTACTGGATCAGCAAAGAGATGCAAAGTGATGTGGCTTCAACGGTTACTCACATTTAAATTCAAAATCATGAGGGAAGCCTAACTGCAGGTATTGGCATAGTGGAGCTAACTATAAGGCAACATGATCAACATTCATGGAGGATCGGTTCGACAGTTAGAAGTGCAGTTTAATGGTTATCTTTGAGAAGTATAAATAGCAAAGAAGGCCCCCAGAAAAAGCCCCAGACTCAGATCCATAAAACCAGTTTTATTCTACTTTATTTCTTTTCTAGTTTTTACATTTCTTGTTCTTTACATTTCCGTACTTCAAATTCCTGCACTGCATTTCATTCACAGGATTAGTTTTCAAGTAGCTTGTTGCTGTAAACCTCAACGAGGCTGATTCGGATCTTTGTAAGTCTTTCATTTTGCTTAATGAAATACTACAACTGTTCTTCATTTAATCATTGTTTGCTTAATTCTCCTAAACAAAGCCACCAGCAAAAGTCCTCTTCATTCAGGCTGAAAGAACTAAAACACAATCATCTGATAATTGGTTAGCAATTAACATTCTGTAAGGATTGATTGATCCTTGCTGGCATGCTCACAATTACAAAAATAACCTTCGAAAGCCAACATATATTTTGGGCACGCCCAGTGGGACTAATTGAAATGGCTAGACGTAAGAGACAAGGAGAAAATGAATGCTTGGAAGAAGGCGTGGAAGGAGAGGTAGAAATGCCTAATATAGAGGATAATATGATAACACATCCTGTGGAAACACCTATTTTATCAAAACCTATGGTCGAACAGACCAGCACTTCGGAACAAGTACCACATGTTCATAATATTGGACGAGGCCAAGGAATTGGCCTATCCACTGTTCCATCTACTCAGCCAATGAATCCATGGGGTGGCCTAGTAGATGCCATGGGACAACAATTAATGAACACAATGGAAAGGTGGGCAACATCCTTTTTGGATCAAATGAATACCCACCAACCAACAAACACAAGACACATGGAGGAAATTTCAAATGTCCCTCAACAAAGATTGGCTAGAGATAAACAACCTAGGCAAATTAATGGACATTCTAATGGTCAAACTAGTAATCAAAACTATGAAAGACCATCACCTCAGTCTTGGTATGAACCTATTTCGAGGCCTATAGCAAGTCAAAATGCCTCATTGCTTAACAGTGAAGCCACGCAAATTGGTGGATCTAGCCCACTACAAGAAAATGGCATAAGGATGGTTCCAAATCCCATGTTCGAAGGCATACCTGGCACGAGGAGGTTCACTACTCCTTTATTCGAATTCATACCCGGGGGGTTGGAAGGTTTTCCTATAACTGGAAGAGACACAACACCTGTTCCAGCACCTTTCGTAGGTCCTTTCACAGGACAGGCTCAAAGGGGTCACCCATAGCCCCAACAGCAGCCAGCACCACAGGGACAACTAGTCCCAAATATACCACCCTATAGACCAAGAGGACCCCAGGCACAAGGTTGTCCACCAAATCCTGTGTTTGTTCCTCCACTAGTGGTTCAACAGGCACAAAATATGATCCCTACGGACCAAATTGCTGACATTGTTAGAGAGATGTGTAGACCAATGGCTCGAGGGGTTCAGACTCCAATATACAGGAAACCGTACCCAGAATGGGTAGATAGGGTATATGAATACCCAAGAGATTTCAGGATACCAGATTTTTCTCTTTTTTATGGGAATGGAAACCAGTCAACGGTTGAGCACATTGCTAGGTTCGCAGCTCAGTGCGGTGAATTTACCAATAATGACTATATGAAGCTAAGATTATTCCCAAATTCTCTAACTGGGGGAGCATTTGTATGGTATATTAACCTTACACCTGGCTCTATCCAAACTTGACAACAAATGGAAGAGGCATTTCATGCCCAATTCTTCCAAACAGAGCTAGAGGTTTCCATGGCAGACTTGGCAAGATTGAGTCAAAGGCCTGATGAGAAGGCTACTCAGTTTATTGCCAGATTTAAAAGAGCCCGAAATAAATGTAGGATCATCTTACCAGAGCCTGAATTTGAGATATTGACTCAAAATGGTTTAGAGTTTAGGCTTCGAAAGAAGTTTAACTCAACTGAGTTTAGAGACTTAGTGGAATTAACCTATAAGGTGTCTAGGTGTGAAGCATTACTAGAAGAAGAACAAGATCGAAGTAATGCATGGTACAAGACGTATTATAAAGATCCTAATTATGAGATTGATGCAGCAGAGATTGTAGGAAAAGAACCTGTGATCTGTGAGGCATTAATTCATAAAGATACAACAATTGATCAGCAGTTTAAAAAGAAAGACCTTCATAGGAAATACTCTTTCGACTTAACAAAGGCAGATGACATTTTTTATCGTTTGCTTTCTGTAAATTTCCTGAAGTTACCAAAAGGAGTCAAAATTCCATCTCCAGATGAACTTAAAGGAAAAGTGTATTGTAAATGGCATAATTTTTGGTCTCACTCAACTAAAAACTGCATTGTTTTTCGAGACAGGATTCAAGAGCAAATTCGAAAGGGGAGTTTAAAATTCCCAGAAAAAGCAGAAAAGGCCATAGGGATTAATACATATCCATTCCCTGAAATTGGAGAGGTGGCATCCAATGTTATTATGCCAGACTTCCAGAACTTGTCCTTAAAAGAATTGGAAGAAGTCAATGTGCATATGCATTTTTCCAGCCAGACACCTGTCAATAAAGACACTGGAAATCTACCAGCTATTGGACAAGGTTTCTCAGACCAGAGGGAAGACTCTGATGAAGAAGCACTGGATGACAATTCTTTAGAAGCAGTTGTCATGCAAAGAATGTGTCCCAGATGCAAGCTGAGTTACAAGTGGTTGAAAGGACTTCCAATTGATGAGAAGCAATATTACAAGGATGTGCAGAGGCGTCTTAAACCAACCAGTGCTTATAACAAAAGGCCATATCCAACTAGCATTAGGCAGTAGCCATTAATGACTGAGCCAACAGCCGCTAGAATGCATTCTAAAGGCAAGAGGCCTTTATATGAGTCTAGACCACCTAATTATTACAGAATAGAGAGTGGTCATCCTGAAAGGAGATCGGAGAAGGGTTCAGTTTATGGGATCAAAGCCAGAGATTGGCCTTCTAGACCAGCCTCACGCAGGACAGAAAGTGGCCACCTTCATCAAAGGCCTGAGTTAGGCCCGAAACAGGGAGTCAGGGCCAAGCAGTGGCCTTTACAGCCTGCTTCGAAGATGGCTTCGAAAGAAAAAAGAAATAGTACAACAACTGGGTAAGTAGGTTCGTAGGTACCTGGAGTTCCAGATTGGTTTGTCATGCAGAACAAACCTAGGGAGATGTCTACCCAAAGAAATGTTGCTGGAAACCAAGGTAGAATGGTCAAACCTCCTTTGGTGGCTCCAAACATTTGGGTATTGCTTAAGCACCCGAAAACAAAAGAACCAAATATGGTCCCAGTGATTTCTATGTCCCAAAGAAGGAAGATCAAACGAAGGTACACTTAGTACCAGAAGGATCTGAAAGAAGATGGAGAAAGTTCTTCATTGGTTCAGCTAAAGAGCCAGGCAGAAAGAGAAGAAGATTCAAAGTTAGACCATAATCTAAAATTGACTCTTCCAGACAAAAGGAGTTGTAGTAGGGAGCAGTTGGCCAAAGTTCATTCCGAACTAAAGGCCAAGGAAAGATCCAGCTTGGTAGGATTAGAAAAAACTTTGATGGAAAGTGATAGTGAGATAGAAGATGAAGTCGTCCCAGGCCAAAGGAAGGGGATGGCTGAGGAAGAAATGTTTGTAGCCTTCATGGTTGAACAGACATTTTTGGTCGAAAAACCAATAGAAACAGACCATTCAAAGGAAGTTACTAATACAGAAGTGCCAGAATGCAGCATGGAGGACGCTTCTGAAGTAATTGAACAAGTTGACCATGAGGGAAAGCAGGTACAGCCAGTCGTCCAATTTGGCTCGTTTCCTCCGATGTCAGTGAATATGGTGCTTATATTACCACAGGAGTTTCAAGCTAAAGATGAAAACCAAGGTCAAGAGATTGACCCAATTCCAGTCTCCAGTGAAGACTCACAAGTAAGTATGGTGCAAGACGAATCCGAAGTGGCCACACCAATGGAAACTGAAGACGAGAGTGAGGAAGAGGTAAGTATTAACCTCTCATACCCTTTTGAGTATCCCACGACGTCCATGACACAGCATGTCAAACCCTTGTATATCAAGGCCTTCTTCGATGGAATATAGATGAATCGGGTGCTGGTGGATAACGGGGCAGCAGTAAACCTGCTTCCAAAATCTTCGTTGAAGAAACTAGGAAAGAAGAACCCCAGACTAATCCCAACCAGTACAGCCATTGCTGGTTTCGCTGGAGACCAGCAGATGGCCCAAGGTATTTTGCCCATTAACCTGAGTGTGGGAACTAGGGACTACATGACAACATTCTTCGTTATCGATAGTAATGCTAAGTATAATGCTTTACTTGAAAGAGATTGGATTCACACCAACAAATGTATGCCTTCCTCTTCACATCAGAATATCATGATGGCCTTGTGCAATGGAGAGACGGAGGAGATCAGTACAGATCCTCAACCCTTCATAGCTTGTGCAGATTTCGCAGAGGCCAAATTATATACTGAAGGAGTGGCACCACTTAGTATACTGAGAAAACCTGATGGATCAGCCAAAGTGACGGCTGCTGAAGAATTTGCACATCTAAAGCACTTGCTCCAGGAGAGTGCTGATGAAGAGTTTGCCATTAATGATGACAATGATGCCTGGTTGTAGGCAAAGAGATGAAACCCAAGAAGCCAGGTCTTTGGCTCTAATTAAGTTCTCAGTATTGGATGTAAAATCAATAGTCCAGAAAATGCAAGAGCAAGAGAAAGAAGCCATGATGATTGATTATAAGAAGGAACAACAACAGGTCAGATTTTTGGCCTTAGATAAATATTGTGCTTTGGACAATGAAACAAAAGTCCAGGAGATACAGGAGGAAGAAGGCTTGTGGACAGACTTTGTCAATGAGGAGGAGGGTAAAGCTATTGAATCAAATAAACTGGTAGCAGAACAAAGTAAGGAGATTGCTTCAAGGTCAGAAGGAATCAAAGAAGGAGCATCAGTAAGTTCTCAAATAGAAGACCCCTTGGAAGAAGTAAATTTAGGGGAATGTTCTATACAGCAGCCCACCTATATAAGTGCTTGGTTGAATGCTCTTGACAGGGACTAGTTGTTGGTTGTTTTGAAGAAATAAAAAAATTGTTTTGCATGGTCTTATAATGAACTACCGAAATTGGATAGGTCATTAGTAGAACATAGGCTCCCTATGAGGCCTAATTTCAAGCCATACAAGCAAAAACCAAGAAGAATGAGTCCAAAAGTGATTCAAAAAGTTAAGGAGGAAATTCTTAGACTCCTCAAGGCAGGCTTTATTAGGACAACCAAGTACGTTAAATGGCTATCCAATATTGTGCCTGTAGTGAAGAAGAATGGTAAAATGAGGGCATGCATCGATTTCAGAAACTTGAATCTAGCAACTCCAAAAGATGAGTATCCTATGCCTACAGTAGATTTGTTGGTAGATAGTTCAGCAGGGCATCAAGTTTTGTCAATGATGGATGGGCACTTTGGTTATAACCAAATCTGCATTGTAGAGGAGGATGTCCACAAGACAGCATTCAGATGTCCTGGGAATATTGGCACATTCGAATGGGTTAAAATGCCATTTGGCTTGAAGAATGCTGGGGCTACATATCAGAGGGCTATGAACACTATCTTTCATGACGTCATTGGAGGGTATTTAGAGTGTTATATTGATGACATTGTAGTGAAATCCCAATCCATAGAGGAACATTTGTTTCACTTAGAAGCAACTTTTGAAAGAATGAGAAAGTTTAAGTTGAAACTCAATCCTCTTAAATGTGTTAAACTCAATCCTTTTAAATGTGCTTTTGGCGTATCATCTGGAAACTTCTTGGGCTATGTAGTACACAAGAAAGGAATATAGATTGACCAGAATAAAGCCAAAGCCATCATTGAAGACAGACCTCCATCAAGTAAGAAAGAATTACAAAAGTTCCTTGAACAGGTTAATTTTCTTCGAAGATTCATTTCTAATACTGCAAGGAAAACTAAAGTATTTTCTTCCTTGTTAAGGCTAAAAGATGAAGAGGAGTTTGTGTGGACAGTAGAGCATCAAATTGCTTTCGAAGGAATCAAAGCCTACTTGGCCAACCCTCCAGTGCTGATGCGACCAAAGGGTAATAAGCCCTTGAAGTTGTACATAGTTGCAGCAGAGGATTCATTGGGAGTTTTCTTAGCGCAAGATAATGAAGAAGGCAAGGAGCAAGCTGTTTATTACCTTAGTAGGTTTCTAAATTCTTCTGAATGTAAATACTCAGCTGTAGAAAAGCTGTGCCTTGCATTGTATTTTGCTGCAATGAAATTAAGATACTATCTTTTGCCTACAACTGTCTTGGTAATTGCAACCACAGATTTGGTTAAATATATGTTATCTAGACCCATGTTGAGGCGAAGAATTGGCAAATGGATACTAGCTTTATCAAAATTTCATATAGAATATGTTCCCCAAAAGGCAGTAAAAGGATAAGTTTTAGCTAATTTTTTGGCAGACCATCCATGTCAAACAGAAAGCCAAGAGATAATGGAACTTGGTATGGCTAGTGTTGAACCATGGCAAATGTGGTTCGATGGATCAAAAGCCAATGGTTTAACTGGAATTGGTGTAGTAATTAAGTCACCACAAAGAGTAGAAACCACGCATGGTTTCAGAGTGGATGAAATTACTTGTTCCAATAATCAAGCTGAATATGAAGCCTTAATAATGGGACTGGAAATACTTATTGGATTACAAACTCATGCAGTTGACATTTTTGCAGATTCTTAATTGGTAGTTAACCAGGTGAAAGGGATTTTCAAATGTCAAAGTATAAGCATGTTGCCATACTATGTTGTTGCATTACATCTGCTTTCTCAATTTCAGATAGCAAATGTAACTCATGTCCCAAGATTCTTGAATAATAAACCTAATGATGTGGCTCAGAAAGCTTCGAATTTCAAGAAAAGAGATAATACTCAAAGGCACATAAGCCAAACAACTTATGAGAAAGTAATACCACCCTTAAATAAAAGGAATGTGGTCCTGGAAGTCAATCGTAATGACTTACAAGAACAAGATTAGAGGCATCCAATAATGCAGTATCTGGCTGGCCCATCTTTGAAAGCCAACAGAAAAATTAGATTGCAGTCTATGCAATACATAATGTATAGTAATGCTCTCTACAAAAGAGGGGGACATGGGTTATTGTTGGAATGTTTAGGCCCAAAGGAAGCATTGACAGCTATGGCTGAGGTTCATGAATGCATCTGTGGTGCTCATTAGCCTGGTGTGAAGATGAGATAACTGTTTCGAAGGCATTCCTATTATTGGCCAACTATCCTTAAAGACTGCATAGAATATGCAAGAGGTTGCTAGGCATGCCAAAAGCATGGCACAATAAGGCACGTGCCCATAACTGACCTGCATGCAGTTGTGAAGCCTTGGCCATTTAGAGGATGGGCCATGGAAATGATAGGGAAAATACACCCACCCTCTTCAAAGCATCGTTGTTTCATTTTAGTGGCCACTGATTACTTCACTAAATGGGTCGAAGCTAAGCCATACAAAGCTGTAGACCAGACTGAAGTCATTGGATTCATTAAGGAATTAATCCATAGATTTGGTATCCCACAGACTATAACTGTTGATAATGGGACTGTATTTGATGGGAAAATGGTAAAGTCTTTTGTGGCAGAGTTTGAAATTAGCCTTGTTAATTCCACCCCCTATTATGCACAAGCCAATAGTCAAGCTGAATCATCCAATAAGTCTTTGAAAAAAGGAATACAGAAAGTTGAGGAAGACAATCCTAGGGATTGGCATAACTTATTGTTAGATGTATTGTAGGCTTATAGGACTTCTCCAAGGTCAAGCACAAGAATCACTCCTTATGCCTTAGTATATGGGCATGATGCAGTGCTACCTGTGGAAATTAATGTTAAGTTCTTGAGGGTGAGATGCCAAGACCAGTTAGATCTTGAGCAATACCATCAGAATATGTGCTTGGAATTAGAAAGTATAGATGAAGCTAGGATTCTAGCATTAAATAACATTCTTTTCCAAGAGAAGAAAGCAACCAAAAACTATAATAAGAAAGTCAAGTACATTAGTTTTGATGAAAGTGATTTGGTATGAAAGACAATACTCCCAATAGGGATTAAAAGCCACAAGTTTGGCAAATGGTCACCTAACTGGGAAGGACTGTATCAAGTTCATAGAGTTTTGCCTATGGGAGCATATCATTTGAAAATTTTGAATGGATATGTACATCCCAAGAAAATTAATGGCAGATATTTGAAGCCTTATTATCCAACCGTATGGGAAACACAAGGAATAGAATAAGTGCTAAATAAAAGAACATGAGAACACTCAAATGATAAATAAGAATTTTTATTTCATAAAGAGTTGAGTACATGTAGCCATAGATTGGCCCAGAAGTCTGTACAATGTCTCAGTTGTTCTTTTACAATAGATGCTCTATTCTGAAGTGATGGGAACAACTGAATGGTTGTAGCTATCTCCTGCTTTCGATCAGCCAGTCCTTGATTGGTAATCTGCAATTTGGTGGTAGTTCGATCTAAGGCTTGGTTGACCGCTGATAGCTCCTCTTCAAGTTGAGCTTTCTTCTCCAATAGTTGAGCTCAAAATTGGGAGACAGAGAAATGTTGTTCCTTCAATTCTAACACCTCAGTATGTACTTTGGAAACAAAGCTCCGATCCCTTAACAATTTCTCCTCTACAGCCTTAGCAGCATGGCAAATATTGATGTAAAAATCGATGGTGGCTGCTGTTTGAGACAAATGACCTGAGATAGTCATGCCGAATTGCTCAACAATCTTGCAACACTGGAGGAAACCATTTCTTATTATAGGCCTTTGTAAGGCTTCGAAAGGAATCCTCGAAAAGGATGTCAGCAGCTCCAGACAGCTGTCCAAGTCTATCGGAGGCAAGAAAGTCTTACTACTGGTGAAAGAACTCTCAAAAATTTCTAGCAGAGAATCAGGCAGAACTAATTGCTCAGTCTCATTGTTAGCCATTGGAGAGGTGGAAGGTATGTCGAAGAGACTAGCTAGTCTAGCTTCGAAGATGTCCACCTCATCCGTGGACATGGAAGGTGCAGAAAGAGCACTGGTAGAAGGAAGAAAAGACTGCATAGGAATAGGAGAAGAGGGTGGAGCATCTTTAGCAGTCTCTATAGTTCTGGACACCAATAGATCGAGGGAAGAGGGGCTGGAACTAGGCAGAGATAATGGACCATGAGTTGGAGAGTTACCAGTACCCTCTCTATAGAAATCAGTTATCAGTAAAGATGATGTTACTGCTGGAATTTCCTTAGGAAGGGAAGGAGAAGCAAGGTTTGAAGGGAAATCAAATTGAGTAAGATTGAAAGATAAATGAGGGAAGTACGGGGTTAAGCCAAAAGAAAGAGATATAGTAATACTTGGCCGCAAGAAGGGTATGAAAAATATAGGGCTAGAAAGTGGGAGTATTATCTGAATAGGCTCCACATTTTGAGGTTGTTCAACTTCAACCGAAACTGAAGGAGTCCTTATTGGGAGGATAGGCACAGTAGTTGTCACTACAAAAGAAGAAATACAAAACAATGTTAAGTCTCAATATTAACAATTTGGGAAAAGAAAGTGGAGACATGAAAGGAAATTACTGGTTTCGGAGGTGGCGGCAATAACGGGAGAATTACGGAGGGAATAATGCTCGGCAGTGTGTTGCCTTCTCACTGTTTCCCTTTGGGTTGCATCAGTGGCAGTTGCTTCATCCCTTAGTAATTGTTGCTGTCATCTTTTCTCAGCTCTTTGAAAAACAATTATTTCTTTGGAGTGTTCCTCTTTTACTGCTTTGACAGCTGCCTCATGAGTGGGGTCTTCGACCAAATCAGAAGGAGAGACAGTCATCTTCTTTCTCTTTTTTCTCTGTAGTGGTATTTCCTGCTCTTTCTCAATCTCTCTCTCTTCAATCTGAGACTCAGACTCTTCAGGAATGAGTATTAGCTTCCTTTTCTTTTTCTGCTGATGTTTGTCTTTGAGAATAGCTAGAGTTTCAGCTCTCTTAGGAGACTCCTCTTGTGGAGACCCTATACCAAGAGGTATGAATGTAGAGGAACAAACAGAAAAGTATAAAAGAAAAGAAACCTCAAGATACATACCCTTTTTCGAAGCAGCTCTGGTAACTCTGGAAGGAGGGGGTGTGACTGCAGGAATAGTCTTAGCAACTGTAGAAAGAGAGGGGATGTTCCTGGCTTCTTTTGGTTTAGCCTTAGAACGCACTCCTAGCCCTATCAGTAAATCATGAGGGTGTATTGCTAGACGCACTTCTATATTGGCTGTCCACCAGTTTTGAAATCTTTTCAAAGCCAAGCCAGAGGGAAGGAAGGGGACAAATTTGAACTCACTCAAATCTTTCAATAGTTTAAATGTTGCCTCTTCTAGTTTTGATTTGGGTACTCTCAGGTGTCTGGCTGTAAGATGGACATTCGAGAGGCTGCAAAGTGGAATGGGAATCCCTTGAGTAAACCTAAATTGCCTAGAAAACTAAGAAGGGCAGTATACCTCAGATATACACTTATAAGCTCGAGGGTTTAAAGTACCAATGAACAGTTCCTTCGGTAACAAAATGGAAGCTCACATATCTTTGTGTGATGGGATGGAACACTCTTTATCAGCCAAGAATGTTTGTAGCCAAGCTGGTCCTTTATTGGCATCAAAGGGGCAAAAGAAGGTGGCAGCTGAAGAAATAAGAAGTTGATGAAAAAAGGTGAGGTAATAGGCAAATGAAGCAAGATAAAGAACAATTCTAGCATACTTTTCCCCATAAGTGCTAAGATCTTGAACTAGGAATTTTAAGCATTTGGGATACAAGTCAATAAAGTACGCGAAGAGCCAGAGTTGGAGCACCCAAAGGGGACCTCCTTGGTTGATATCAAGAGATTTCTCATAGAATTGGGAGCAGACTCTATGAACATGGCCTAAGAGATAAGGGGCCAAGGCTATACGTTTCTTCAAAACAAGGGTCTTTGCAAGTGGAGCAAATTCAGGCATAATTCGTTGGGATGATGCACAAAAAAGAAATTTACACAACCAATATAAAATAAAGGAGAAGAGTTCTCGATCGCCCACAGGACCCACCTTGTTTTCAGCCTTTGCGAAATCACTAAAAGAAGAATTCAAAGGCGGAAGAGAAAATTTAACCGAAAGGTCTGGGTAACTAGGTGTGAAAGGGGTTCCAAGGGGCGAAAGCCCTAGGAGATGGCAGCTATCAAGAACGATGGGAGCCATCATACCACAATGAAATTGGAAAAATTTCAAAGACATGTTCCAGAAAGAATGAGCGGCAAGAATTAAAAAAGAGTCTTCAGGGATAATAAACCTGAAAAGACGAAGGGCATTGAGGAGGAGAGTTCTTGTAAGTCCCATTCTCTTGCAGGCACAACCTTGTCGTACCACTCCTCCCATTTAGCCCTCAATGTCGGCCAACAACGGTAAGGTTGGTTCACTCTCCAATTTCCCCAATCGAGCCCCCCTTCATAGAGAAGAAAGTAGTCCTTCAAATGAGGGTATTAAGCTGGAAGTTGAGCAGGAGTTTCTCGAAAGATGGGGCCTAGGACATATTCTTGTTTGTCGCTATGGCGAGGAAGAAAGAGGCGTCCGTCTATGGCACTTGACTCATCAACTATAAATTTGGCGATCTCTTCCTCAATACATCTTTTCAAAGCCATGGTTGGGCTTATACGTTCACCAGATGGTACTTTCAGTGAAGAAGAATCCATTGGTGACGAGCAACAAGGAATAGAGGATTAGTAGAAGGGAAGGGTTTGTGTATTCAATAAACTAGTGAACTCAGTGCACAAAATAAAAAGGGTTTTAAAACCTTTGTGTTTGGAAAATATATCGTGGAGTTCGTAAAGAAGTACTAAAAGTACAGATATGAAGAGTTTCCCTCAATATTGATAACTTTGGAGGGAAACACATCTCAGATGCTGATGTCAGCTTCGAAATAAAATATTTGGCTTCAAAACCAGGTTTTGGCGCCAAAGTCAAATAACAACGGCTTCGAAACTGGGAAGTTGGCTTCGAAGCACATTCCACACCTAAGGATGCAAGAATGCTCAAGTATTTGCTTACTTCAAAAGGATTGAAAACCTGTTTTATGGTTTCTTAGTGAGAGTAAATCCTTTGAAGAAAAACTTCAAATCCCTCAAAGTTAGGAATGGTTTGTTCTAAGTTCCAAACCAATAGTTGGTTTGATAATATACAGAAGAGATTGCTCTTTTAGAATAAAACAATGTAGTCCGGAAAGGAGGCTTCTATAATTCTGAAAGTATGGACTGTTGTTCGAAGCAAAATTGGTCAATTTAAAACTATATGTTGGATATGATTAAAGCAAGCTTTAAGGGGCAAGATTGTTAAATTCGAGACTCTAATTTTGAAAGGGGACCTTCATATATTAGAAGAAATCAAATTGGTTTCCAAATATTTCTTTGATTGTCAAGTTTCGAAGAGAAAATTGGTGAATTTGAAGCCATAATTCTGATTGGTCCCGGATAAGTGGAGTAAAATTAGACCATACCAAGTAAAAGAAATCTTTCCGCTTTATTAAGATAAGTATGATTACATCAGAAGCCCTGCCTAGGCACATATTCAAGTTCATAAAAGTAAGGAATAGAATAAATAACAAGATCACGAAACTTGTTCCAGCTAAGGTCAATTAGCTTCTATTCTTTCTTTATTCTATCTTCTATCTGCTCCAGGCTAGGATACTGAAGTTGATATGCTCTTACTTGGTAAAAAAGTTTTTCATCTTTTATTTTAAACTCTGTCTCTTTTAGCCCTTATTTTGTCTCGTCCATATCTAGGTCATCCCAGTATTCAGAATCTTTATTCTTGAAATCATCGTATTCATCAATGAGGTTCTCCGCTTGATACCGGGTATGAACTCGATTGGCTGAGATTTGGTCCAAGAACTGAGTAGTGGCGACAAAATTGTGATGCCAATGAAGGAGTACGGAGAGTTGGTCCAAGAACATTTGAAGTTCTACTTGGGCGATGGGGTTGAGAATATGACCCCGGGTCATAATATCACAAGCCCATCGAAAGTTCTTGAGAGGAACACTGTCCTCAAGAACATTGAAGGGCAAATGGGAAAAGGCCGCAAGTAGAAGTTGGGCTTGCTTTCACTGATCTTTAGTAGAAGGAGATGGAGGGTGATAGGAAGGGAGAAACTGGTCCTCAGAGAGAGTATGCCTCAATTCCTCCATCCAGTGAGGGTCATGTGGAAGAGGAGGTGCAGGAGTTTCCATCTCGAAAGTAAGAGGAAATCGGGGGCTATTGACGATGTCAAGCTAGCCAGAAGAGCAAAGTTTAGCCTTCTGAGCCAAGAATGTAGGGTTATACCCTTGTGCCTCTTCCGGGCGAGGAGTGGCATGTACTATTTTCGTAGGCGGGGAAGATGTGTACCACGCTACGAGTAGGTTGTCTTCCAAACAACGTCGGCGGTCGATGGGCACGTAGGGATAAACCACCGAACTCCAAGCATCGGAAGGGAATTCTAGAGGGTCAATGAACTCGACAAAATGATGGTTGACTCGCTCTTTTAATTCTGGCCAGCTTCCCCAACCAGATGCCCTAGAAGAGGAAGAAGTTACAGCTTCATCCCATCCAGAAGGCTTTGGGTCAGAGGAAGAACTTCCCATGTCCGTATTTGCAAATTCCTGAATCAAAGGATTCTGGACAGTGTGTTCGTAATCCAAAGGTTGATAATTTTCAAAAGTTCTGTAACGCCCTCAGAAAATAACGTAAAATCCAATAGTATAAACATGTATTGATACAAGAAGAACCAACATCTCTATTCACCAGACTATTCCATTACATAAGGTATGACATGTTAACAACAATGTATCTGCCCCACGGGCTTACAACTTTCCAAGTAAACACTTGGTTACAAAAAAGAGTAGTAATTCATTTACACATTAAGCCCTCGGCTTGAGTTTACATGTAATACAGTAAAAGAAAATAAACACCAACAGTCTGGCCGCCTCTAACCTCCCAAGCTATGTCCTTGGAGGTGGCATGCTACCTGTACCTGAAAAGTAAGGTTCCCATAAAGGGTGAGCCACAGCCCAGTAGAAGCACTCTAAACCAATCATGAGCGGTGACTAAAAGATCAACAGTTGATAATTGGCCAATAACCAACATGAGACAACATCTCATAATAAACATTCCCTTCCATTTCACGCTTGATAGGCAAACCAGCCATATCAACGCATCAACATATCAATACCAGAACTATGTACAGTGCCAACGATACGCATACAAGCTGTATCCACGGAGTCCATCCCTATCTCCTCCCACGCAACATCCGGTTTAGAGGTCCATCCCCTATCATCCCCTAAACCGCGGAGTACATCCCCTATCTCCTCCAACACAACACAATGCATATAAACAACCATTATATACATCCATAATCAATACATACCGTAAATGTACTATTTCAATCGTCATGTTCAATGACACATTCCAATGATTAGTTTCAGTTTGCCTAATCATCATGCATTGTCTACAACAATTACGGCTACCCTCCACCGATAGCCCAAAGCAGTTATTTCTATGCAGAAAATAAATGCAATAATGGATATAAAATCAACATTTCCAATCAACTCCCCATTTCTCACAAAATTACACAACAACTTCCAACTTATCAAAATGCTGAAACTTAACGACAAAACTCATAAAGAGGAGTAGGGAGTCCCTACCTCGAAGTTTGAGCCAAAAAGGAGATGATGACCAAAATCCACAGTGCTCCAAATTCCAACTTTTTCAGATTAAAATGACGCCCTCTACGCTCTCTATCTTTTTAACAAAAGGCCCCGAGCAGATTCACACTCTAGGCAGATCAAATCTTAGAGAGAGAGAAATTTTAGAGAGAGAGAGAGAGGGTTTCTTGGTTTTAGCAATGGAAAGATAAGAAAAAGTGGAGTTCAAATCCATCTTGGCTGCTGATATACAACAGGCTCGCTCGAGCGAAGCCTCGGTCGCTTGAGCGACCAGACACAGAAATCGCACAAAAACCCCTCGCTCGAGCCAAGAAATCCTCGCTCGAGCCAACCACCAACACAGAACCTCGCTCGAGCGAAGAAAAGCTCGCTCGAGCGAAGAATGCAAGCCCTCAGGTCTGCGACTGAACGCACCTCGCTCGAGCGAAGAAAAGCTCGCTCGAGCCAAGAAACAAGGCTCTCAGGTCGCAATCGCTCGCTCGAGCGAAGACACTCTGGCTCGAGCCACCAGACACAGGATTCCACTCTCGCTCGAGCGACCAACTCCTCGCTCGAGCGAAGGAGCAAAAATCTGGGCAGCCACACTTGGCTCCCAAATCCAACCAACCTGAAACCAACAAGCCCAACACACCCTATAACCCAAAAACAAGGTAAAGAAGGATGTAAACAAGATAATCATCAACCACTGACATCCACGGACACATGTCCGGATCACTGTACAATAAGGGTAAACCCGAGATCGCTATAACCTTCCCCCCTTAAAGAATTTCGCCCCCGAAATTAGGCACCAGTTTTCAGAAACAAAAGTTTCTCCATTTTTTTTAAACAATATTACAGTTTAACAGTCAAAAGCTCGACCCATTACCGGTCATCCCATCTCTTAACAAGAGGCATTTCAAAGCATACAACACAAATGCACCATCAACATGCATTCTATGTCACTTTCAACCATTTTCAGTATACATGGTCCACAGTCTATATCAAAATCAATATATATGATATAACTCCAGTTCTATAATATAGCCAACACATGCAATATTAAAAAAAAAAACTCCCATTCAAGGGTAAGTTCTACAACATATTGTTATTAAACCAACAATATTACAAATGTACGTACAAGATTACACATCAATAAACAAGTCCGGATATTTCTCACGGACTTCCAACTCACGTTCCCAAGTGGCCTACTCCACTCCGTGATGTTTCCACAAGACCTTCACCAAAGGAATGGTCTTACCACGCAGGACTTGATCCCGCCTATCCAAGACCCGAACTGGTCTCTCCTCATACGAGGCATCCTCATCTACCTCCAAATCGGTCCAATCCAACACATGGGACAGATCCGGCTCATATTTCCGAAGCATACTTACATGAAACACATCATGAACTCCGGATAATTGCGGCGGTAAAGCTAAACGATAAGCAACCTCGCCAATCCTCTCAAGAATCTCGAAAGGACCAATAAACCGAGGGGATAACTTCCCACTCTTCCCGAATCTCATCAAACCCCGCCTAGGTGATATCTTCAGAAAGACATGATCACCTATCTCAAAGGCCAAAGGCCTCCTCCTACGGTCGGCATAGCTCTTTTGGCGACTCTGGGCTGTAACAAGCCTCCTACGGATAAGCTCAACTTTCTCCATTGTCTCCCTAACCAACTCCGGACCCAACAAAGGTGCGTCACCCACCTCGGCCCAACAAACTAGAGACCTACACGGTCGGCCATACAAGGCCTCAAACGGTGCCATACCGATACTAGACTGAAAGTTGTTGTTGTAGGCAAACTCTACCAACGGCAAGTGCCTCTCCCATGTCCCACCAAAATCAAGGACACAACCCCGAAGCATATCCTCAAGGATCTGAATAGTACGCTCGGACTGCCCGTCAGTCTGAGGATGATACGCCGTACTAAAGGTCAACTTCGTGCCCAAGGCACTCTGCAAACTCTGCCAGAGCCTGGCAGTAAAACGAGGGTCTCTATCTGAGACGATCGTCACTGGGACCCCGTGCAATCTCACTACGTCCCGGATATATAAATCGGCCAGATGATCTACCGAATCTCTCACGCGCATAGGAATGAAATGCGCCGACTTGGTCAGTCGATCCACAACCACCCAAATAGCATCACTACCCCGCTGAGTCCTCGGAAGACCTACAACAAAGTCCATAGTGACATGCTCCCACTTCCACTCGGCAATAGGCAAGGGTTGTAACAAACCCGCTGGCCTCTGATGCTCAGCCTTCACTTGCTGACAAGTAAGGCATTTCGACACGAAAACTGCCACGTCTCTTTTCATGCCTCGCCACCAAAACTGGCGACCCAAATCCCGATACATCTTGGTACCTCCCGGATGCACCGCAAGGCGCAAATGATGGAACTCTCGGAGTACCTCCTCTCGGCAAGACTCCGGCACAAATAAACGGTCTCGGTATCTCACACTCTGGTCGGGATACATTGACAAACCCTTCTCAATCTTCCCACTAGAGATCTTCTCTCGGAGGGATTCTACTTCAAGGTCACCTCTCTGTGCCTCTAACACCCTAGTCACAAGGGTAGGCTGCGCAACAACTGAAAACAAGGCCGCAAGCTCAACAGATTCGCCCAGAAGCAAATCAAACTCGCCAAGTACTCCCAACATCTCCCATTCTCGGATGGCTACACAAGCTACATCACTAATGGATTTTCTGCTAAGGGCATCGGCCACAACATTGGCCTTTCCCGGGTGATAATGCAACTCGAAATCGTAATCTTCAATAAACTCCATCCACCTCCTCTGCCTCAAATTCAAGTCTTTCTGTGTAAACAGATATTTCAGACTCTTATGATCCAAGAACACCTCGAATCTCTCACCGTAAAGGTAGTACCTCCATATCTTCAAGGCAAAAACCACAGCTGCTAACTCTAGATCGTGCGTAGGGTAATTCTTCTCGTGTACTTTCAACTGACGTGAGCCATAAGCCACCACGTTCCCCCCTTGCATCAACACACAACCCAGACCCTCTCGTGAGGCATCACAATAGACTGCATATCCCAACCCTCTCTCCGGAATAATCAAGACCGGAGCGGTGGTCAGTCTAACCTTCAACTCCTGAAACGACTTTTCACAAGTCTCACTTTAGACAAATTTGACTCCCTTCCGAGTCAGCCTAGTCAACGGTGAAGCCAATCTGGAGAAATCTTTTACAAACCGACGGTAATAACCCGCTAATCCCAGAAAACTGCGGATCTCGTACACACTCTTAGGCTGTGCCCAATCTTGCACTGCCTCCGTCTTGGATGTATCAACAGACACCCCTTTCCGGAAACCACATGGCCTAAGAACTTAACTTCTCTCAGCCAAAACTCACACTTCCCAAACTTGGCGTACAGCCTATGGGCTCTAAGCAGATCAAGCACCACTCTCAAGTGTGCCTCGTGCTCCTCCTCAGAAGGTGAATAGATAAGGATGTCGTCCACGAAAACGACTACAAAACGATCCAAGAATTCCGGAAGATCCGGTTCATCAAGTCCATAAAGACTGCCGGTGCATTGGTAAGCCCAAATGGCATCACCAGAAACTCATAATGGCCATACCGCGTACGGAATGCCGTCTTCGGGATATCCTCCTCCCTGACCCTCAACTGATGGTAACCCGATCTCAAATCTATCTTAGAGAAACAACGGGAACCCTTCAACTGGTCAAACAAATCATCTATACGGGGCATAGGATACTTATTCTTAACCGTAGCCCGATTCAACTTCCGGTAGTCAATACACAATCTCAAGGCACCATCTTTCTTTTTAGCAAAGAGGGCCGGTGCTCCCCACGCGGAAACACTCGGGCGAATAAAGCCCTTATCTAGCAGTTCCTGGAGCTGAACTTTCAACTCAACCAACTCTGCTGGGGCAAAACGGTAAGGTGCCATAGAAATCGGCGCCGTGCCGGGCACTAAATCAATGGAGAACTCAATCTCCCGGTGAGGTGGCAAACCAACAAGATCCTCGGGAAAGACATCCGAGTACTCACAAACCACCCTCGGCAACACAATCTGGGTCTCAACACACTCACCACTCTCAAAGCTGGCAAGTAGACCACTAAGCTCACCTCGCCCTCGCGAGTCATACCCCGGTGGCAAAACACTACCAACCCGGTCTCCCAAGAAATGGAACCACTCCCCGCTCAAGGTACATAAAGTAACCCTCTGGTGGTAGCAGTCGATAACGGCCCGGTGAGACGATAGCCAATCCATGCCCAAAATAACATCAAAGCCCTTCATGGGCATAACTACAAAAGAAGAAGGGAGCCTATAATCGGCAACCTCTATATCACAACCTCTCACCCCCATGCCTCAAGATCAATTCACCCCCAAGAGGTGACACTACACAAATCGGAGATGCCAACAGTGCCAACTCCAATTCCAACACAGATGCAAATGCAGCAGAAACAAAAGAATGAGATGCACCCGTATCAATCAATACATTAGCAACCGAGTTGCAAAACAAAAAGGTACCTCTCACTACTGATGGAGCCGGTACTAGGTCCTGCGCGGTAACAGCATACACGCGCCCTGATGGCCCCTGATCTACCTGCTCACCCCTCGGAGCATACGCCTGCTGCACTGACTGGGATGACGAAGCCCCCGGATTGGCCCTCGAGGCCTGCACAGACTGAACTGGCTGCAAACTCTGCGTCTGTCTAGAACTAGACGCTCCTGAAGTGGCACTCAACTGCGGGCAAAACCTCTTCAGGTGCCCGGGCTGACCACACTGATAACACAACAAAGGCTGCCCCCTGCCCACACTCTGACTCTGCGGTCTAGCTGACGAAGAAGCAGCTCTCTGACCTCCGCCCTTCAGCGGGCAAACTGAAGCTTTGTGACCCAGCTGGCCACACTTAAAACAAGTGAGCTCCCCCTGATTGCCCCTTCCGGAGCCTGAGCTCGGTACTGGGAAAGTCGACCTGGCCAAACCTCCCTGAGACTGCTGAGGGTTGAAACTCCTCTGTCTCCTACTATCGCCCTGCCCCTCATGGCTCCTCTTGGAACCCCTCTGTTCTTCCTCCTCCTCTTGCATCATAATTTCCATATGAGCAGCAGAATCAACCAAGTGCCTGTACTGACGAATAAAAGATCCGCCAACTCTCAACTTGAGGTCACGCCTCAATTTCCGCTCAAATTCAAAACAACGGCGTTCCTCAGACGCCACTAGCTCAGGTGCAAACCTGGACAAACTGGTGAAAGTAGCCTCAAACTCGGCCACTGATACAACGTTCTGCCTAAACCGGCTAAACCGATCCCTTAGCTTCTCTCTAGCAGCTTAAGACAAGAATCTCTCCTGGAAAGCCTCTACAAAAGCCTCCCACGTGCCTCCAACCCTGCCTTTCTCATACTTCCACCACTGACCCGCATCTCCCTTCAGCTGGAAGGATGCCAAGGTCACTTTCAATGCCCCGTCCTCAATGCCAAGCATCTCGAACGTTTTTTCCATCTGCTCTAGCCACTCATCAGCCTTAAGCGGCTCTTTCGGATCCCCAACATACTCGTCCGGATTAGACCGGAAGAATTCCCTCTTCAAGAAAGCAGGTCTTGCCTCAGCACCCTGATTCCCTGCTCTGAGAATACCCAAAGCTCCTGCTATCTGTTGGGCCAAGGCATCCATAGCCTGCTGACCCGCTGGTTCGGCCACATTGGCCTGACCCACTCCCTCCTGCACTGCCGGAATATCGTCGGTAAAGGTGCCTCTTGCCTCGCAGGCCTACCACGCCTACCACCTCTTCCTCGTCCTGACATCCTAATAAAGGTAACTCAGAACGTTAGCACATCCATAAATGTGCCGAAACTAAACACTCGCGTCCTAAAACATGGACAACAGTAAATCATTCCACGTAAGCACATAAACACATAAGCACTTACGAATTTCATTTCCGGATAATGATAGTCCCGAGGCGTTACTAGAGTTCTGATTAGAAACAGCATTGATCAAGTTCTTTTCCAACAAGACTCCCAGAAACCCACGGATCCAATCAACATCCGCGAAATTTAATCCCATACCCAGATAGTCACATAAGCATGTTATCAAGTAAACACATAGCATATGACGCTACACCACAGTCTCTATCAAGGGAGACAAACCCATTGTGACACTAATCACTTCCCACATACCCAAAGTATTCGAACCCGGTACGCTCTGATACCAAGTTGTAACGCCCTCAGAAAATAACGTAAAATCCAATAGTATAAACATGTATTGATACAAGAAGAACCAACATCTCTATTCACCAGACTATTCCATTACATAAGGTATGACATGTTAACAACAATGTATCTGCCCCACGGGCTTACAACTTTCCAAGTAAACACTTGGTTACAAAAAAGAGTAGTAATTCATTTACACATTAAGCCCTCGGCTTGAGTTTACATGTAATACAGTAAAAGAAAATAAACACCAACAGTCTGGCCGCCTCTAACCTCCCAAGCTATGTCCTTGGAGGTGGCATGCTACCTGTACCTGAAAAGTAAGGTTCCCATAAAGGGTGAGCCACAGCCCAGTAGAAGCACTCTAAACCAATCATGAGCGGTGACTAAAAGATCAACAGTTGATAATTGGCCAATAACCAACATGAGACAACATCTCATAATAAACATTCCCTTCCATTTCACGCTTGATAGGCAAACCAGCCATATCAACGCATCAACATATCAATACCAGAACTATGTACAGTGCCAACGATACGCATACAAGAAATCCTCGCTCGAGCCAACCACCGACACAGAACCTCGCTCGAGCGAAGAAAAGCTCGCTCGAGCGAAGAATGCAAGCCCTCAGGTCTGCGACTGAACGCACCTTGCTCGAGCGAAGAAAAACTCGCTCGAGCCAAGAAACAAGGCTCTCAGGTCGCAATCGCTCGCTCGAGCGAAGACACTCTGGCTCGAGCCACCAGACACAGGATTCCACTCTCGCTCGAGCGACCAACTCCTCGCTCGAGCGAAGGAGCAAAAATCTGGGCAGCCACACTTGGCTCCCAAATCCAACCAACCTGAAACCAACAAGCCCAACACACCCTATAACCCAAAAACAAGGTAAAGAAGGATGTAAACAAGATAATCATCAACCACTGACATCCACGGACACATGTCTGGATCACTGTACAATAAGGGTAAACCCGAGATCGCTATAAGTTCTCATGACTTGAATATAGGAAGGTGGGTAAAGGTGGCTAATCAATGCATGAAGATTCTTTCAAGGACGAACGATATTATCAAACAACTCTTCATATGCTTGATCGAGATAAGAAAATGTCTGTTGTCCATGAGAACTGAATTGGACTTTTCGAATACTGAGATAGTGAGCTTGTTTAAGGGATCGAAGAGGAGTTAATGCAAATGTTCATCGATGAATGACGGTTGTGTTTCTAAAAATGCAAAGCCCATGCACGTTGTAAGGCGTGGAAAAATACCTTGATCCACTAATATCACCAAGTATTGGTTATATTAGTGTGGGGGGTAATGTTGGCTATATATTTTGTATAAAGCCAATCACAGTTCAACACGTGGCAGGTTGAGGGTAATACGGGAAGACAATTCAAACTTTCAATCGTGATCGTACACGTGGTAGTTAGTATTGGTTTTCATAAGATCTGCGTAGTACTAGATCAGCAAAGAGATGCAAAGTGATGTGACTTCAACGGTTACTCATTTTTAAATTCAAAATAAGGAGGGAAGCCTAACTGCAGGTATTGGCATAGTGGAGCTAACTATAAGACAACATGATCAGTAATCATGGAGGAGCGGTTTGACGGTTAGAAGTGCAGTTCAGAACGTAATTTTCATAACGTAAGAGGCACTTGTATTAAAGACAAACCTCTAGAGGTGTCAATGTAATTTACACTTCATTAAAAGTGGCTCAAATGAAATTTTCATTGAAGTCCTATCATGACTCAAGTTAATCTTTCTGCAAATTTTTAAATGAAAATTTTTAGGGTAAATTACAGCGGTAGCCCCTCTAGTTTACCCTTTTGATAATTTTGGTCCATGTTGTTTCAATTTGATCTATTTTGTCTATTAATTTTACGGATTGTTTCATATTAGTACAACAAATAATGGTGGTTAAGTTTGATGGATGGAAAATCAAATGATGTGTCAATTTGCTCCCTGTAGTTTACAGGATGTGTCAATTTGGTTCATGTTGTTTTGATTTTCCTATAAGAGACCAAATTAACATATCCTGTAAACTACAGGGACCAAAGTGACACATCATTTGATTTTCCGTCTATTAAACTTAACCGCCGTTATTTATTGGATTAATATGACACAGTCGTAAAATTAAGGGGCAAAATTGAGTAAATTGAAATAACAGAGACCAAAATGACAAAAAAAAAAAAAACTACAGGGACCATTTGCATAATTTACCCATATTTTTATTAGAAAAATATGACTTAGTTTTTTTACTTATTTCTTATAACAAATAAATTTTGTTTGGAAAAGATTATGATACGCACCTCTCAAACAATGTGTATTATATACATTTTATAATTAAAGAAAAATATGGTATAACTTCATATTTTTTGAGTCATAATTATAAATAATAATAATAAAAAAAATCATAACCAAACACCACATGAAATATAACCAAAGATATCACAAGTCATAACTAAAATAATATCATAATTAAAGAATAAAATAATATAATTAAGGGGTGGCTCTAAATGCATCCCATGTTTTTGGTTGAGCACTTCTTTTCTTGGGACACCCCATGTCAAAATTTGAATTGTGATAAAAATTGTTTCGACATCCCACATAATCCCAACCCTGCCCCTACTTATTCCAGCCACCCTCCACCTCTGGCGCCATAAAAATAAAAATGAAAAATAATTTTATTTTATCATAAATATATATATATTAATTTATTCTATTTTTTTCATATTTACCAATTAAATTATGATATCTATTTCTTATTATGAACTTAAAATATACAATTAATGACATAATAACTGCAATATATATTCTAATACAATGGTTAAAATTTAATTCATTCTAAATTATTATTTATACTTTTTAAATAAATTTTATATTGTTATTTAATTTTAAAATTATTTTTAATTGTTTATTTAGCCCGTGCATCGCACGGGTTTATATGCTAGTTTACTAATAGTTTAAAAGACTTGATGCAATTAACTTTAAATTTATTGAGATTTTTGTACAAGCACAAATTTTTTTCTTTCTTTTAAAATTTTGGGTAATTATTCTCTTAAATTTGTCCCAAAAAAACACATTTGGATCGAGAAAAGAAACTGGCAGAATTTACTATGAGTTTGCTAGAAGCATAAACTGTGACTAAGTACGATTCAAAAAGTTATCTAATATGTTCTAGTTCAGCTGATCCAAAAAAAAAAAAATGTTTAACTCTCGTTCTCTATGCTTTCTCTCAATCTTTCTATTGCTAATTAGCACATACAAATAGAAAATCGGTTAATCACATTCAGCAGTTAGCACCTCATATTTTTATCAAAATATTATTTGATTACTCTGTTTTCGATTATCACATTTCCGTCCATATTAAATTAAAGTTTTAAAGATAAAAATTTAGGATTGTTATATTTTTAATGACAAAATTTAACGAAAAATTTACCTATAAATTTTATCTTGAAGAATGGTGACCCGATTAGTCCTAAGAGTTTTCTTATAGATTAATTAGTCCCATTAATTTTGAAAAGAGAGATGTAATATATTATTTAAAAATTAAATTTATTATTATACCTTTATTTCTATTATATTTTATTCGAATAATATATTTTTAATTGTTCTACTTTTAATATTGTTTCTTTGGAAAAATATCCTTTGAGCTCATGAATTTTAATCAACCTCATTAATGACAAATGAATAAAAAATGATATTGCAATTTAACATAATGTAAAAGTTTGATTCTCAAAGTTGAAAGTAAATATATTAAATTGAAATTTTGATAAAAGTGTAAAAAGCCTAATTAACAATAGAAAATCTTAACAATATTGTACTATACCTTGATTCTATTGCCAAATTGGAGTTAAATCTTTTAAGCTCGTCCAATGTAGTTAAACGTGATTCAAATTCCACTCGAACCATTGGATCATCCGAATGCCATAGAAGGCAGCAATCAAGAGAACAATACAGTTGCAGACAGAACTGAAAAATTTAAAAATACCCTAGATATTGATTTGTGATTATGTATCAATTTTAACTAGTAAATAGCAATCCCAATCAAACAATAAAAAATAAATCAACACAACGATTTTACGTGAAAAAATCACAATGGGAGCGCCTCCAATTATGATAAAAAAAAAATCACGGGCAAAAGCTACAAAACAATCCACTAAGAAGACATAACGGAATTATACAAGTGTACTCTCAATTACCTAGCGAATCTACGCCCGAATCGAACCAATCCCTATGTGTCTCTTCCAGCCCCGTCTTTATCTCAGAATTGTCTTGCCCAGAGCTGAATCCACAACGCCGATGTCGAATCACGACAATGAGCCACTCCAGAATTCACCAAAGCTTCAGGGCCAAATTCTCCGAAATCCACCGAAAAACTACTTTCTCTTTTGTGAATAAAACAAACCAAACCCTTTGATATAATCCACTCAATTCATAATATAAACTCTCACAGATATCAAAGGAAACAAGCAAAGAAGCTCCAAATGAAAACCCTAATATCCAATAAGAAGATCTGGAAGCCGTACCCTAAAATCTGACTGAACTGCACCTTTTATAGCAAACAGATCCGTGATCTTTGCTCAAGCGGAAGAATACAACTCCCAGCACTTTTGCAGGAGAGTGAAACTTCTTAAAGGTCATGATCTCTGCTCGAGTGTAGGAATGGCTGCTCAAGAGCGGACAAATACAATTCCCAGTACTTTTGTAGGCGAGTGAAACTTCTGCAAGGTCGCGATCTCCGCTCGAGCGCAAGGATGGCCGCTCAAGCGGACAAACAACATCGAATGCAATTTTGCTTCTGGCTTCGACGGCGCTACCCCTCAACCCCGCCTGGGTACTGCCTCGGACCAGTCAAGAAATGTTGCCCCCTGGACCCCCACGAGCTGACCGGTCAGCTCGATCCCCGACATAGTCAGCAAAGTGGCAAAGATGATAGGATTAAGCTCACAAACTACACTGCATAGGCGCAATTCGGGTTGGATTCGCATCTAAAAACTCATTGCCTCACTGAAATAAAAGAAAAAATAAAATTACAACTGAAAGGAGTTTGTCAAACGAAAATTGCCAAGAATAAAAACCTAACACGAACAAACTTCATCACAAAACAAACTGGGTTGATGGGATTCGGTGGTATAGTGATAGCTGCTATATTTGCAGCTGTTTGCTCTTTGTCTAATGAATATCATGGGAGTGAAAAGCTCATACTCAAAGTTGGAGATATATTGCACCTTAACAAGTGGCCATCTAAATTATTTTTGTTCATATTGTTCACATTTAGGTTTTCATCGGGTTTTCTTGTGGCAGCGATTCCATTATGGAAATGGTTATGTGTAGCTTGGTTTTCGTGCTCCTTTCGGATATGACTAGCCCAACAGTTCAGACTTCCTACATTTCTCAAAAATATCATGGGAGTGAAAAGCTCTTATTTTTGTTCTTATTTTTGTTCTGAATCTGATTTCAGAAGTGCAATGTGAAATAGATGAACACAAATGAGTCCAAATCCAGCAAATCTTTTGGAAAAATCGATTTTGAATCAAAAATGCCAAAAATGGACTGTTTTGCCAAATTATAGAGTTGCCACCTAAATATTTTTGAGAAATTTAGGAAGCCTGCGACTGAACCCGCGCTATTTTGCGCATCGCATTGTTTTATGCAGTTTACACTCGCGCTATTTTACGCAACGCACTGTTTTGTGCAGTTTATCACTCGACGCGCGCGTAGCACTGTTTTGTGCAGTTTATCACTCACGCTGTTTTGCGCATGGCACTATTTTGTGCAGTTTATCATGCGCGCTGTTTTGCGCATTGCACTGTTTTGTGCAGTTTATCACTCATACTGTTTTGCGCATCGCACTGTTTTGTGCAGTTTACACTGGCGTTGTGTTGCGCGTCGCACTGTTTTGTTCAGTTCACACTCGCGCTATTTTGCAAATCGCACTGTTTTGTGCAGTTTATCACTCGCGTCGTTTTGCGCATCGCACTGTTTTGTGCAGTTTACACTCGCGTTGTGTTGCGCATCGCATTGTTTTGTGCTGTTTATCACTCGTGCTTTTTTGCGCATCGGACTGTTTTGTGCAGTTTACACTCGCGCTATTTTGGGCATCGCACTGTTTTGTGCAGTTTACACTCGCGCTATTTTGCACATCGCACTGTTTTGTACAGTTTACACTTGCGCGATTTTGCGCATCGCTCTATTTTTTGCAGCTTATCACTCGATGCGCGCATCGCACTGTTTTGAGCAGCTTATCACTCGATGCGCGTATTGCACTATTTTGTGCAGTTTATCACTCGTGCTGTTTTGCGCATCGCACTGTTTTGTCCAGTTTATCACTCGCGCTGTTTTGCGCATCGCACTCTTTTGTGCAGTTTATCACTCATGTTGTGTTGCGCATCGCACTGTTTTGTGCAGTTTACACTCGGGCTATGTTGCGCATCGCACTGTTTTGTGCAATTTATCACTCGCGCTTTGTTGCGCATCGCACTGTTTTGTGCAGTTTATCAGTCGCGCTTTCTTGCGCATCGGCCTGTTTTGTGTAGTTTATCACTCGCATTATTTTGCGCATCGCACTGTTTTGTGCAGTTTACACTTGCACTATTTTGCGCATCGCACTGTTTTGTGCAGTTTACACTCGCACTGTTTTGCGCATCGCACTGTTTTGCGCATCGCACGGTTTTGTGTAGTTTACACTCCCGCTATGTTGGGCATCGCACTGTTTTGTGCAATTTATCACTCGCGCTTTCTTGCACATCGCACTGTTTTGTGCATTTTACCCCGCGCTATTTTCCGCATCGCACTGTTTTATGCAGTTTACACTCGCACTATTTTGCGCAACGCACTGTTTTGTGCAGTTTATCACTCGACGCGCGCATCGCACAGTTTTGTGTAGTTTACCAGTCACGCTGTTTTGCGCATTGCACTGTTTTGTGCAGTTTATCACGCGCGCTGTTTTGCGCATCGCACTGTTTTGTGCAGTTTATCACCCGCGTTGTTTTGCGCATTGCACTATTTTGTGCAGCTTATCACTCACGCTGTTTTGCGCATCGCACTATTTTGTGTAGTTTACACTCGCGCTCTTTTGTGCATCGCACGGTTTTATGCAGTTTACACTCGCTCTGTTTTGCACATCGCACTGTTTTGTGCAGTTTATCACTCGCGCTTTCTTGCGCATCGCACTTTTTTGTGCCTTTTACACCCGCGCTATTTTGCGCATCGCACTGTTTTATGTAGTTTACATTCGCGCTATTTTGCGCAACGCACAGTTTTGTGCGGTTTACAAGCGCACTATTTTGCGCATCACACTATTTTTTGTAGCTTTTCACTCGATGCGCGCATCGCACTGTTTTGTGCAGTTCATCACTACCGCTGTTTTGCACATCGCACTGTTTTGTCTAGTTTATCACTGCGCTGTTTTGCGCATCGCACTCTTTTCTGCAGTTTATCACTCGTGCTGTGTTACGCATCGCACTGTTTTGTGCAGTTTATCACTCGCGCTTTCTTGCGCATCGCACTGTTTTGTGCCGTTTATCACCCGCGCTTTTTTGCACATCGCACTGTTTTGTGCAGTTCACACTCGCGCTATTTTGCGCATCGCACTGTTTTGTGCAGTTTATCACTCGCGCTTTGTTGCGCATTGCACAGTTTTGTGCAGTTTATCAGTCGCGCTTTCTTGGGCAACGCCCTGTTTTATGCAGTTGATCACTCGCACTATTTTGCGCATCGCACTGGTTTGTGCAGTTTACACTCGCGCTATTTTGCGCATCGCACCTTTTTGTGCAGTTTACACTCGCGCTATTTTTGCGCATCGCACTGTTTTCTGCTATTTGCACTCGCGCTGTTTTGCGCATAGCCTTTTGTGCAGTTCACACTCGCGCTATGTTGGGCATCGCCCTATTTTGTGCAGTTTATCACTCGCGCTTTCTTGCGCATCGCACTATTTTGTGCATTTTACACCCGCGCTATTTTGCACATCGCACTGTTTTATGCAGTTTACACTCGCGCTATTTTGCGCAACGCACTGTTTTGTGCAGTTTATCACTCGACGCGTGCATCGCACTATTTTGTGCAGTTTATCACTCACGCTGTTTTGTGCATTGCACTGTTTTGTGTAGTTTATCACGCGCGCTGTTTTGCGCATCGCACTATTTTCTGCAGTTTATCACTCGCGTTGTTTTGTGCATCGCACCGTTTTGTACAGTTTACACCCGCGCTATGTTGCGCATCGCACTGTTTCGTGCTGTTTATCCCTCGCGCTTTCCTGCTTATCGTAGTGTTTTGTGCAGTTTATCACTCACGCTTTCTTGCGCATGGCACTATTTTGTGCAGTTTACACTCGCGCTATTTTGCGCATCGCACTATTTTGTGCAGTTTATCACTCGCGCTGTTTTGCGAATCGCACTGTTTTGTGCAGTTTACACTGGCGCTGTTTTGCGCATCGCACTGTTTTGCGTAGTTTACACTCGCGTTGTTTTGCACATCGCACTATTTTGTGCAGTTTACACTCGCGCTATGTTGGACATCGCACTGTTTTGTGTAGTTTATCACTCGCGCTTTCTTGCGCATTGCACTGTTTTGTGCATTTTACACCCGCGCTATTTTGCGCATCGCACTATTTTATGCAGTTTATACACGCGCTGTTTTGCGCAACGCACTGTTTTGTGTGGTTTATCACTCGACGCGTGCGTCGTACTGTTTTGTGCAGTTTATCACTCACGCTATTTTGCACATTGCACTGTTTTGTGTAGTTTATCACTCGTGCTGTTTTGCGCATCGCACCATTTTGTGCAGTTTACACTCGCGCTATGTTGCGCATCGCACTGTTTTGTGCAGTTTACCCCTCGCATTTTCTTGTGCATCGCACTATTTTGTGTAGTTTACACTCGCGCTATGTTGCGCATCGCACTGTTTTGTGTAGTTTACAGCCGTGCTCTTTTGCGCATCGCACTGTGTTGTGCAGTTTGTCACTCGCATCGTTTTGCGCATCGCATTGTTTTGTGCAGTTTACACTAGCACTGTGTTGCGCATCGCACTGTTTTGTACTGTTTATCACTCGTACTTTTTTGCGCATCGGACTGTTTTGTGCAGTTTACAATCGCGCTATTTTGCGCTTCGCACTATTTTTTGCAGGTTATCACTCGATGCGCGCATCACACTGTTTTGTGCAGCTTATCACTCGACACACGCATCGCACTGTTTTGTGCAGTTTATCACTCACGCTCTTTTGCGCATTGCACTGTTTTGTGGAGTTTATCACGCGCGCTGTTTTGCGCAATGCACTGTTTTGTGCAGTTTATCGCGTGCGCTGTTTTGCGCAACGCACCATTTTGTACAGTTTACACCCGCGATGTGTTGCGCATCGCACTGTTTTGTCCAGTTTACACTCGCGCTGTTTTGCGCATCGCACTATTTTGTGCAGTTTATCACTCGCTCTTTCTTGCGCATCGCACTGTTTTGTGCAGTTCACACTTGCACTATTTTGGGCATCATACTGTTTTGTGCAGTTTATCACTCACGCTTTGTTGCGCATCACACTGTTTTGTGTAGTTTATCAGTCGCGCTTTCTTGCGAATGCCCTGTTTTATGCAGTTTATCACTCGCACTATTTTGCGCATCGCACTGTTTTGTACAGTTTACACTCGCGACATTTTGCGCATCGCACTGTTTTGTGCAGTTTGCACTCGCGCTGTTTTGCGTGTCGCACGGTTTTGTGCAGTTTACACTCGCGCTATATTGGGCATCGCACTGTTTTGTGCAGTTTATCACTCGCGCTTTTTTGCACAGCGCACTGTTTTATGCATTTTACACCCGCGCTATTTTGCGCATCGCACTGTTTTATGATGTTTACACTCGCGCTATTTTGCACAACGCACTGTTCTGTGCAGTTTATCACTCGACGCGCGCATCGCACAGTTTTGTACAGTTTATCACTCACGTAGTTTTGCGCATTGCACTGTTTTATACAGTTTATCACTCGCGCTGTTTTGCGCAGCGCACTTTTTTGTGCAGTTTACACTCGCGCTGTGTTGCGCATCGCACTATTTTGTGCAGTTTATCCCCCGCGCTTTCTTGCGCATCGCAGTGTTTTGTGCAGTTTATCACTCGGGCTTTCTTGCGCATTGCACTGTTTTGTGCAGTTTACACTCGCGTCATTTTGCGCATCGCACTGTTTTGTGCAGTTTACACTCGTGTTATGTTAGGCATCGCACTGTTTTGTGCAGTTTATCACTCGCGCTTCCTTGCGCATCGCACTATTTTGTGCAGTTTATCACTCGCGCTTTGTTGCGCATCGTAGTGTTTTGTGCAGTTTACACTCGCGCTATTTTGCGCATTGCACAGTTTTGTGCAGTTTACAATCGCGCTATTTTGCGCATCGCACTGTTTTGGGCAGTTTACACTCGCGCTATTTTGTGCATCGCACTGTTTTGTGCAGTTTACACTCGCGCTATTTTCCGCATCACACTATTTTTTACAGCATATCACTCGATGCACGCATCGCACTGTTTTGTACAGCTTATCACTCGTTGCGCGCATCGCACTATTTTGTGCAGTTTATCACTCGCGTTGTTTTGCGCATCGCACTGTGTTGTGCAGTTTATCACTCGAGCTGTTTTGCGCATCGCACTGTTTTGTGCAGTTTACACTCGGGCTATGTTGCGCATCGCACTGTTTTATACAGTTTATCACTCGCGCTTTCTTGCGCATCGTACTATTTTGTGCAGTTTATCACTCGCGCTATTTTGCGCATCGCACTGTTTTGCGTAGTTCACACTCGTGCTATTTTGCGCATAGCACTGTTTTGTGTAGTTTAACACTCGTGCTTTGTTGCGCATCGCACTGTTTTGTGCAATTTATCAGTAACGCTTTCTTGCGCGTCGCCCTATTTTGTGTAGTTTATCACTCGCGCTATTTTGCACATCATACTGTTTTGTGCAGTTTACACTCGCGCTATTTTGCGCATCGCACTATTTTCTGCAGTTTACACTCGCGCTATTTTGCCAATCGCACTATTTTGTGCAGTTTAAACCCGCGCTGTTTTGCGCATCGCACTGTTTTGTCCAGTTTACGCTCGCGCTATGTTGGGCATCGCACTGTTTTGTGCGGTTTATCACTCGCGCTTTCTTGCGCATCGCACTGTTTTGTGCATTTTACACCCGCGCTATTTTGCGCATCGCACTATTTTATGTAGTTTACACACACGCTATTTTGGCCAACACACTGTTTTGTGCAGTTTATCAATCGACGCGTGCATCACACTGTTTTGTGCAATTTATCATTCACGTTGTTTTACGCATTGCACTGTTTTGTGCAGTTTATCACTCGCACTGTTTTGCGAATCGTACTGTTTTGTGCAGTTTACACTCGCGCTATGTTGCGCATCGCACTATTTTGTGCAGTTTATCCTCCGCGCTTTCTTGCGCATCGCAGTGTTTTGTGCAGTTTATCACTCGCGATTTCTTGCGCATGGCACTATTTTGTGCAGTTTATACTCGCGCTATTTTGCGCAACGCACTATTTTTTGCAGTTTATCACTCAACGCGTGCATCGCACTATTTTGTGCAATTTATCACTCACGCTGTTTTGCGCATTGCACTGTTTTGTGCAGTTTACACTCGCGCTGTGTTGCGCATCGCACTGCTTTGTGCAATTTATCACTCGCGCTTTATTGCGCATCATAGTGTTTTGTGTAGTTTAAACTCTCGCTATTTTGCACATCGCAGTGTTTTGTGTAGTTTACAGTCGTGCTATTTTGCACATCGCACTGTTTTGCGCAATTTACACTCGTGCTATTTTGCGTAGCGCACTGTTTTGTGCAGTTCACACTCGCGCTATTTTCCGCATCGCACTGTTTTTTGCAGCTTATCACTCGATGCGCGCATTGCACTGTTTTGTACAGCATATCACTCGTTGCGCGCATCACACTATTTTGTGCAGTTTATCAGTCCTGCTGTTCTGCTCATCGCACTATTTTGTGCAGTTTATCACTCGCGCTGTTTTGCGCATCGCACTGTTTTGTGCAGTTTACACTCAGGCTATGTTGCGCATCGCACTGTTTTGTGCAGTTTATCACTCGCGCTTTCTTGCGCATCGTACTGTTTTGTGCTGTTTATCACTCGCGATGTTTTGTGCTTCGCACTGTTTTCTGCAGTTCACACTCGTGCTATTTTGCGCATCACACTATTTTGTGCAGTTTAACACTCGCACTTTTTTGCGCATCGCACTGTTTTGCGCAGTTTATCAGTCGTTGTTTCTTGCGCGTCGCCCTGTTTTGTGCAGTTTATCACTCACGCTATTTTGCGCATCGCACTGTTTTGTGTAGTTTACACTCGCGCTATTTTGTGCATCGCATTGTTTTGTGCAATTTACACTCGCGCTATTTTGTCCATCGCACTATTTTGTGCAGTTTAAACTCGCGTTGTTTTACGCATCGCACTGTTTTGTGCAGTTTAACTCTCGCGCTTTGTTGCTCATCGCACTGTTTTGTGCAGTTTATTAGTCGCGCTTTCTTGCGCGTCGCCCTGTTTTGTGCAGTTTATCACTCGCGCTATTTTTCGCATCGTACTGTTTTGTGCAGTTTACACTCACGCTATTTTGCCCATCGCACTGTTTTGTGCAGTTTAAACTCGCGCTGTTTTGCGCATCGCACTGTTTTGTCCAGTTTACCCTCGCGCTATGTTGGGCATCACACTGTTTTGCGCAGTTTATCACTCGCGCTTTCTTGCGCATCGCACTATTTTGTGCATTTTACACCCGCGCTATTTTGCGCATCGCACTGTTTTATGCAGCTGACACTCGCGCTATTTTGCCCAATGCACTGTTTTGTGCAGTTTATCACTCGACGCGCGCATCGCACTGTTTTGTGCAATTTATCACTCACGCTGTTTTGTGCAGTTTATCACTCGCGCTGTTTTGCGCATCGTACTGTTTTGTGCAGTTTACACTCGCGCTGTGTTGTGCATCGCACTGTTTTGTGCAGTTTATCCTCCGCGCTTTCTTGCGCATCGCAGTGTTTTGTGCAGTTTATCTCTCACGCTTTCTTGCGCATGGCACTGTTTTGTGCAGTTTACACTCGCGCTATTTTGGGCAACGCACTATTTTGTGCAGTTTATCACTCGACGTGTGCATCGCACTGTTTTGTGCAGTTTATCACTCACGCTGTTTTGCGCATTGCACTATTTTGTGTAGTTTATCACTCGTGCCGTTTTGCGCATCGCACCGTTTTGTGCAGTTTACACTCGTGCTGTGTTGCGTATCGCACTATTTTGTGCAGTTTATCCCTCGCGCTTTCTTGCGCATCGTAGTGTTTTGTGCAGTTTATCACTCGCGCTTTCTTGCGCATGGCACAATTTTGTGCAGTTTACACTCGCGCTATTTTGCGCATCGCACTGTTTTGTGCAGTTTATCACTCGTGTTGTTTTGCGCATCGCACTATTTTGTGCAGTTTACTATTTTGCGCATCGCACTGTTTTATGCAGTTTATCACTCGCGTTGTTTTGCGCATCGCACTATTTTGTGCAGTTTACACTAGCGCTGTGTTGCGCATCGTACTATTTAGTGCAGTTTATCACTCGCGTTGTTTTGCGTATCGCACTATTTTGTGCAGTTTACACTAGCGCTGTGTTGCGCATCGTACTGTTTAGTGCAGTTTAACACTCGCGCTGTATTGCGCATCGTAGTGTTTTGTGCTGTTTACAGTCGCGCTATTTTGCACATCGCACTGTTTTGGGCAGTTTACACTCGCGCAATTTTGCGCATCGCACTGTTTTGTACAGTTTACACTTGCGCCATTTTCCGCATCGCATTGTTTTGTGCAGTTTATCACTCGCGTTATTTTGCGCATCGCACACTTTTGTGCAGTTTATCACTCCCGCTGTTTTGTGCGTCGCACTGTTTTGTGCAGTTTACAATCGGGCTATGTCGCGCATCGCACCGTTTTGTCCAGTTTATCACTCGCGCTTTCTTGCGCATCGTACTGTTTTGTGCTGTTTATCAGTCGCGCTGTTTTGCGCATCGCACTGTTTTGTGCAGTTCACACTCGCGCTATTTTGCGCATCGCACTGTTTTGTGCAGTTTAACACTCGCGCTTTGTTGCGCATCGCACTGTTTTGTGCAGTTTATCAGTCGCGCTTTCTTGCGTGTCGCCCTATTTTGTGCAGTTTATGACTCGCGCTATTTTGCGCATCGCACTATTTTGTACAGTTTACACTCGCGCTGTTTTGCGCATCGCACTGTTTTGTGCAATTTAACACTCGCGCTTTCTTGCGCATCGCACTATTTTGTGCAGTTTATCAGTTGCGCTTTCTTGCGTGTCGCCCTATTTTGTGCAGTTTATCACGCGCATCGCACTCTTTTGTGCAGTTTATCACTCGCACTGTGTTGCACATCGCACTGTTTTGTGCAGTTTACACTCGCGCTCTTTTGCGCATCGCACTGTTTTCTGCAATTTAGACTCATGCTATTTTGCGCGTCGCACTGTTTTCTGCAGTTTATCACTCGCGCTATTTTGCACATCGCACTGTTTTGTGTAGTTGACACTCGTGCTATTTTGCGCATGGCACTGTTTTGTGCAGTTTGCACTCGCGCTATTTTGCGCATCGCACTGTTTTGTGCAGTTTATCACCTGTGCTTTCTTGCGCATCACACTGTTTTGGGCAGTTTATCACTCGTGCTATTTTGCACATCGCACAGTTTTGGGCAGTTTGTCCCTCGCGCTTTCTTGCGCATCGCACTATTTTGTGCAGTTGACACCCATGGTATTTTGCGCATCGCACGGTTTTTTGCAGTTTACACCCGCGCTATTTTGCGTATCGCACTGTTTTGTGCAGCTTATCACGCGATGCGCCCATCGCACTGTTTTGTGCAGTTTATCACTCGTGCTGTTTTGCGCATCGTAATATTTTGAGCAGTTTATCACTCGCGCTGTTTTGCGCATCGCACTCTGTTGTGCAGTTTATCACTCGAGCTGTGTTGCACATCGCACTCTTTTGTGCAGTGTACACTCGCGCTATTTTGCTCATCGCACTGTTTTGTGCAGTTTAGACTCACGCTATTTTGCGTGTCGCACTGTTTTGTGCAGTTTAGACTCACGCTATTTTGCGCGTCGCGCTGTTTTCTGCAGTTTATCACTCGCGCTATTTTGCGCATCGCACTATTTTGTGCAGTTGACACTCGCGCTATTTTGCGCATTGCATGGTTTTGTGCTGTTTACACTCACCCTTTCTTGCGCATCGCACTGTTTTGGGTAGTTTGTCACTCGCGCTTTTTTGCGCATCACACTGTTTTGGGCAGTTTATTACTCGTGCTATTTGCCCATCGCACTTTTTTGTGCAGTTTACACTCGCGCTATTTTGCGCATCACCCTGTTTTGTGTAGTTTACACTCGCGCTATGTTGCCCATCGCGCTATTTTGTGCAGTTTATCACTCGCGCGGTGTTGCGCATCGCAACCTTTTGTGCAGTTTATCACTCGCGCTGTGTTGCACATCGCACTGTTTTGTACAGTTTACAATCGCGCTCTTTTGCGCATCGCACTGTTTTGTGCAGTTTAGACTTGCGCTATTTTGCGCGTCACACTGTTTTCTGCAGTTTATCACTCGCGCTATTTTGCGCATTGCACTGTTTTGTGCATTTGACACTCGTGCTATTTTGCGCATCCCACTATTTTGTGCAGTTTACACTCGCGCTATTTTGCACATCGCACTGTTTTGTGCAGTTTATCACTCGCGCTTTCTTGCGCATCACACTGTTTTGTGCAGTTTACACTCGCGCTATTTTCCGCATCGCATTGTTTTGTGTAGTTTATCATTCGCGTTTTCTTGTGCATCGCACTGTTTTGGGTAGTTTGTCACTCGTGCTATTTTACGCATCGCACTATTTTGTACAGTTTACACTCGCGTTATTTTGCGCATCATACTGTTTTGTGCAGTTTAGACTCGCGCTTTTTCCGCGTCGCACTGTTTTGTGCAGTTATCACTCACGCTGTTTTGCGCATCGCACTGTTTTGTGCAGTTTATCACTCGTGCATTTTTGCGTATCGCACTGTTTTGTGGAGTTTACACTTGCACTGTGTTGGGTATTGCACTGTTTTGAGCAGTTTGTCACTCGCGCTTTTTTGCGCATCGCACTGTTTTGTGCAGTTTATCACTCGCGCTTTATTGAGCATGGCATTATTTTGTGCAGTTTATCAATCGCGCTATTTTGCGCGTCGCACCGTTTTGTGCAGTTTACACTCGCGCTGTGTTGTGCATCGCACTGTTTTGGGCAGTTTATCACTCGCGCTTTTTTGCGCATCGCACTATTTTGTGCAGTTTACACTCGCACTATTTTGTGCATCACACTGTTTTGTACAGTTTACACTCGCGCTATTTTGCGCATCGCACTGTTTTGTGCAGTTTATCTCTCGCGCTATGTTTCGCATCGCACCGTTTTGTGCAGTTTATCACACGCGTTTTCTTGCGCACGGCACTGTTTTGTGCAGTTTACACTCGCACTATTTTGCGCATCGCACTGTTTTGTGCAGTTTACACTCGCGCTATTTTGCGCATCACACTATTTTGTGCAGTTTACACTCGCGTTATTTTTCCCATCGCATTGTTTTGTGCAGTTTACACTCGCGCTATGTTGCACATCGCGCTATTTTGTGCAGTTTATCACTCGCGCTATTTTGCGCATCGCACTGTTTTGTGCAGTTTATCACTCGATACGCCCATTGCACTCTTTTGTGCAGTCTATCACTCGCGCTGTGTTTCACATCGCTCTTTTTTGTGCAGTTTACACTCGCGCTTTTTTGCGCATCGCACAATTTTTTGCAGTTTAGACTCGCGTTATTTTGCTCGTCGCAATGTTTTCTGCAGTTTATCACTTATGCTATTTTGCGCATCGCACTGTTTTGTACAGTTTACACCAGCGCTATTTTGCGCATCGCACTGTTTTGTGCAGTTTAAACTCGCGTTGTTTTACGCATCGCACTGTTTTGTGCAGTTTAACTCTCGCGCTTTGTTGCTCATCGCACTGTTTTGTGCAGTTTATTAGTCGCGCTTTCTTGCGCGTCGCCCTGTTTTGTGCAGTTTATCACTCGCGCTATTTTTCGCATCGTACTGTTTTGTGCAGTTTACACTCACGCTATTTTGCCCATCGCACTGTTTTGTGCAGTTTAAACTCGCGCTGTTTTGCGCATCGCACTGTTTTGTCCAGTTTACCCTCGCGTTATGTTGGGCATCACACTGTTTTGCGCAGTTTATCACTCGCGCTTTCTTGCGCATCGCACTATTTTGTGCATTTTACACCCGCGCTATTTTGCGCATCGCACTGTTTTATGCAGCTGACACTCGCGCTATTTTGCCCAATGCACTGTTTTGTGCAGTTTATCACTCGACGCGCGCATCGCACTGTTTTGTGCAATTTATCACTCACGCTGTTTTGTGCAGTTTATCACTCGCGCTGTTTTGCGCATCGTACTGTTTTGTGCAGTTTACACTCGCGCTGTGTTGTGCATCGCACTGTTTTGTGCAGTTTATCCTCCGCGCTTTCTTGCGCATCGCAGTGTTTTGTGCAGTTTATCTCTCACGCTTTCTTGCGCATGGCACTGTTTTGTGCAGTTTACACTCGCGCTATTTTGGGCAACGCACTATTTTGTGCAGTTTATCACTCGACGTGTGCATCGCACTGTTTTGTGCAGTTTATCACTCACGCTGTTTTGCGCATTGCACTATTTTGTGTAGTTTATCACTCGTGCCGTTTTGCGCATCGCACCGTTTTGTGCAGTTTACACTCGTGCTGTGTTGCGTATCGCACTATTTTGTGCAGTTTATCCCTCGCGCTTTCTTGCGCATCGTAGTGTTTTGTGCAGTTTATCACTCGCGCTTTCTTGCGCATGGCACAATTTTGTGCAGTTTACACTCGCGCTATTTTGCGCATCGCACTGTTTTGTGCAGTTTATCACTCGTGTTGTTTTGCGCATCGCACTATTTTGTGCAGTTTACTATTTTGCGCATCGCACTGTTTTATGCAGTTTATCACTCGCGTTGTTTTGCGCATCGCACTATTTTGTGCAGTTTACACTAGCGCTGTGTTGCGCATCGTACTATTTAGTGCAGTTTATCACTCGCGTTGTTTTGCGTATCGCACTATTTTGTGCAGTTTACACTAGCGCTGTGTTGCGCATCGTACTGTTTAGTGCAGTTTAACACTCGCGCTGTATTGCGCATCGTAGTGTTTTGTGCTGTTTACAGTCGCGCTATTTTGCACATCGCACTGTTTTGGGCAGTTTACACTCGCGCAATTTTGCGCATCGCACTGTTTTGTACAGTTTACACTTGCGCCATTTTCCGCATCGCATTGTTTTGTGCAGTTTATCACTCGTGTTATTTTGCGCATCGCACACTTTTGTGCAGTTTATCACTCCCGCTGTTTTGTGCGTCGCACTGTTTTGTGCAGTTTACAATCGGGCTATGTCGCGCATCGCACCGTTTTGTCCAGTTTATCACTCGCGCTTTCTTGCGCATCGTACTGTTTTGTGCTGTTTATCAGTCGCGCTGTTTTGCGCATCGCACTGTTTTGTGCAGTTCACACTCGCGCTATTTTGCGCATCGCACTGTTTTGTGCAGTTTAACACTCGCGCTTTGTTGCGCATCGCACTGTTTTGTGCAGTTTATCAGTCGCGCTTTCTTGCGTGTCGCCCTATTTTGTGCAGTTTATGACTCGCGCTATTTTGCGCATCGCACTATTTTGTACAGTTTACACTCGCGCTGTTTTGCGCATCGCACTGTTTTGTGCAATTTAACACTCGCGCTTTCTTGCGCATCGCACTATTTTGTGCAGTTTATCAGTTGCGCTTTCTTGCGTGTCGCCCTATTTTGTGCAGTTTATCACGCGCATCGCACTCTTTTGTGCAGTTTATCACTCGCACTGTGTTGCACATCGCACTGTTTTGTGCAGTTTACACTCGCGCTCTTTTGCGCATCGCACTGTTTTCTGCAATTTAGACTCATGCTATTTTGCGCGTCGCACTGTTTTCTGCAGTTTATCACTCGCGCTATTTTGCACATCGCACTGTTTTGTGTAGTTGACACTCGTGCTATTTTGCGCATGGCACTGTTTTGTGCAGTTTGCACTCGCGCTATTTTGCGCATCGCACTGTTTTGTGCAGTTTATCACCTGTGCTTTCTTGCGCATCACACTGTTTTGGGCAGTTTATCACTCGTGCTATTTTGCACATCGCACAGTTTTGGGCAGTTTGTCCCTCGCGCTTTCTTGCGCATCGCACTATTTTGTGCAGTTGACACCCATGGTATTTTGCGCATCGCACGGTTTTTTGCAGTTTACACCCGCGCTATTTTGCGTATCGCACTGTTTTGTGCAGCTTATCACGCGATGCGCCCATCGCACTGTTTTGTGCAGTTTATCACTCGTGCTGTTTTGCGCATCGTAATATTTTGAGCAGTTTATCACTCGCGCTGTTTTGCGCATCGCACTCTGTTGTGCAGTTTATCACTCGAGCTGTGTTGCACATCGCACTCTTTTGTGCAGTGTACACTCGCGCTATTTTGCTCATCGCACTGTTTTGTGCAGTTTAGACTCACGCTATTTTGCGTGTCGCACTGTTTTGTGCAGTTTAGACTCACGCTATTTTGCGCGTCGCGCTGTTTTCTGCAGTTTATCACTCGCGCTATTTTGCGCATCGCACTATTTTGTGCAGTTGACACTCGCGCTATTTTGCGCATTGCATGGTTTTGTGCTGTTTACACTCACCCTTTCTTGCGCATCGCACTGTTTTGGGTAGTTTGTCACTCGCGCTTTTTTGCGCATCACACTGTTTTGGGCAGTTTATTACTCGTGCTATTTGCCCATCGCACTTTTTTGTGCAGTTTACACTCGCGCTATTTTGCGCATCACCCTGTTTTGTGTAGTTTACACTCGCGCTATGTTGCCCATCGCGCTATTTTGTGCAGTTTATCACTCGCGCGGTGTTGCGCATCGCAACCTTTTGTGCAGTTTATCACTCGCGCTGTGTTGCACATCGCACTGTTTTGTACAGTTTACAATCGCGCTCTTTTGCGCATCGCACTGTTTTGTGCAGTTTAGACTTGCGCTATTTTGCGCGTCACACTGTTTTCTGCAGTTTATCACTCGCGCTATTTTGCGCATTGCACTGTTTTGTGCATTTGACACTCGTGCTATTTTGCGCATCCCACTATTTTGTGCAGTTTACACTCGCGCTATTTTGCACATCGCACTGTTTTGTGCAGTTTATCACTCGCGCTTTCTTGCGCATCACACTGTTTTGTGCAGTTTACACTCGCGCTATTTTCCGCATCGCATTGTTTTGTGTAGTTTATCATTCGCGTTTTCTTGTGCATCGCACTGTTTTGGGTAGTTTGTCACTCGTGCTATTTTACGCATCGCACTATTTTGTACAGTTTACACTCGCGTTATTTTGCGCATCATACTGTTTTGTGCAGTTTAGACTCGCGCTTTTTCCGCGTCGCACTGTTTTGTGCAGTTATCACTCACGCTGTTTTGCGCATCGCACTGTTTTGTGCAGTTTATCACTCGTGCATTTTTGCGTATCGCACTGTTTTGTGGAGTTTACACTTGCACTGTGTTGGGTATTGCACTGTTTTGAGCAGTTTGTCACTCGCGCTTTTTTGCGCATCGCACTGTTTTGTGCAGTTTATCACTCGCGCTTTATTGAGCATGGCATTATTTTGTGCAGTTTATCAATCGCGCTATTTTGCGCGTCGCACCGTTTTGTGCAGTTTACACTCGCGCTGTGTTGTGCATCGCACTGTTTTGGGCAGTTTATCACTCGCGCTTTTTTGCGCATCGCACTATTTTGTGCAGTTTACACTCGCGCTATTTTGTGCATCACACTGTTTTGTACAGTTTACACTCGCGCTATTTTGCGCATCGCACTGTTTTGTGCAGTTTATCTCTCGCGCTATGTTTCGCATCGCACCGTTTTGTGCAGTTTATCACACGCGTTTTCTTGCGCACGGCACTGTTTTGTGCAGTTTACACTCGCACTATTTTGCGCATCGCACTGTTTTGTGCAGTTTACACTCGCGCTATTTTGCGCATCACACTATTTTGTGCAGTTTACACTCGCGTTATTTTTCCCATCGCATTGTTTTGTGCAGTTTACACTCGCGCTATGTTGCACATCGCGCTATTTTGTGCAGTTTATCACTCGCGCTATTTTGCGCATCGCACTGTTTTGTGCAGTTTATCACTCGATACGCCCATTGCACTCTTTTGTGCAGTCTATCACTCGCGCTGTGTTTCACATCGCTCTTTTTTGTGCAGTTTACACTCGCGCTTTTTTGCGCATCGCACAATTTTTTGCAGTTTAGACTCGCGTTATTTTGCTCGTCGCAATGTTTTCTGCAGTTTATCACTTATGCTATTTTGCGCATCGCACTGTTTTGTACAGTTTACACCAGCGCTATTTTGCGCATCGCACTGTTTTGTGCAGTTTACACTTGCGCTATTTTGCGCATCACACTGTTTTGTGCAGTTTATCACACGCGCTTTCTTGTGCATGGCACCGTTTTTGTGCAGTTTACGCTCGCGCTATTTTGCGCATCGCACTGTTTTGTGCAGTTTACACTCGCACTAATTTGCGCATCGCACTGTTTTGTGCAGCCTATCACGCGATGCGTGCATCGCATTATTTTGTGTAGTTTATTCATCGCGCTGTTTTGTGCATCGCACTGTTTTGTGCAGTTCATCACTCGCGCTGTTTTGCGCATCGCACTCTTTTGTGCAGTCTATCACTCGCGCTGTGTTGCACATCGCACTTTTTTGTGCAGTTTACACTCGTATTTTGTTGCGCATCGCACTGTTTTGTGCAGTTTAGACTCGTGTTATTTTGCGCGTCGCGCTGTTTTCTGCAGTTTATCACTTACGCTATTTTGCGCATCGCACTGTTTTGTGCGGTTGACACTCTCGCTATTTTGCGCATCTCACTGTTTTGTGCAGTTTATCACTGGCGCTTTCTTGCGCGTTGCACTGTTTTAGGCAATTTATCACTCGCGCTATTTTGCGCATCGCACTATTTCGTGCACTTTACACTCGCGCTACTTTGCGTATCGCACTGTTTTTATGCATTTTAGACTCTCACTATTTTGTGCAGTTTATCACTCGCACTTTCTTGCGCATCGCATTGTTTTGTGCAGTTTACACCCGTGGTATTTTGCGCATCGCCCTATTTTGTGCAATTTGCACTCGCACTATTTTGCGCATCGCACTGTTTTGTGCAGCTTATCACTCGATGCGCGCATCGCACTGTTTTGTGCATTTAATCTCTCGCGCTGTTTTGCGCATCGCACTGTTTTGTGCAGTTTCTCACTCGCGCTGTTTTGCGCATCGCACTATTTTGTGCAGTTTACACTCGCGCTGTGTTGCGCATCGCACTGCTTTGTGCAGTTTATCACTCGTGCTCTTTTGCGCATCGCACTATTTTGTGCAGTTTACATTCGCGCTCTTTTGCGCATCGCACTGTTTTGTGCAGTTTACCGTCGCACTATGTTGCGCATCGCACTGTTTTGTGCAGTTTATCACTCGCGCTATGTTGCGCATCACACTATTTCGTGCAGTTTATCACTCGCGCTTTCTTGCGCATCGCACTATTTTGTGCAGTTTACACCCGTGGTATTTTTCGCATCGCACTGTTCTATGCAGTTTATCACTCACGCTGTCTTGCACATCGTACTGTTTTGGGCAATTTATTACTCGCGCTATTTTGCGCATCGCACTGCTTTGTGCAGTTTACACTCGCGCTATTTTGCGCATCGCACTATTTTGTGCAGTTTACACTCACGCTATATTGCCCATCGCCCTGTTTTGTGCAGTTTACACTCGCGCTATGTTGCGCATCGCACTCTTTTGTGCAGTTTATCACTCGCGCTATGTTGCGCATCACACTGTTTTGCGCAGTTTATCACTCGCGCTATTTTGCTCGTCGCACTATTTTGTGCAATTTGCACTCGCGCAATTTTCCGCATCGGACTGTTTTGCGCATCGCACTGTTTTGTGCAGTTTACACTCGCGCTTTTTTGCGCATCGCACTGTTTTGTGCAGTTTATCACTCGCGCTATGTTGTGCATCGCACCCTATTATGCAGTTTATTACTCGCGCTATTTTGCGCATCGCACTGTTTTGTGCAGTTTATCACTCGATGCGCGCATCGCACTGTTTTCTGCAGTGTATCACTCGCGCTGTTGCGCATCGCACTGTTTTGTGTAGTTTATCACTCTCGCTTTCTTGCGCATCGCACTGTTTTGTGCAATTTACACCAGTGGTATTTTGCGCATCACACTGTTTTGTGCAATTAGCACTCGAACTATTTTGTGCATCGCACTGTTTTGAGTAGCTTATCACTCGATGTGCGTATCGCACTATTTTGTGTAGCTTATCTCTCGCGCTGTTTTGAGCACCGCACTATTTTGTGCAGTTTATCACTTGCGCTGTTTTGTGCATCGCACTTTTTTGTGCAGTTTATCACTCACGCTGTGTTGCGCATCGCACTGTTCTGTGCAGTTTACACTCGCGCACTTTTGCGCATCGCACTGTTTTGAGCAGTTTACACTCGCGCTACGTTGCGCATCGCACTCTATTGTGCAATTTATCACTCGTGCTATTTTGCACATCGCACTATTTTGTGCAGTTTATCACTCAATGCGTGCATCGCACTGTTTTGTGCAGTTTATCACTCGCGCTGTTTTGCGCATCGCACTATTTTGTGCAGTTTATCACTCTCGTTGTTTTGTGCATCGCATTATTTTGTGCAGTTTACACAAGCGCTATGTTGCGTATTGCACTGCTTTGTGCAGTTTACCACTCGTGCACTTTTGCGCATCGCACTATTTTGTGCAGTTTACAGTTGCGCTCTTTTGCGCATCGCACTCCTTTGTGCAGTTTAGACTCGCGCTATGTTGCACATCGCACTGTTTTGCGCAGTTTATCACTCTCGCTATTTTGCGCGTCGCACTGTTTTGTGCAGTTTATCACTCGCGCTGTTTTGCGCATCGCACTGTTTTGTGTAGTTTACATTCGCGCTGTGTTGCGCATCGCATTGTTTTGTGCAGTTTACCACTCGCACTTTTTTGCGCATCGCACTGTTTTGTGCAGTTTACACGCTCTCTATTTTGGGCATCGCACTATTTTGTGCAGTTTACACCAGCGCTATTTTGCGCATCGCACTGTTTTGTGCAGTTTACACTCGCGCTATTTTGCGCATCGCACTATTTTGTGCAGTTTATCACTCGCGCTATCTTTCGCATCGCACTGTTTTTTGCAGTTTATCACACACGCTTTCTTGCGCATGGCACTGTTTTGTGCAGTTTACACTCGCGCTATTTTGCGCATCGCACTGTTTTGGGCAGTTTACACTCGCGCTATTTTGCGCACCGCACTGTTTTGTGCAGCTTATCACGCGATGCGCGCATCGCACGGTTTTGTGCAGTTTATCACTCACGCTGTTTTGCACATCGCAATGTTTTGTGCAGTTTATCACTTGCACTGTTTTACACATCGCACTCTTTTGTGCAGTTTATCACTCGCGCTGTGTTGCACATCGCACTGTTTTTTGCAGTTTACACTCGCGCTCTTTTGCGCATCGCACTATTTTGTGGGTCTAGACTCCCGCTATTTTGCGCCTCCCACTGTTTTCTGCAGTTTATCACTCGCACTATTTTGCGTATCACACTGTTTCGTGCAGTTGACACTCGCGCTATTATGCGAATCGCACTATTTTTTGTAGTTTACACTCGCGCTTTCTTGCACATCGCACTAATTTGTATAGTTTATCACTCGCGCTTTCTTGCACATCGCACTATTTTTTGCAGTTTACACCCGTGGTATTTTGCGCATCACACGGTTCTGTGCAGTTCACAGTTGCGCTATTTTGCGCATCGCACAGTTTTGTGCAGCTTATCACGCGGTGCGCGCATCGCACTGTTTTGTGCAGTTTTATCACTCCTGCTGTTTTGCGCATCGTAATGTTTTATGCAGTTTATCACTCACGCTGTTTTGCGCATCGCACTCTTTTGCGCAGTTTATCACTCGCGTTGTGTTGCACATCGCACTGTTTTGTGCAGTGTACACTCGCGCTATTTTGCGCATCGCACTGTTTTGTGCAGTTTAGGCTAACGTTATTTTGCGCATCGCACTGTTTTCTGCAGTTTATCACTCGCGCTATTTTGCACATCACACTGTTTTGTGCAGTTGACACTCGCGCTATTTTGCGCATCGCATGGTTTTGTGCAGTTTACACTCGCGTTTTCTTGCGCATCGCACAGTTTTGGGCAGTTTATCACTCAAGCTTTCTGCACATCGCACTCTTTTGGGCAGTTTATTCCTCGCGCTATTTTGCGCATCGGACTGTTTTGTGCAGTTTACACTCGTGCTATTTTGCGTATCGCACTATTTTGTGCAATTTACACTCGCGCTATATTGCCCATCGCCCTGTTTTGTGCAGTTTACACTCGCGCTATGTTACGCATCGCACTCTTTTGTGCAGTTTATCACTCACGCTATTTCGCGCATCACACTGTTTTGTGCAGTTTCTCACTCGATGCGCCCATCGCACTGTTTTGTGCAGTTTATCACCCGCGTTGTATTGCGCATCGCACTATTTTGTGCAGTTTATCGCTCCCGCTGTTTTGTGCATCGCACGATTTTGTGTAGTTTACACTTGCGCTGTGTTGCGCATCGCACTGTTTTGTGCAGTTTATCACCTGCGCTGTTTTGCGCATCGCACTCTTTTGTGCAGTTTATCACTCGCGCTATATTGCCTATCCCCCAGTTTTGTGCAGTTTACACTCGCGCTATGTTCGGCATCGCACTCTTTTGTGCAGTTTATCACTCGCGCTATTTCGCGCATCGCACTATTTTGTGCAGTTTATCACTCGATGCGCCCATCGCACTATTTTGCGCATCGCACTGTTTTGTGCAGTTTATCACTTGTGCATTTTTGCGCATCGCGCTGTTTTGTGCAGTTTACACTTGCGCTGTGTTGCGTATCGCACTGTTTTGTGCAGTTTGTCACTCGCGCTTTTTTGCGCATCGCATTGTTTTGTGCAGCTTATCACTCGCGCTTTCCTGAGCATTGCATTATTTTGTGCAGTTTATCACTCGCGCTATTTTGCACGTCGCCCCGTTTTGTGCAGTTTACACTCGCGCTATTTTGTGCGTCGCACTGTTTTGTACAATTTACACTCGCGCTATTTTTCACGTCGCACTGTTTTGTGAAATTTATCACTCGCGCTATTTTGCGCATCGCACTGTTTTGTGCAGTTTACACTCGCGCTCTTTTGCGCATCGCACTGTTTTGTACAGTTTATCACTCGCGCTATGTTTCGCATCGCACTCTTTTGTGCAGTTTATCACTCGCGCTATTTTGCGCATCGCACTGTTTTGTGCAGTTTATCACTCGATGCGCGCATCGCACTGTTTTGTGCAGTTTATCACTCGCACTGTTGCGCATCGCACTATTTTGTGTAGTTTCTCACTCGCGCTCTTTTGTGCATCGCACTGTTATGTGCAGTTTACACTCACGCTATTTTGCGCATCGCACCGTGTTATGCAGTTTACACTCGCGTTATTTTGCGCATCGCACTATCTTGTGCAGTTTACACTCGCGCTATTTTGCGCATCGCATTGTTTTGTGCAGTTTATCGCTCGATGCGTGCATCTCACTATTTTGTGCAGTTTATCACTCGCGCTGTTTTGCGCATCCCACTATTTTGTGCAGTTTATCACTCTTGCTGTTTTGTGCATCCAACTATTTTGTGTAGTTTACACTCGCGCTATGTTGCGCATCGCACTGTTTTGTGCAGTTTATCACTCGCGCTATGTTGCGCATCACACTGTTTTGTGCAGTTTATCACTCCCGCTTTCTTCCGCTTCGCACTATTTTGTGCAGTTAACACCCGTGGTATTTTGCGCATCGGACTGTTTTGTGCAGTTTAACACTCGCGCTATTTTGCGCATGGCACTGTTTTTGTGCAGCTTATCACGCGATGCGCGCATCGTACTGTTTTGTGCAGTTTATCACTCGTGCTGTTTTACGTATCGCAATGTTTTGTGCAGTTTATCAGTCGCGCTGTTTTGCGCATCGTACTCTTTTGTGCAGTTTATCAGTCGCACTGTGTTGCACAATGCACGGTTTTGTGCGGTGTACACTTGCACTATTTTGCGCATTGCTCTGTTTTGTGCAGTTTACACTCAGGGTATTTTCCGCGTCGCACTGTTTTCTGTAGTTTATCACTCGCGCTATTTTGTGCATCGCACTATTTTGTGCAGTTGAGATTCGCGCTATTTTGAGCATCGCACGGTTTTGTGCAGTTTACACTCATGCTTTCTTGTGCATCGCACTGTTTTGGGCAGTTTATCACTCGCGCTTTCTTGCGCATCGCACTGTTTTGGGCAATTTATGACTCGCGCTATTTTACGCATCGCACAGTTTTGTGCAGTTATCACTCGCGCTATTTTGCACAGCGCACTGTTTTGTGCAGTTTATCGCTCGTGCTGTTTTAACGCATCGCACTGTTTTGTGCAGTTTACACTCGCGCTGTGTTGCGCATCGCACTGTTTTGTGCAGTTTATCACTCGCGCTTTTTTGCGCATCGCACTATTTTGTGCAGTTTACACTCGCGCTGTTTTGTGCATCCCACTGTTTTGTGCAGTTTATCACTCGCGCTTTCTTGCGCATCGCACTGTTCTGGGCAGTTTATGACTCGCGCTATTTTGCGCATCGCACTGTTTTGTGCAGTTTATCACTCGCGCTATTTTGCGCATCGCACTGTTTTGTGCAGTTAATCACTCGATGCGCCCATCGCACTGCTTTGTGCAGCTTATCACTCGCGCTGTTTTGCACATTGCACTGTTTTGTGCAGTTTATCGCTCGTGCTGTTTTACGCATCGCACTGTTTTGTGCAGCTTCCACTCGCGCTGTGTTGCGCATCGCACTGTTTTGTGGGAGTTTATCACTCGCGCTTTTTTGCGCATCGCACTATTTTGTACAGTTTACACTCGCGCTGTTTTGTGCATCCCACTGTTTTGTGCAGTTTACACTCGCGCTATTTTGCGCATCGCACTGTTTTGTGCAGTTTATCACTCGCGCTATGTTTCGCATCGCACTGTTTTTTGCAGTTTATCACACGCGCTTTCTTGCGCATGGCACTGTTTTGTGCAGTTTACACTCGCGCTATTTTGCGCATCGCACTGTTTTGTGCAGTTTACACTCACGCTATTTTGCGCATCGCACTATTTTGTGCCGCTTATCACGCGATGCTCGTATTGCACTGTTTTGTTCAGTTTATCGCTCGCGCTGTTTTGCGCATCATAATGTTTTATGCAGTTTATCACTCGCGTTGTGTTGCACATCGCACAGTTTTGTGAAGTTTACACTCGCGCCCTTTTGCGCATCGCACTGTTTTGTGTAGTTTAGACTCACGCTATTTTGTGCGCCGCACTGTTTTTTGCAGTTTATCACTCGCGCCATTTTTAGCATCGCACTGTTTTGTGCAGTTGACACTCGCGCCATTTTGCACATCGCACTGTTTTATGCTGTTTGCACTCGCGCTATGTTGCGCATCGCACTATTTTATGCAGTTTATCACTCGCGCTTTCTTGCGCATCGCACTGTTTTGGGCAGCTTATCACTCGTGCTATTTTGTGCATTGCACTATTTTGGGCAGTTTATCGGTCACGCTTTCTTCCGCATCGCACTATTTTGTACAGTTTACACCCATGGTATTTTGTGCGTCGCACGATTTTGTGCAGTTTACACTCGCGCTATTTTGCGCATCACACTGTTTTGTGCAATTTAGACTCACGCTATTTTGCGCGTCGCACTGTTTTCTGCAGTTTATCACTCGTGCTATTTTGCGCATCGCACTGCTTTGTGCAGTTGACACTCGCGCTATTTTGCACATCGCATGGTTTTGTGCAGTTTACACTCATGCTTTATTGCACATCCCACTGTTTTGGGCAGTTTATTACTCGCGCCATTTTGCGCATCGCACTGTTTTGTGCAGTTTACACTCGCACTATGTTGCACATCGCGCTCTTTTGTGCAGTTTATCACTCGCGCTGTGTTGCGCATCGTACTCTTTTGTGCAGTTTATCACTCGCGCTGTGTTGCCCATCGCCCTCTTTTGTGCAGTTTACACTCGCGCTCTTTTGCGCATCGCACTGTTTTGTGCAGTTTAGACTTGCGCTATTTTGCACGTCGCACTATTTTTTGCAGTTTATCATTCGCGTTATTTTGCGCATTGCACTGTTTTGTGCAGTTGACACTCGCGCTATTTTGTGTATCGCACTATTTTGTGCAGTTTACACTCGCGCTATTTTGCGCATCGCACTGTTTTGTGCATTTTATCACTCGCGCTATTTTGCGCGTCGCACAGTTTTGTGCAGTTTATCACTCACGCTATTTTGCGCATCGCACTATTTTGTGCAGTTTATCACTCGTGCATTTTTACGTATCGCACTGTTTTGGGTAGTTTACACGTGCGCTGTGTTGGGTATCGCACTGTTTTGTGCAGTTGGTCACTCGCGTTTTTTTACGCATCGCACTGTTTCGTGCAGTTTATCACTCGCGCTTTATTGAGCATGGCATTCTTTTGTGTAGTTTATCACTCGCCCTATTTTGCACGTCGCACCGTTTTGTGCAGTTTACACTCGCGCTGTGTTGCGCATCGCACTGTTTTATGCAGTTTATCACTCGCATTTTTTTGCGGATAGCACTATTTTGTGCAGTTTACACTGGCGCTATTTTGTGCATCACACTGTTTTGTGCAGTTTACACTCGCGTTATTTTGCACATCGTACTGTTTTGTGCAGTTTATCACTCGCGCAATGTTTCGCATCGCACTATTTTGTGCAGTTTATCGCACGCGCTTTCTTGCGCATGGCACTGTTTTGTGCAGTTTACACTTGCACTATTTTGCACATCGCACTGTTTTGTGCAGTTTACACTTGAGCTATTTTGCGCATCGCACTGTTTTGTGCAGCTTATCACGCGATGCGCGCATTGCACTGTTTTGTGCAGTTTATCACTCGTGCTTTTTTGTGCATCGCAATGTTTTGTGCAGTTTATCACTCGCCCTGTTTTGCGCATCGCGCTGTTTTGTGCAGTTTATCACTCGCGCTTTTTTGCGCATCGCACTATTTTGTGCAGTTTACACTCGCGATGTTTTGTGCATCCCACTGTTTTGTGCAGTTTATCACTCGCGCTTTCTTGCGCATCACACTGTTCTGGGCAGTTTATGACTCGCGCTATTTTGCGCATCGCACTGTTTTATGCAGTTTATCACTCACGCTATTTTGCGCATCGCACTGTTTTGTGCAGTTTATCACTCGCGCTATTTTGCGCATCGCACTATTTTGTGCAGTTAATCGCTCGATGCGCCCATCGCACTATTTTGTGGAGCTTATCACTCGCGTTGTTTTGCGCGTTGCACTGTTTTCTGCAGTTTATCGCTCGTGTTGTTTTATGCATCGCACTGTTTTGTGCAGCTTCCACTCGCGCTGTGTTGCGCATCGCACTGTTTTGTGGAGTTTATCACTCGCGCTTTTTTGCGCATTGCACTATTTTGTACAGTTTACACTCGCGCTGTTTTGTGCATCCCACTGTTTTGTACAGTTTACACTCGCGCTATTTTGCGCATCGCACTGTTTTGTGCAGTTTATCACTCGCGCTATGTTTCGCATCGCACTGTTTTTTGTAGTTTATCACACGCGCTTTCTTGCGCATGGCACTGTTTTGTGCAGTTTACACTCGCGCTATTTTGCGCATCGCACTGTTTTGTGCAGTTTACACTCGCGCTATTTTGTGCATCGCACTGTTTTGTGCAGCTTATCACGCGATGCCCGTATCGCACTGTTTTGTTCAGTTTATCACTCGCGCTGTTTTGCGCATCATAATGTTTTGTGCAGTTTATCACTCGCCCTATTTTGCGCATCGCACTCTTTTGTGCAGTTTATCACTCGCGCTGTGTTGCACATCGCACAGTTTTGTGAAGTTTACACTCGCGCTCTTTTGCGCTTCGCACTGTTTTGTGTAGTTTAGACTCACGCTATTTTGTGCGTCGCACTATTTTTTGCAGTTTATCACTCGCGCTATTTTGAGCATCGCACTGTTTTGTGCAGTTGACACTCGCGCCATTTTGCACATCGCACTGCTTTGTGCTGTTTGCACTCGTTATGTTGCGCATCCCACTATTTTATGCAGTTTATCACTCGCGCTTTCTTGCGCATCGCACTGTTTTGGGCAGTTTATCACTCGTGCTATTTTGCGCATTGCACTATTTTGGGCAATTTATCGGTCACGCTTTCTTCCGCATCGCACTATTTTGTGCAGTTTACACCCATGGTATTTTGCGCGTCGCACGATTTTGTGCAGTTTACACTCGCGCTATTTTGCCCATCGCGCTTTTTTGTGCAGCTTATCACGCGATGCGCGCATCGCACTGTTTTGTGCAGTTTGTCACTCGTGCTGTTTTGCGCATCGCACTGTTTTGTGCAGTGTACACTCGCGCTATTTTGCGCATCACACTGTTTTGTGCAATTTGGACTCACGCTATTTTGCGCGTCGCACTGTTTTCTGCAGTTTATCACTCGTGCTATTTTGCGCATCGCACTGCTTTGTGCAGTTGACACTCGCGCTATTTTGCACATCGCATGGTTTTGTGCAGTTTACACTCATGCTTTATTGCGCATCCCACTGTTTTAGGCAGTTTATTACTCGCGCCATTTTGCGCATCGCACTGTTTTGTGCAGTTTACACTCGCACTATGTTGCACATCGCGCTCTTTTGTGCAGTTTATCACTCGCGGTGTGTTGCGCATCGTACTCTTTTGTGCAGTTTATCACTCGCGCTGTGTTGCCCATCGCCCTCTTTTGTGCAGTTTACACCCGCGCTCTTTTGCGCATCGCACTGTTTTGTGCAGTTTAGACTTGCGCTATTTTGCACGTCGCACTATTTTCTGCAGTTTATCATTCGCGCTATTTTGCGCAGTTTACACTCGCGCTAATTTGCGCATCGCACTGTTTTGTGCAGTTTATCACTCGCGCTATTTTGCGCGTCGCACAGTTTTGTGCAGTTTATCACTCACGCTATTTTGCGCATCGCACTGTTTTGTGCAGTTTATCACTCGTGCATTTTTGAGCATCCCACTGTTTTGTGTAGTTTACACGTGTGCTGTGTTGGGTATCGCACTGTTTTGTGCAATTGGTCACTCGCGTTTTTTTGCGCATCGCACTGTTTTGTGCAGTTTATCACTCGCGCTTTATTGAGCATGGCATTCTTTTGTGCAATTTATCACTCGCCCTATTTTGCGCGTCGCACCGTTTTGTGCAGTTTACACTCGCGCTGTGTTGCGCATCGCACTGTTTTATGCAGTTTATCGCTCGCGCTTTTTTGCGGATAGCACTATTTTGTGCAGTTTACACTGGCGCTATTTTGTGCATCACACTGTTTTGTGCAGTTTACACTCGCGTTATTTTGCACATCGTACTGTTTTGTGCAGTTTATCACTCGCGCTTTATTGAGCATGGCATTCTTTTGTGCAATTTATCACTCGCCCTATTTTGCGCGTCGCATCGTTTTGTGCAGTTTACACTCGCGCTGTGTTGCGCATCGCACTGTTTTATGCAGTTTATCACTCGCGCTTTTTTGCGGATAGCACTATTTTGTGCAGTTTACACTGGCGCTATTTTGTGCATCACACTGTTTTGTGCAGTTTACACTCGCGTTATTTTGCACATCGTACTGTTTTGTGCAGTTTATCACTCGCGCAATGTTTCGCATCGCACTATTTTGTGCAGTTTATCACACGCGCTTTCTTGCGCATGGCACTGTTTTGTGCAGTTTACACTTGCACTATTTTGCGCATCGCATTGTTTTGTGCAGTTTACACTTGAGCTATTTTGCGCATCGCACTGTTTTGTGCAGCTTATCACGCGATACGCGCATCGCACTGTTTTGTGCAATTTATCACTCGCGCTTTTTTGTGCATCGCAATGTTTTGTGCAGTTTATCACTCGCCCTGTTTTGCGCATCGCACTCTTTTGTGCAGTTTATCACTCGCGCTGTGTTGCACATCGCACTGTTTTGTGAAGATTACACTCGCGCTCTTTTGCGCATCTCACTGTTTTGTGCAGTTTAGACTCACGCTATTTTGCGCATCGCACTGTTTTCTGCAGTTTATCACTCGCGCTATTTTGAACATCGCACTGTTTTGTGCAGTTTGCACTTGCGCTATTTTGCGCATCGCACTGTTTTGTGCACTTTATCACTCGCGCTTTCTTGCGCATCGCACTATTTTGGGCAGTTTATCACTCACGCTATTTTACGCATCGCACTGTTTTGTGTAGTTTATCCCTCGCGCTTTCTTGCGCATCGCACTATTATGCGCAGTTTACACCCATGGTATTTTGCGCATCGCACGGTTTTGTGCAGTTTACACTCACGCTATTTTACGCATCGCACTTTTTTGTGCAGCTTATCACGCGATGCGCGCAACGCACTGTTTTGTGCAGTTTATCACTCGTGCTGTTTTGGGCATCGCAATGTTTTGTGCAGTTTATCACTCGCGCTTTTTTTCACATTTCACTCTTTTGTGCAGTTTATCACTCGAGCTGTGTTGCACATCGCACTGTTTTGTGCAGTGTACACTTGCGCTATTTTGCGCATCACACTGTTTTGTGCAATTTAGACTCACGCTATTTTGCGCGTCGCACTATTTTCTACAGTTTATCACTCGCGCTATTTTGCGCATCGCACTGTTTTGTGCAGTTGACACTCGCGCTATTTTGCACATCGTATGGTTTTGTGCAGTTTACACTCGCGCTTTCTTGCGCATCGCACTGTTTTGGGCAGTTTATTACTCGCGCTATTTTGCGCATTGCCCTGTTTTGTGCAGTTTACACTCGCGCTATTTTGCGTATTGCAATGTTTGTTGCAGTTTACACTCGCGCTATGTTGCACATCGCGCAATTTTGTGCAGTTTATCACTCGCGCTATGTTGCGCATCGCATTCTTTTGTGCAGTTTATCACTCGCGCTGTGTTGCACATCGCACTGTTTTCTGCAGTTTACACTCGCGTTCTTTTGCGCATCGCACTGTTTTCTGCAATTTAGACTTGCGCTATTTTGCACATCGCACTGCTTTGTGCAGTTGACACTCGCGCTATTTTGTACATCGCATGGTTTTGTGCAGTTTACCCTAACGCTTTCTTGCGCATCGCACTGTTTTGGGCAGTTTATTACTGGCGCTATTTTGCGCGTCGCACTGTTTTCTGCAATTTATCACTCGCGCTATTTTGCGCATCGCACTGCTTTGTGCAGTTGACACTCGCGCTATTTTGCACATCGCATGGTTTTGTGCAGTTTACCCTAACTCTTTCTTGCGCATCGCACTGCTTTGGGCAGTTTATTACCGGCGCTATTTTGCGCATCGCACTGTTTTATGCAGTTTACACTCGCGCTATTTTGCGCATCGCCCTGTTTTGTGCAGTTTACACTCGCGCTATGTTGCACATCGCGCTCTTTTGTGCAGTTTATCACTCGCGCTATGTTGCGCATCGTCCTCTTTTGTGCAGTTTATCACTCGCGCTGTGTTGCACATCGCACTGTTTTGTGCAGTTTACACTCGCGCTCTTTTGCGCATCGCACTGTTTTCTGCAGTTTAGACTTGCGCTATTTTTCACGTCGCACTGTTTTCTACAGTTTATCACTCTTGCTATTTTGCGCATGGCACTGTTTTGTGCAGTTGACGCTCGTGCTATTTTGCGCATCGCACTGTTTTGTGCAGTTTACGCTCGCGCTATTTTGCGCATCGCACTGTTTTGTGCAGTTTATCCCTCGCGCTTTCTTGCGCATCGCACTATTTTGTGCAGTATACACCCATGGTATTTTACGCATCGCACGATTTTGTGCAGTTTATACTCGCGCTATTTTGCGCATCGCACTTTTTTGAGCAGCTTATCACGCGATGCGCGCATCGCACTGTTTTGTGCAGTTTATCACTTGTGCTGTTTTGCGCATCGCAATGTTTTGTGCAGTTTATCGCTCACGCTGTTTTGCGCATCGCACTCTTTTGTACAGTTTATCACTCGAGCTGTGTTGCACATCGCACTGTTTTGTGCAATGTACACTCGCGCATTTTGCGCATCGCACTGTTTTGTGCAGTTTAGACTCACGCTATTTTGCGCGTCGCACTATTTTCTATAGTTTATCACTCGCGCTATTTTGTGCATCGCACTGTTTTGTGCAGTTGACACTCGCGCTATTTTGCGCATCGCATGGTTTTGTGCAGTTTACACTCGCGCTTTCTTGCGCATCGCACTGTTTTGGGCAGTTTATCACTCGCGCTTTCTTGCGCATCGCACTGTTTTGGGCAGTTTATTACTCATGCTATTTTGCGCATTGCCCTATTTTGTGCAGTTTACACTCACGCTATTTTGCGTATCGCAATGTTTGTTGCAGTTTACACTCGCGCTATGTTGCACATCGCGCTCTTTTGTGCAGTTTATCACTCGCGCTATGTTGCGCATCGCATTCTTTTGTGCATTTTATCACTTGCGTTGTGTTGCACATCGCACTGTTTTGTGCAGTTTACACACGCGCTCTTTTGCGCATCGCACTGTTTTCTGCAGTTTAGACTGGCGCTATTTTGTGCATCGCATTATTTTCTGCAGTTTATCACTCGCGCTATTTTGCGCATGGCACTGTTTTGTGCAGTTGACACTCGCACTATTTTGCGCATCGCACTGTTTTGGGCAGTTTACACTCGCGTTATTTTGCGCATCGCACTGTTTTGTGCAGTTTATCCATCGCGCTTTCTTGCGCATCGCACTATTTTGGGCAGTTTATCACTCGCGCTATTTTGCGCATCACACTGTTTTGTGCAGTTTACACTCGCACTATTTTGCGCATCGCACTGTTTTGTGCAGTTTAGACTCGCGCTATTTTGCGCGTCGCATTGTTTTGTGCAGTTTATCACTCACGCTGTTTTGCGCTTCGCACTGTTTTGTGCAGCTTATCACTCGCGCTATGTTGCGCATCGCACTCTTTTGTGCAGTTTATCACTCGCACTGTGTTGCACATCGCACTGTTTTGTGCAGTTTACACTCACGCTCTTTTGCGCATCGCACTGTTTTCTGCAGTTTAAACTTGCGCTATTTCGCGTGTCGCACTGTTTTCTACAGTTTATCACTCGCGCTATTTTGTGCATCGCACTGTTTTGTGCAGTTGACACATGCGCTATTTTGCGCATCGCACTGTTTTGTGCAGTTTACACTTGCGTTATTTTGCGCATCGCACTGTTTTGTGCAGTTTATCACTCGCGCTTTCTTGCGCATCGCACTGTTTTGTGCAGTTTACACTCGCGCTATTTTGCGCATCGCACTGTTTTGTGCAGTTTATCACTCACGCTGTTTTGCGCATCGCACTGTTTTGTCCAGTTTCTCACTCGTGCATTTTTGCACGTCGCACTGTGTTGTGCAGTTTACACTTGTGCTGTGTTGCGTATCGCACTGTTTTGTGTAGTTTGTCACTCGCGTTTTTTTGTGCATCGCACTGTTTTGTGCAGTTTATCACTCGCGCTTTATTGAGCATGGTATTATTTTGTGCAGTCTATCACTCGAGCTATTTTGCGCGTCGCACCGTTTTGTGCAGTTTACACTTATGCTATTTTGCGCGTCGCACTGTTTTGTGCAATTTATACTCGCGGTATTTTGCGCGTCGCACTATTTTGTGCAGTTTATCACTCGCGCTATTTTGCGCATCGTACTGCTTTGTGCAGTATACACTCGATGTGCGCATCGCACTGTTTTGTGCAGTTTATCACTCGCGCTGTTGCGCATCGCACTGTTTTGTGCAGTTTATCACTCGCGCTGTGTTGCGCATTGCACTATTTTGTGCAGTTTACAGTCCGGCTGTGTTGCGAATTGCACTGTTTTGTGCAGTTTATCACTCACGCTTTCTTGCGCATCGCACTGTTTTGTGCAGTTTATCACCCGCGCTGTTTTTTGCGTCGCACTCTTTTGTGCAGTTTATCACTCGCGCTGTGTTGCGCATCGCACTGTTTTGTGCAGTATACACTCGGGCTGTGTTGCGCATCGCACTGTTTTGTGCAGTTTATCATTCGCGCTTTGTTGCGCATCGCACTGTTTTGTGCAGTTTATCAGTCGCGCTTTCTTGCGCATCGCCCTGTTTTGTGCTGTTTATCAGTCGCGCTTTCTTGTGCATCACCCTGTTTTGTGCAGTTTATCACCTCCGCTATTTTGCGCATCGCACTGTTTTGCGCAGTTTACGCTCGCGCTATTTTGCGCATCGCACTGTTTTGTGCAGTTTACCCTCGCGCTATTTTGCGTATCGCACTGTTTTGTGCAGTTTACACTCGCGTTGTTTTGCGCATCAGCATTGTTTTGTGCAGTTTACACTCGCACTATGTTGGGCATTGCACAATTCTGTGCAGTTTATCACTCGCGCTTTCTTGCGCCTCGCACTATTTTGTGTATTTTACACCCGCGCTATTTTGTGCATCACATTGTTTTATGTAGTTTGCACTCGTGCTATTTTGCACAACGCACTGTTTTGTGCAGTTTATCACTCAACGCGTGCATCGCACTATTTTCGGCAGTTTATCACTCACGCTGTTTTGCGTGTTGCCCTATTTTTTGCAGTTTGTCACTCGCGCTGTGTTGCGCATCACACAATTTTGTGCAGTTTAGACTCGCGCTGTGTTGCGCATCGCACCGTTTTGTGCAGTTTATCCCTCGTGCTTTCTTGCGCATCGTAGTGTTTTATGCAGTTTATCACTCACGCTTTCTTGCGCATGGCACTGTTTTGCGTAGTTTACACTCGCGCTATTTTGCGCATCGCACTGTTTTGTGCAGTTTACACTCGCGCTATTTTGCTCATCGCACTGTTTTGTGCAGTTTATCACTTGCGCAGTTTTGCGCATCGTACAATTTTGTCCAGTTAATCACTCGCGCTATTTTGCGTATCGCACTGGTTGGTGCAGTTTATCACTCGTGCTGTGTTGCACATCGCACTGTTTTGTGCAGTTTACACTCGGGCTATGTTGCGCATCGCACTGTTTTGTGCAGTTTATCACTCGCACTTTCTTGCGCATCGCACTGTTTTGTGATGTTTATCACTCGTGTTGTGTTGTGCATCGCACTATTTTGTGCAGTTCACACTCGCGCTATTTTGCGCATCGCACTGTTTTGTGCAGTTTATCACTCGCGCTTTCTTGCGCATCGCACTATTTTGTGCAGTTTATCAGTCGCGCTTTCTTGCGCATCGCCCTGTTTTGTGCTATTTATCACTCGCGTTGTGTTGGGCATCGCACTGTTTTGTGCATTTTACACTCGCACTCTTTTGCGCATCGCACTGTCTTGTGCAGTTTACACTCGTGCTATATTGCGCATCGCACTGTTTTGTGCAGTTTATCACTCGCTCTTTCTGCCGCATCGCACTGTTTTGTGCAGTTTACACTCGCGCTCTTTTGCGCATCGCACACTTTTGTGCAGTTTAGACTTGCGCTATTTTTGCGCGTCGCACTATTTTCTGTAGTTTATCACTCGCACTATTTTGCGCATTGCACTGTTTTGTGCAGTTGACACTTGCGCTATTTTGCGTATCGCACTATTTTGTGCAGTTTATGCTCGCGCTATTTTGCGCATCGCATTGTTTTCTACAGTTTATCACTCGCGGTATTTTGCGCGTCACACTGTTTTGTACAGTTTATCACTCACGCTGTTTTGCGCATCGCACTGTTTTGTGCAGTTTATCACTCGTGCATTTTTGCGCATCGCACTGTTTTGTGTAGTTTACACGTGCGCTGTGTTGGGTATCGCACTGTTTTGTGCAGTTGGTCACTCGCGCTTTTTTGCGCATCGCACCGTTTTGTGCAGTTTATCACTCGCGCTTTATTGAGCATGGCATTATTTTGTGCAGTTTATCACTCGCACTATTTTGTGCGTCGCACCGTTATGTGCAGTTTACACTCACGCTGTGTTGCAAATCGCATTATTTTATGCAGTTTATCACTTGCGCTTTTTTGCGCATCGCACTGTTTTGTGCAGTTTACACTCGCGCTATTTTGTGCAACACACTATTTTGTGCAGTTTACACTCGCGCTATTTTGCGCATCGTACTGTTTTGTGCAGTTTATCACTCGCGCTATGTTTCGCATCGCACTGTTTTGTGCAGTTTATCACACACGCTTTCTTGCGCATGGCACTGTTTTATGCAGTTTACACTTGCACCATTTTGCGCATCGCACTATTTTGCAGCTTATCGTGCGATGCGCGCATCGCACTGTTTTGTGCAGTTTATCACTCGTGCTGTTTTGCACATCACTATGTTTTGTGCAGTTTATCACTCGCCCTGTTTTGCGCATCGCACTCTTTTGTGCAGTTTATCACTTGTGCTATGTTGCACATCGCACTGTTTTGTGCAGTTTACACTCGCGCTCTTTTGCGCATCGCACTGTTTTGTGCAGTTTAGACTTGCGCTATTTTGTACGTCGCACTATTTTCTGCAGTTTATCATTCGCGCTATTTTGCGCATTGCACTGTTTTGTGCAGTTGACACTCACGCTATTTTGCGTATCGCACTATTTTGTGCAGTTTACACTCGCGCCATTTTGCACATCGCACTGTTTTGTGCAGTTTATCACTCGTGCTACTTTACACGTCGCACAGTTTTGTGCAATTAATCACTCACGCTATTTTGCGCATCGCACTGTTTTGTGTAGTTTATCACTCATGCATTTTTACGCATCCAACTGTTTTGTGTACTTTACACGTGCGCTGTGTTGGGTATCGCACTGTTTTGTGCAGTTGGTCACTCGCGTTTTTTTGCGCATCGCACTGTTTTGTGCAGTTTATCACTCGCGCTTTATTGAGCATGGCATTCTTTTGTGCAGTTTATCACTCGCGCTATTTTGCGCGTCGCACCGTTTTGTGCAGTTTACACTCGCGCTGTGTTGCGCATCGCACTGTTTTATGCAGTTTATCACTTGCGTTTTTTACGGATCGCACTATTTTGTGCAGCTTACACTCGCGATATTTTGTGCATCACACTGTTTTGTGCAGTTTACACTCGCGTTATTTTGCACATCGTACTGTTTTGTGCAGTTTATCACCCGCGCAATGTTTCGCATCGCACTGTTTTGTGCAGTTTATCACACGCGCTTTCTTGCGCATGGCACTGTTTTATGCAGTTTACACTTGCACTATTTTGCGCATCGCACTGTTTTGTGCAGTTTACACTTGCGCTATTTTGTGCATCGCACTGTTTTGTGCAGTTGACACGCGCGCTATTTTGCGCATCGCACTGTTTTGTGCAGTTTACACTTGCGCTATTTTGCGCATCGCACTGTTTTGGGCAGTTTATCACTCGCGCTTTCTTGCGCATCGCACTGTTTTGGGCAGTTTATCACTCGCGCTATTTTGCGCATCGCACTGTTTTGGGCACTTTACACTCGCGCTATTTTGCGCGTCGCACTGTTTTGTGCAGTTTAGACTCGCGCTATTTTGCGCGTCGCACTGTTTTGTGTAGTTTATCACTCACGCTGTTTTGCGCATTGCACTGTTTTGTCCAGTTTATCACTCGTGCATTTTTGCATATCGCACTATTTTGTGCAGTTTACACTTGCGCTGTGTTGCGTATCGCACTGCTTTGTGCAGTTTGTCACTTGCGCTTTTTTGCGCATCGCACTGTTTTGTGCAGCTTATCACTCGCACTTTATTGAGCATGGCATTATTTTGTGCAGTTTATCACTCGCGCTATTTTGCGCGTCGCACCGTTTTGTGCAGTTTACACTCGCGTTATTTTGCGCGTCGCACTGTTTTGTGCAATTTACACTCACGCTATTTTGCACGTCGCACTATTTTGTGCAAATTATCACTCGCGCTATTTTGCGCATCACACTGTTTTGTGCAGTATACACTCGATGCGCGCATCGCACTGTTTTGTGCAGTTTATCACTCGCGCTGTTGCGTATCGCACTGTTTTGTGCAGTTTATCACTCGCGCTGTGTTGCGCATTGCACTATTTTGTGCAGTTTACAGTCCGGTTGTGTTGCGAATCGCACTGTTTTGTGCTGTTTATCACTCGCGCTTTCTTGCGCATCGCACTGTTTTGTGCAGTTTATCACCCACGTTGTTTTGCGCATCGCACTCTTTTGTGCAGTTTATCACTCGCGCTGTGTTGCGCATCGCACCGTTTTGTGCAGTATACACTCGGGCTGTGTTGCGCATCGCACTGTTTTGTGCAGTTTATCATTCGCGCTTTGTTGCGCATCGCATTGTTTTGTGCTGTTTATCAGTCGCACTTTCTTGTGCATCGCCCTGTTTTGTGCTGTTTATCACCTCCGCTATTTTGCGCATCGCACTGTTTTGCGTAGTTTACGCTCGCGCTATTTTGCGCATTGCACTGTTTTGTGCAGTTTACCCTCGCGCTATTTTGCATATCGCACTGTTTGTGCAGTTTACACTCGCGTTGTTTTGCGCATCAGCACTATTTTGTGCAGTTTACACTCGCACTATGTTGGGCATTGCACGGTTCTGTGCAGTTTATCACTCGCGCTTTTTTGCGCCTCGCACTATTTTGTGCATTTTACACGCGCGCTATTTTGTGCATCACATTGTTTTATGTAGTTTACACTCGTGCTATTTTGCGCAACGCACTGTTTTGTGCAGTTTATCACTCAACGCGCGCATCGCACTATTTTCGGCAGTTTATCACTCACGTTGTTTTGCGTGTTGCCCTATTTTTTGCAGTTTGTCACTCGCGCTGTGTTGCGCATCACACAATTTTGTGCAGTTTAGACTCGCGCTGTGTTGTGCATCGCACCGTTTTGTGCAGTTTATCCCTCGCGCTTTCTTGCGCATCGTAGTGTTTTGTGCATTTTATCACTCGCGCTTTCTTGCGCATGGCACTGTTTTGCGTAGTTTACACTCGCGCTATTTTGCGCATCGCACTGTTTTGTGCAGTTTATCACTTGCGCAGTTTTGCGCATCGTACAATTTTGTCTAGTTAATCACTCGCGCTATTTTGCGCATCGCACAGTTTTGTGCAGTTTATCACCCGTGCTGTGTTGCATATAGCACTGTTTTGTGCAGTTTACACTCGGGCTATGTTGCGCATCGCACTGTTTTGTGCAGTTTATCACTCGCACTTTCTTGCGCATCGCACTGTTTTGTGCTGTTTATCACTCGTGTTGTGTTGTGCATTGCACTGTTTTGTGCTGTTCACACTCGCGCTATTTTGCGCATCGCACTGTTTTGTGCAGTTTATCACTCGCGCTGTGTTGGGCATCGCACTGTTTTGTGCATTTTACACTCGCGCTCTTTTGCGCATCGCACTGTCTTGTGCAATTTACACTCGTGCTATATTGCGCATCGCACTGTTTTGTGCAGTTTATCACTCGCTCTTTCTGGCACATCGCACTGTTTTGTGCAGTTACACTCGCGCTCTTTTGCGCATCGTACACTTTTGTGCAATTTAGACTTGCGCTATTTTGCGCGTCGCACTATTTTCTGCAGTTTATCACTCGCGCTATTTTGCGCATTGCACTGTTTTGTGCAGTTGACACTTGCGCTATTTTGCGTATCGCACTATTTTGTGCAGTTTTACGCTCGCGCTATTTTGCGCAACGCATTGTTTTCTACAGTTTATCACTCGCGGTATTTTGCGCGTCGCACTGTTTGGTGCAATTTATCACTCACGCTGTTTTGCGCATCGCACTGTTTTGTGCAGTTATCACTCGTGCATTTTTGCGCATCGCATTGTTTTGTGTAGTTTACACGTGCGCTGTGTTGGGTATCGCACTATTTTGTGCAGTTGTTCACTCGCGCTTTCTTGCGATTCGCGCCATTTTGTGCAGTTTATCACTCCCACTTTATTGAGCATGGCATTATTTTGTGCAGTTTATCACTCGCGCTATTTTGTGCATCGCACCATTTTGTACAGTTTACACTCACGCTGTGTTGCACATCGCACTGTTTTATGGAGATTATCACTTCGCGCTTTTTTGCGCATCGCACTATTTTGTGCAGTTTACACTCGCGCTATTTTGTGCATCACACTATTTTGTGCAGTTTACACTCGCGCTATTTTGCGCATCGTACTGTTTTGTGCAGTTTATCACTCGCGCTATGTTTCGCATCGCACTGTTTTGTGCAGTTTATCACATGCGCTTTCTTGCGCATGGCATTGTTTTGTGCAGTTTACACTTGCACCATTTTGCGCATCGCATTGTTTTGTGTAGTTTACACTCGCGCTATTTTGCGCATCGCACTGTTTTGTGCAGCTTATCACGCGATGCGCGCATCGCACTGTTTTGTGCAGTTTATCACTCGTGCTGTTTTGCGCATCACAATGTTTTGTGTAGTTTATCACTCGTCCTGTTTTGCGCATCGCACTCTTTTGTGCAGTTTATCACTTGTGCTGTGTTGCACATCGCACTGTTTTATGCAGTTTACACTCGCGCTCTTTGCGCATCGCACTATTTTGTGCAGTTTAGACTCACGCTATTTTGCGCGTCGCACTGTTTTCTGCAGTTTATCACTCGCGCTATTTTGCGCATCACACTGTTTTGTGCAGTTCACACTCGCGCTATTTTGCGCGTCGCACTGTTTTGTGCAGTTTGCACTCGCGCTATTTTGCGCATCGCACTATTTTGTGCAGTTTATCACTCCCGCTTTCTTGCTTATCGCACTATTTTGGGCAGTTTATCACTCGCGCTATTTTGCGCATCGCACTTTTTTGTGCAGTTTATCCCTCGCGCTTTCTTGCGCATCGCACGGTTTTGTGCAGTTTACACTCGCGCTATTTTGCGCATCGCACTTTTTTGTGCAGCTTATCACGCGATGCGCGCATCGCACTGTTTTGTGCAGTTTATCACTCGTGCTGTTTTACGCATCGCAATGTTTTGTGCAGTTCATCACTCGCGCTATTTTGCGCATTGCACTCTTTTGTGCAGTTTATCACTCGAGCTGTGTTGCACATCGCACTGTTTTGTGCAGTGTACACTCGCGCTATTTTGCGCATCGCACTGTTTTGTGCCGTTTAGACTCACGCTATTTTGCGCGGCGCACTATTTTTTGCAGTTTATCACTCGCGCTATTTTGCGCGTCGCACTGTTTTGTGCAGTTGACACTCGCGCTATTTTGCGCATCGCATGGTTTTGTGCAGTTTACACTCACGCTTTCTTGCGTATCGCACTGTTTGGAATAGTTTATCACTCGCGCTTTCTTGCGCATCGCACTGTTTTGGGCAGTTTATTACTCGCGCTATTTTGCGCATCGCCCTGTTTTGTGCAGTTTACACTCGCGCTATTTTGCGCATCGCCCTGTTTTGTGCAGTTTACACTCGCGCTATGTTGCACATCGCGCTTTTTTGTGCAGTTTATCACTCGCGCTATGTTGCGCATCGCACTCTTTTGTGCAGTTTATCACTCGCGCTGTGTTGCGCATCGCACTGTTTTCTGCAGTTTACACTCGCGCTCTTTTGCGCATCGCACTGTTTTTTGCAGTTTAGACTTGCGCTATTTTGCGCGTCGCACTGTTTTCTACAGTTTATCACTCGCGCTATTTTGCGCATGGCACTGTTTTGTGCAGTTGACACTCGTGCTATGTTGCACATCGCACTATTTTGTGCAGTTTACACTCGTGCTATTTTGCGCATCGCACTGTTTTGTGCAGTTTACACCCATGGTATTTTGCGCATCGCACGGTTTTGTGCAATTTACACTCGCGCTATTTTGTGCATCGCACTTTTTTGTGCAGCTTATCACGCGATGCGCGCATCGTACTATTTTGTGCAGTTTATCGCTCGTGCTGTTTTGCGCATCGCAATGTTTTGTGCAGTTTATCACTCACGCTATTTTGCGCATCGCACTCTTTTGTGCCGTTTATCACTCGAGCTGTGTTGCACATCGCACTGGTTTGTGCAGTCTGCACTCGCGCTATTTTGTGCATCGCACCGTTTTGTGCAGTTTAGACTCGCGCTATTTTGCAGGTCGCACTGTTTTGTGCAGCTGACACTCGTGCTATTTTGCGTATCGCACTATTTTGTGCAATTTACACTCGCGCTATTTTACGCATCGCACTGTTTTGTGCAGTTTATCACTCGCGCTATTTTGCACGTCGCACAGTTTTGTGCAGTTTATCACTCACTATATTTTACGCATCACACTGTTTTGTGCAGTTTATCACTCAATCATTTTTGCACATCGCACTGTTTTGTGTAGTTTACACGTGCGATGTGTTGGGTATCGCACTGTTCCTACACTCGAGCAGAGATTGCGACCTTTAAGAAGTTTCACTCGCCTGCAAAAGTGCTGGGAGTTGTATTCTTCCGCTCGAGCGAAGATCACGAATCTGTTTGCTATAAAAGGTGCAGTTCAGTCAGATTTTAGGGTACGGCTTCCAGATCTTCTTATTGGATATTAGGGTTTTCATCTGGAGCTTCTTTGCTTGTTTCCTTTGATATCTGTGAGAGTTTATATTATGAATTGAGTGGATTATATCAAAAGGTTTGGTTTGTTTTATTCACAAAAGAGAAAGTAGTTTTTTGTTGGATTTCAGAGAATTTGGCCCTGAAGCTTTGGTGAATTTTGGAGTGGCTCATTGTTGTGATTCGACATCGGTGTTGTGGATTTAGCACTGGGCAAGACAATTATGAGGTGAAGACGGGACAAGAAGAGACACATAGGGGTCGGTTCGATTCGGGCGTAGATTCGCTAGGTAATTGAGAGTACACTTGTGTAATTCCGTTATGTCTTCATAGTGGATTGTTTTGTAGCTTTTGCCCGTGATTTTTTTATCATAATTGGAGGCGCTCCAATTGTGGTTTTTCCACGTAAAATCATTGTGTTGATTTGTTTTTTATTGTTTGTTTGGGATTGCTATTTACTAGTTAAAATTGATACAAAATCACAAATCAATATCTAGGGGGATTTTTAAAATTTTCAGTTCTGTCTGCAATTGTATTGTTCTCTTGATTGCTGCCTTTTATGGCATTCGGATGATCCAATGGTTCGAGTGGAACCTGAATCACATTTAACTACATTGGACAAGCTTAAAAGATTTAACTCCAAATTGGCAATAGAATCAAGGTATAGTACATTGTTGTTAAGATTTTCTATTGTTAATTAGCCTTTTTACACTTTTATCAAAATTTCAAGTTAATATTTTTACTTTCAACTTTGAGAATCAAACTTTTACATTATGTTAAGTTGCAATATCATTTTTTATTCATTTGTCATTAATGAGGTTGATTAAAATTCATGAGCTCAAAGGATATTTTTCCAAAGAAACAATATTAAAAGTAGAACAATTAAAAATATATTATTCGAATAAAATATAATAGAAATAAAGGTATAATAATAAATTTAATTTTTAAATAATATATTACATCTCTCTTTTCAAAATTAATGGGACTAATTAATCTATAAGAAAACTCTTAGGACTAATCGGATCACCATTCTTCAAGATAAAATTTATGGGTAAATTTTTCGTTAAATTTTGTCATTAAAAAATATAACAATCCTAAATTTTTATCTTTAAAACTTTAATGTAATATGAATGGAAATGTGATAATCGAAAACAGAGTAATCAAATAATATTTTGATAAAAATATGAGGTGCTAACTGCTGAATGTGATTAACTGATTTTCTATCTATATGTGCTAATTAGCAATAGGAAGATTGAGAGAAAGCATAGAGAACGAGAGTTAAACCTTTTGTTTTGTTTTGTTTTTTTCTTTTTTCTTTTTTTTTTTTTTTTTGGATCAACTGAACTAGAACATATTAGATAACTTTTTGAATAGTACATAGTCACAGTTTATGCTTCTAGCAAACTCATAGTAAATTCTGCCAGTTTCTTTTCTCGATCCAAATGTGTGTTTTGGGGACAAATTTAAGAGAATAATTACCCAAAATTTTAAAAGAAAGAAATTTTTTTTGCTTGTACATAAAACTAAGAGAGAGACCTCAGGTACGCCATCATTGACTTCGTTGCCATTATCTTCATTTTCATCCTTAGGAGCATAGTTCTGGTTCTGGTTCTCATCCAGTTGACCTCTCTCTCTCTTTGTCTTTTGCAGTTTTAGAAGCCAGAAAGAGAATTGGTTGGTGGGTCTGGACACGAAGGAAGGAGGAATTTTTGGTTGTGGGGAGGATATATGGCACATGGTACTTTTTTTTTATTGTGATGGAATTTAAGAATGAGGTCTATTACATTTATATTGAGTGTTTAAAAGATAATAAAAAATATATGTATTTGTGATTAGTGAAAAGTACCATTAACAACATGCAATAATATTTCTAAAAGAAGGTACAAAAATCTCAATAAATTTAAAGTTAATTGCATCAAGTGTTTTTTTTTTTTTTTTTTAAATCGTGACGCCGAGGGGTTAGTTGTATGGATGCGAGTAGCAGTAGTAGGGGTAATTTGTACTTTCTAAATCTCTCTCGATGCATGCCATCTTTCTGTACCTTTAATTTCATGTTGTTAATGAAATTTTTACTTTGCCGATCAAAAAAAAAAACTAGCATATAAACCCGTGCGATGCACGGGCTACATAAACAATTAAAAATAATTTTAAAATTAAATAATAATATAAAATTTATTTAAAAAGTATAAATAATAATTTAGAATGAATTAAATTTTAACCATTGTATTAGAATATATATTGCAGTTATTATGTCATTAATTGTATATTTTAAGTTCATAATAAGAAATAGATATCATAATTTAATTGGTAAATATGAAAAAAAAAAAAAGAAGAATAAATTAAAATATATATATATTTATGATAAAATAAAATTATTTTTTATTTTTATTTTTATGGTGCCAGAGGTGGGGGGTGGCTGGAATAAGTAGGGGCAGGGTTGGGATTATGTGGGATGTCGGAACAATTTTTTATCACAATTCAAATTTTGACATGGGGTGTCCCAAGAAAAGAAGTGCTCAAGTGGGATGCATTTAGAGCCACCCTGAATTATATTATTTTATTCTTTAGTTATGATATTATTTTAGTTATGACTTGTGATATCTTTGGTTATATTTCATGTGATGTTTGGCTATGGTTTTTTTTATTTATAATTATGACTAAAAAAGATGAAGTTATACCATATTTTTCTTTAATTATAAAATGTATATAATACACACTGTTTGAGAGGTGTGTATCATAATCTTTTCCAAACAAAATTTATTTGTTATATGAAATAAGTAAAAAAGTTAAGTCATATTTTTCTAATAAAAATATGGATAAATTATGTAAATGGTCCCCGTAGTTTTTTTTTTTTCTATTTTGGTCTCTGTTATTTCAATTTGCTCAATTTTTGCCTCTTAATTTTAGGATTGTGTCATATTAATCCAATAAATAATGGCGGTTAAGTTTGATAGAGGAAAAATCAAATGATGTGTCACTTTGGTTCATGTAGTTTACAAGATATGTTAATTTGGTCTCTTATAGGAAAATCAAAACAACATGGACCAAATTGACACATCCTGTAAACTACAGGGACCAAATTGACACATCATTTGATTTTCCGTCCATCAAACTTAACCACCATTATTTGTTGTACTAATATGAAACAATCTGTAAAATTAATAGGCAAAATAGATCAAATTGAAACAACATGGACCAAAATGATCAAAAGGGTAAACTAGAGGGGCTACCACTGTAATTTGCCCTAAAAATTTTCATTTAAAAATTAGCAGGAATATTAACTTGTGTTATGATAGGACTTCAATGAAAATTTCATTTGAGACACTTTTAATGAAGGGTAAATTACATTGACATCTCTAGAGGTTTGTCTTTAATACAAGTGCCCTCTTACGTTCTGAAAATTACGTTCCCCTCCCAAAAGTTGGTTGCTTTTGGTAGAGATTTCTAAATATAATTTGAGAGTATGAGTTGTATTTTGAGTTTGTGAGTTTTGAAATTATGATTTGAGTGTAGAAAATTTATTTGGTAAAAAAGTTTTGAATTGAGTGGGGAATTTTTTATGTGACATGATATTTGATACAAAAAATTTACAACTCAAAATTCTATTAAAGCACATAATTTTTTTAAAAAAATTCGAAAAATATTTTTTTGAATATATAAAAATTAATATATGTCAATTGTATAAATATATATATATAGGAAGAGGAGGTGCAGGAGTTTTCCATCTCGAAAGTAGGATGAAATCGGGGGCTATTGACGATGTCAAGTCAGTCAGAAGAGCAAAGTTTAGCCTTCTGAGCCAAGAATGAAAGGTTATACCCTTGTGCCTCTTCTGGGCGAGGAGTGGCATATACTATTTTCGTAAGCGTGGAAGATGTGTACCTTGCTACGAGTAGGTTGCCTTCCAAACAACGTCGGCGGTCGATGGGCACGTAGGGATAAACCACCGAACTCCGAGCATCGGAAGGAAATTCTAGAGGGTCAATGAACTCGAAAAAATGATGGTTGACTCGCTCTTTTAATTCCGGCCAGCTTCCCCAACCAGAAGCCCCAGAAGAGGAAGAATTTGCAGCTTTATCCCACCTAGAAGGCTTTGGGTCAGAGGAAGAACTTCCCATGTCCATATTTGCAAATTTCTGAATTAAAGGATTGTGGACAGTGTGTTCGTAATCCAAAGGTTGATAATTTTCAAAAGCTTCTATGACTTGAATATAGGACGGTGGGTAAAGGTGGCTAATCAATGCATGAAGATTTTTTCGAGGACGAACGGTATTATCAAACAACTCTTCATATGCTTGAACGAGATAAGAAAATGTCTGTTTATGCATGAGAACTGAATTGGACTTTTCGAATACTGAGATAGTGAGCTTGTTTAAGGGATCGAAGAGGAGTTAATGCAAATGTTCATCAATGAATGACGGTTGTGTTTCTAAAAATGCAAAGCCCATGCACGTTCTAAGACGTGGGAAAATACCTTGATCCACTAATATGACCAAGTATTGGTTATATTAGTGTGGGGGGTAATGTTGGCTATATATTTTGTATAAAGCCAATCACAGTTCAACACGTGGTAGGTTGAGGGTAATATGGGAAGACAATTCAAACCTTCGATCGTGATCGTACACATGGTAGTTAGTATTGGTTTTCATAAGATTTACGTAGTATTAGATCAGCAAAGAGATGCAAAGTGATGCGACTTCAACAGTTACTCATATTTAAATTCAAAATCAGGAGGGAAGCCTAATTGCAGGTATTGGCATAGTGGAGCTAACTATAAGACAACATGATCAGCGATCATGGAGGAGCGGTTTGATGGTTAGAAGTGCAGTTCGATGGTTATCCTTGAGAAGTATAAATAGCAGATAAGGCCCCAGAAAAAGCCCCAGACCCAGATCCATAAAACTAGTTTTATTCTACTTTATTTCTTTTTCAGTTTTTACATTTCTTGTTATTTACATTTCCGTACTTCAAATTTCTGCACTGCATTTCGTTCGTAGGAGTAGTTTTCAAGTAGTTTGTTGTTGTAAACCTCTACGAGACTGATTCGGATCTTTGTAAGTCTTTCATTTTGCTTAATGAAATACTATAACTGTTTTTTATTTAATCATTATTTGCTTAATTCTCCTAAACAAAGCCACCAATAAAAGTCCTCTTCATTAAGGTTGAAAGAATTAAAACACAATCGTCTGATAATTGGTTGACAATTAACATTCTGTAAGGACTGATTGGTCCTTGCTAGCACGCTCACACACTCACAATTACAAAAATAACCTTCGAAAGTCAAAAAAGCCAACAACATTACAAAAACTTGTGTACCATAACATTACCTAAATGTTTAATACTATAATAATATATATATTAAATAATTTTTTGTAATTCCTTACAGATTTTCTTTATTCATTTACAAATTTTTTTTTAGAAGTTTTTTTCTAATAAGAGAAAAATAAGCATTTTAAAAAATTAATTTTTTATATTAATTTTTCTGTTTATAATAATAATCGTTTTGGAGATTCCTAGCACCCACAGCTTCACATGTCTTGTTGTGAGAGGGAGACTTGGAAAGGAGAAAAAAAATAAATAAATAAATAAAATTTGTGTCAGTCAGGAAACAGTGGTGTGTGAGAGAGAGAGAGAGGAATTGGGATCCTCCCCTTCATTTCGGTCCTTCATTCCCTTCTTGCAGGGCCTTCGAGCCCACTTTGAGGCCCAATTTTGATAATCCGAACCGTTCATATTTTTACATTTATTCAGTATATCATACTATAACAAGTCCGCGGGGGACCTCGCTACAGTTCGGACTCCCTTTTTGTTTGTTGCGGTTCTTAATCTGAACCAAAGAGTCCAACTCTGGCAAATCGTTTTGAGAAAAACAGATTTTTTTGAAAAGAAGTGCCAAACATGGACTGCTTTGCCAGATACAGAGTCGCCACCTAAATATTTTTTAAATGGGGGAATTTAGGAAACCCTGACTCAGTGCCAAAAGCCACGTGTCCGTCATCACCAAAGTTGCCTCGGCTCGGGAACTTGGGTACGATCGGGGAAGGTCAGCTATGAGCACCCTCTCTCGCCCGATCCGAAGATCGGCCTCTACTAACCATGATATCCATTTTTGAAAACGTTATGTGTTCTTATTCCGGTTATTAGCCTAGAATTACTATGTTATGCGCACAGCAAACGAGTATAGACCAAATCGCCTAAATTGGAACAAAACATTATATGTTTGTTTTGAAAATGGTTTGCTACTCGCAAGTAGGCTAAAATGCAGGTTTTGCCACCCTCAAGTGGGCTTTTAGAAAAGATGGTTTTGCCACTATCTAGTGGGCTTAAAACTCACAGTTTTAATGCATTATTCCAATTTAGGTAATTCAACCTCCATCCACAGGCATTCAAGCAGTTATATCATGTAAGCGGCTAGCCTCATGGTAATCATGCAATTATGGCAACATTCACACGCATGCGATATGTTAAAGCATAAAAGCTTACCTAGTACTCCGTGCCAAAACAATAAACTAGTTAGCAAGCATGCATGATCCTAGTTCATGTTAAAAATGGCTAATGCATAGCACACAAAATGCAATTTAGGATAGGCTCGGCTAATCCTAAATATGGCATGTGAAATGCAACAGATAACATGTATTCAATTTGGAATTGAAATACAATGCAGTTAGCATGATGCGCCGAGCCCGGTGCATGCGAGACAAATGTATGAATGCACGCATGCATAGCATAAGGTATGCTAATTTAAATATGCCCTAATCTACCATCATAAGCAGGTAAATAAAAGGAAAGAAAGACGTGGGGTTGGAAGACATGCACACACTCACACACCCTTATTACAAATACGCCCTCACTTGGAGGGACCAAATAAATATTACAGTCCGAATAATAAATAAATTAATTATTACAGAAATTCTAATTACTTAACAATTAAATGTAAAAAGAAAGGTGGCCACAGCCCCCGCCTCGGGATGCGTGAATGATGCATGCTTCAGTCCGTCGTGCCTGGAAAGCCCGCACCATGCCACTACTGCCTCTGTTTTCACTGCCTTGCTCTTCTGAAGACTGTCAAAGTCCCAGGGTATCTTCTATGCACACTGTATAACACCATCGGCTAAAGGAAATGGCCACTGGCCGTGATAAAAAGCCACCGGCAGCTGGTAAAGTTATCGGCCATTCACCAATGGCCGGTCGGCACTAAATGTTGCCGGCTGGCAGAAACTTCCTGCAGAAAACAGCTTTTGACAGCAATAGAGGACAGGCAGTGCATGGCATGAAATTTCAGACAAA